>JAYESA010000016.1:76936742-77211854 GCA_036927795.1 Iris macrosiphon
GGAGGCCGGGAGTTGAGTGTGTGCCTACTCGTAATGCCACTTCCGAGCTATGATATTGTACTCGGGATAGATTGGTTGAGTATGCACTATGCTAGTATAGATTATCGTGAAGGTAGAGTATTGTTTAGTCCGTCGGGAGAGCCAGAGTTTGAGTTTGCCAGAGGAGCAGCGGAGCAAAGCGAGAGAGTCTTCTGCGGAGCCCTGGTGGTAGAGCAGAGGTTGCCACATCTATTGATAGCGGAGTTCATGGATGTCTTTCCGGAGGAGTTGCCAGGGTTACCTCTGGACATAGATGTGGAGTTCTCTATAGACTTGGTGCCAAGCGCAAAACCGATATTCCAGCACGTCTAAAGAGTCAGCAACAGTGAGCTGGTAGAGTTGAAAAAGCAGGTGGATGAGCTTCAGGATAAGGGATTTATCAGATCTAGTTCTTCTCCGTGGGGTGCTCCGGTACTTTTTGTGCCGAAGAAGGTGTAACACCCCGTTCCGCTCAAGCGGACTGCCGTCTCAAACGGTAATAGTACAACTGTCCCGACCCGCTTTGCCTCAAACGAGAAGCAAAGGATATCCAGACTTGTCCCTACAAGAATCCAGCTTAGGCTTTCAAAGGCTCGCTTGATGTATCGCTCTACCGAGGCGAATCATCACTAAGGTGGGTGGCTACGGTAAACTTGTCTTTGCTTAGCCAGCACACATAAAACATGAATGTTTCATGCTAGTCGCTAGGTGAATCACCCCCTGCATGCTAATAAGAATCCAACGCACCTAGCTAAGGAAATAATCCCAACTTATATTTCTTATGCTAGAACAAGGAAATAAAATATTACTTTTATATATGTTCAGACCCTCGCATGCTACCTTAGAACGTGTCGCTCGGGAAGTCCCCTAACGATCTCGCTCCTCGGCTTACCTTCGAGCCCGAGCTAACGTGAATTTTGTGTTTATACAATGCATGCTTGTCTGCTTGAATGCTGCCTTATTTTCATCCAAACCCCGGAAGACTACTAAGTAGTCATTCCGTGTATGATTTAACCTGCAAGTATCCGGGACCGTTAGGTCACCAGGCAGCCCCGAGCCAGGGGAATGCACAAGGCAAGTTATTCACTGTACAGAAACAAGATTCAAGTAGCCCGTGTACTCGTGTTCTAGTGCACTCGTGTTCTCGTATTCTTGTGCACTCGTGTTCTCGTGTTCTCGTGTATCTCATGATAATTGAAAGACCCAAAATTGCATGTCACGGACAACTCAAAAATGAGGTACAGTTCTACGAACGGTCACGGGGCACTGGGGCCGATCCGATCCGGATAGAACATCACGTGTAGTCCATCATATACAGGCAAGTGGTTCATAGCGCCTCTTGTACTTTCGTTGCATTCTATTTGGCCTGGGACCACTTCATGTGCAATCCATCGTGTACGGGCGAGATGGTTCGTAGCGCATCGTGTACTCTCGTTGCGTTCCATTCTCGTCTGGGATTAGTCCTTTATGGCTATGCTAGCGACTTATGTTCATATAGATAAGTTATCCTCGCTTAACAGCTATCCGCGTGCGAGTCATTACATCGCATCGAAGAACAACTGAGTACTCCAAATATTGTCCCATTCAATGACTCTCGTGTTTGCATATGCTATTGCCTGGATTTTCATTATGAATGCTCCTGAATGTTATACTTGCCCGTGCTTGAATTAACAATGTTTGCCTTGGACAGGGAAGGACAAATGGTAAGTTGGTAAGTCTCGCCGTGTTTTCTCTCATGTCGCACGGCACACTGCCATACGAGTTAGGCTATTCAATATTTGCATAAAACTGATCCTAAGACAACTAGAAATACAACTTAATAGTTGGTGCACAGAACTTATATTACGTGTTTAGATTTATCGAGCGGGCAAGTAGCTTCCCTACCAGTGCATTCAATGTACTAATAATCCACCAGTTTGTATGCAGGGTACGGAAGAACCTCGTTCGGTGCGGATGCCTCCATCGTGCGTGCTTAGGCGTAAAGATCACTCCGAAGCAACGGTGCGTCCGAAACTGAAGCACATATACAAGACATAATGTTGGAACTTGCCTGAACATCGCCTGTACAATCATTCCAAAATTGCAGCCACTTGGCACACTTTTACTGTTTCAGAGAGAGAGGTTTGAGCAACTTATAATCTCGGCTAAGCGCCACATGTAACACTTGTTATTATCAATAAAGAGCTTGCTTTACTTCAACTTGTATTATTCAATGCTTCCTCTATATTGTCAACTCAGTGAACTTGTTACCGATCGCCTATGCGTTCATGACTCCGCTGCACTCGGACAATTTGTGTGACTCTGTGGCTTAGAACTCTTACCGCCAGCCAATGGACCACGGCCTTGCACGGGCGTGGCTCACGCTCGTGCGACATCACGCCCTGATGGGTCAAAGTGATCGTTCCGCGGGAGCGCTGGCGAGGGTGATTCCTGCCTAGCGGGGATGGCCGATTAGCCTGCGGGAGATCGGAGCCTGACATAAAGGTATCAGAGCCTAGCTTCTACGCCTTTGGAATTCATTTTGAATATCTCTGTTTTGAAAGCTCGTTCATGGGTTACGTACACGCTCTCTCTCAATGCCTCGATGGAATGTTCCAATAATAAGTCTAAATACTTTCAAAATGCGTTTAGAATGATATGCATGCTTGTATGATATTATGCTGCGAGTGGCCTTTGTGCCAACCTGTGCAAACCCTTGAGAGTATCGCTAGTAGCTTGTCCGATTTCACTAACTCTAAGTTTGGTTGAATGCATATATTCGATGGACGTCTTGAACTTGTGCAGCATCCAAGACTTAAGAAAAAGTGAAACCTGAGTGCTAAGACTTCGCTATCACTAAGATGGTTGACGTGCTCACGCTAGAAGTGCACTTCGAAAGTGCACACTATCCAGACTAAGCGATATGCCGATCTCGACGCTTGTGCAAGTGAATATCCAAATAAACAAGTACAATGACTTGTCTAGGATTGCCTCAACCCTAGATTACTGCTTGTCCTCAGTAAGTCTCGAGGACGAGACTTTTTCTGAGTTGGGTAGGATGTAACACCCCATTCTGCTCAAGCGGACTGCCATCTCAAACGACAATAGTACAACTTTCCCGACCCGCTTTGCCTCAACGAGAAGCAAAGGATATCTAGACTTGTCCCTACAGGAATCCAGCTTAGGCTTTCAAAGGCTCGCTTGACGTATCGCTCTACCGAGGTGAATCATCGCTAAGGTGGGTGGCTACGTTGAACTTGTCTTTGCTTAGCCAGCACACATAAAACATGAATATTTCATGCTAGTCGCTAGGTGAATCACCCCCTGCATGCTAATAAGAATCCAACGCACCTAGCTAAGGGAATAATCCTAACTTGTATTGCTTATGCTAGAACATGGAAATAAAACATTGCTTTTATATATGTTCAGACCCTCGCATGCTACCTTAGAACGTGTCGCTCGGGAAGTCCCCTAACGATCTCGCTCCTCGGCTTACCTTCGGGCCCGAGCTAACGTAAATGTTGTGTTTATACAATGCATGCTTGCCTGCTTGAATGTTGCCTTGTTTTCATCCAAACCCCAAAAGACTACTAAGTAGTCGTTCCGTTTATGATTTAACCTGCAAGTATCCGGGACCGTTAGGTCACCAGGCAGCCCCGAGCCAGGGAATGCACCAAGGCAAGTTATTCACTGTACAGAAACAAGATTCAAGTATCCCGTGTACTCGTGTTCTAGTGCACTCGTGTTTTCATGTTCTTGTGCACTCGTGTTCTCGTGTTCTCGTGTATCTCGTGATAATTGAAAGACCCAAAATTGCATATCGCGGACAACTCGAAAATAAGGTACAGTTCCACGGATGGTCACCGGGGCACTGGGGCCGATCCGATCCGATCCGGATGGAACATCACGTGTAGTCCATCGTGTACAGGCAAGTGGTTTGTAGCGCCTCTTGTACTTTCATTGCATTCCACTTGTCCTGGGACCACTTCATGTGCAATCCATCGTGTACGGGTGAGATGGTTCATAGCGCATCGTGTACTCTCGTTGCGTTCCATTCCCGTCTGGATTAGTCCTTTATGGCTATGCCAGCGACTCATGTTCATATAGATAAGTCATCCTCGCTTAGCGGCTATCCGCGTGCGAGTCATTGCATCGCATCGAAGAACAACTGAGTACTCCAAATATTGTCCCATTCAATGACTCTCGTGTTTGCATATGCTATTGCCTGGATTTTCATTATGAATGCTCCTGAATGTTATACTTGCCCGTGCTTGAAATAAAAATATTTGCCTTGGACAGGGAAGGACAAATGGTAAGTTGGTAAGTCTCGCTGTGTTTCCTCTCATGTCGCACGACGCACTGCCATACGAGTTAGGCTATTCAATATTTGCATGAAACTGATCCTAAGGCAACTAGAAAGACAACTTAATAGTTGGTGCACGAAACTTATATTACGTGTTTGGATTTATCGAGCGGGCGAGTAGCTTCCCCACCAGTGCATTTAATGTACTGATAATCCACCAGTTTGTATGCAGGGTGCGGGAGAACCTCGTTCGGTGCGGATGCCTCCATCGTGCGTGATTAGGCGTGAAGATCACTCCAAAGCAACGACGCGTCCAGAACTGAAGCACATATACAAGACATAATGTTGAAACTTGCCTGAACATCGCATGTACAATTATTCCAAAATTATAGCCACTTGGCACACTTTTACTGTTTCAGAGAGAGAGAGGCTTGAGCGACTTGTAATATCGGCTAAGCGCCGCCTGTAACACTTGTTATTATCAATAAAGAGCTTGCTTTACTTCAACATGTGTTATTCAATGCTTCCGCTATATTGTCAACTCAGTGAACTTGTTACCAATCGCCTATGCGTTCATGACTCCGCTGCACTCGGATAATCTGTACGACTCTGTGGCTTAGAACTTTTACCGCCAGCCAATGGACCACGGCCTTGCACGGGCGTGGCTCACGCTCGTGTGACATCATGCCCTGATGGGTCAAAGTGATCATTCTGCGGGAGCACTGGCGAGGGTGATTCCCGCCTAGCGGGGACGGCCGATTAGCCTGCGGGAGATCGGGGCGTGACATAATGGTATCAGAGCCTGGCTTCTACGCCTTTGGAATTTATTTTGAATATCTCTGTTTCGAAAGCTCGTTCATGGGTTACGTGCACGCTCTCTCTCAATGCCTCGATGGAATGTTCCAATAATAAGTTTAAATACTTTTAAAATGCGTTTTGAATGATATGCATTCTTGTATGATATTGTGCTGCGAGTGGCCTTTGTGCCAACCTGTGCGAACCCTTGAGAGTATCGCTAGTAGCTTGTCTGATTTCACTAACTCTAAGTTTGGTTGAATGCATATATTCGAGGGACGCCTTGAACTTGTGCACCATCCAAGACTTAAGAAAAGGTGAAACTCGAGTGCTAAGACTTCGCTATCACTAAGCTGGTTGACGTGCCCACGCTAGAAGTGTACTTCGAAAGTGCGCACGATCCAGACTAAGCGATATACTGATCTCGACGCTTGTGCAAGTGAATATCTAAATGAACAAGTACAATGACTTATCTAGGATTGCCTCAACCCTAGATTACTGCTTGTCCTCTATAAGTCTCGAGGATGAGACTTTTTCTGAGTTGGGTAGGATATAACATCCTATTTCGCTCAAGCGGACTGCCGTCTCAAACGGCAATAGTGCAACTGTCCCGACCCGCTATGCCTCAAACGAGAAGCAAAGGATATACAGACTTGTCCCTACAGGAATCCAGCTTAGGCTTTCAAAGGCTCGCTTGACGTATCGCTCTACCGAGGCGAATCATCGCTAAGGTGGGTGGCTACGGTGAACTTGTCTTTGCTTAGCCAGCACACATAAAACATAAATGTTTCATGCTAGTCGCTAGGTGAATCACCCCCTGTATGCTAATAAGAATCCAACGCACCTAGCTAAGAGAATAATCCCAATTTGTATTGCTTATGCTAGAACATGGAAATGAAATATTACTTTTATATATGTTCAGACCCTCGCATGCTACCTTAGAACGTGTCGCTCGGGAAGGCCCCTAACGATCTCGCTCCTCGGCTTACCTTCGGGCCCTAACTAACGTGAATGTTGTGTTTATACAATGCATGCTTGTCTGCTTTAATGTTGCCTTATTTTCATCCAAACCCCAGAAGACTACTAAGTAGTCATTACGTTTATGATTTAACCTACAAGTATCCGGGACCGTTAGGTCACCAGGCAGCCCCGAGCCAGGGGAATACACCAAGGCAAGTTATTCACTGTACAGAAACAAGATTCAAGTATCCCGTGTACTAGTATTCCAGTGCACTCGTGTTCTCGTGTTCTCGTGTATCTCGTGATAATTGAAAGACCCAAAATTGCATGTCGCAAAAAACTCGAAAATGAGGTACAGTTCCACGGACGGTCACCGGGGCACTGGGGCTGATCCGATCTGGATGGAACATCACGTGTAGTCCATCGTGTACAGGCAAGTGGTTTGTAGCGCCTCTTGTACTTTCGTTGCATTCCACTTGGCCTGGGACCACTTCATGTGCAATCCATCGTGTACGGGCGAGATGGTTCATAGCGTATCGTGTACTCTTATTGCGTTCCATTCTTGTCTGGGATTAGACCTTTATGGCTATGCCAGCAACTCATGTTCATATAGATAAGTCATCCTCGCTTAGCGGCTATCCGCGTGCGAGTCATTGCATCGCATCGAAGAACAACTGAGTACTCCAAATATTATCCTATTCAATGACTCTCGTATTTGCATATGCTATTGCCTGGATTTTCATTATGAATGCTCCTGAATGTTATACTTTCCCGTGCTTGAATTAATAATATTTGCCTTGGACAGGGAAGGACAAATGGTAAGTTGGTAAGTCTCGCTGTGTTTCCTCTCATGTCGCACGGCGCACTGCCATACGAGTTCGGCTATTCAATATTTACATGAAACTGATCCTAAGGCAACTAGAAAGACAACTTAATAGTTGGTGTACGGAACTTATATTATGTGTTTGAATTTATTGAGTGGGCGAGTAGCTTCCCCACCAGTGCATTCAATGTACTGATAATCCACCAGTTTGTATGCAGGGTGCGAGAGAACCTCGTTCGGTGCGGATGCCTCCATCGTGCATACTTAGGCGTGAAGATCACTCTGAAGCAATGACGTGTCCGAAACTGAAGCACATATACAAGACATAATGTTGGAACTTGCCTGAACATTGCCTGTACAATAATTCCAAAATTGTAGCCACTTGGCACGCTTTTACTGTTTCAGAGAGAGAGGCTTGAGAGACTTGTAATCTCGGCTAAGCGCCGCCTGTAACACTTGTTATTATCAATAAAAAGCTTGCTTTACTTCAACTTGTGTTATTCAATGCTTTCTCTATATTGTCAACTCAGTGAACTTGTTACCGATCGCCTATGCATTCATGACTCTGCTGCACTTGGACAATCTGTGCGACTCTGTGGCTTAGAACTCTTACCGCCAGCCAATGGACCACGGCCTTGCACGGGCGTGGCTCACGCTCGTGCGGCATCATACCCTGATGGGTCAAAACGATCGTTCCGCGGGAGCGCTGGCGAGGGTGATTCCCGCCTAGCGGGGATGGCCGATTAGCCTGTGGGAGATCGGGGCATGACAGAAGGATGGGTCAATACGGATGTGTTTCGACTACAGGGCTCTGAAAAACCTCATAATCAAGAACAAGTATCCGATGCCGCGTATTGATGATCTCTTTGACCAGTTGAGCAGAGCGAGGGTATTTTCCAGGATTGATCTGAGGACAGGCTACCACCAGGTGAAGGTCAGGAGGGAGGATATTCCGAAGATGGCTTATCGGACCAGGTATGGACAGTATGAGTTCATGGTGATACCGTTTGGGTTGACTAATGCCCCGGCAGTATTCATGAATTTGATGAACAAGGTGCTCTACCAGCATCTGGACAGGTTTGTTGTGGTGTTATAGATGACATCTTGGTATATTCGAAGACCCCAAAGGAGCATGAGGAGCATCTGAGGATAGTGCTGGAGACTCTCAGAAAGGAGAAGCTTTATGGAAAGCTTTCGAAGTGCGAGTTCTTCCTTGACAAGGTTGAATTCCTTGGTCATGTGATGACAGGAGAGGGGATCTCGGTGGATCTGAGAAAGATCATGGCAGTTGAGGCATGGAGTGCTCCGAGTTCAGTAGCAGAGGTCAGGAGTTTCCTGGGGCTGGCAGGTTACTACAGGATATTTGTTCAGGATTTTTTCCGAATTGCAGAGCCGTTGTCTAGGCTGACCCAGAAGGACATAGAGTTTGTTTGGTCAGAGGGGTGTCAGGTTGCCTTTGATGAGCTGAAGAGGAGGTTGACGATAGCTCCAGTGTTGACGTTGCCATCGGGGTATGGAGGATTCACTATCTATAGTGATACATCGGGGAAGGGACTGGGTTGTGTGTTGCATCAGAATATGAGGGTGATTGCCTATGCTTCCAGGCAATTATGTCCTCATAAGAAAAACTATCCTACCCACGATTTGGAGTTGGCAGCGGTCATCTTTGCTCTGAAGTTGTGAAAACACTATTTATACGGAGAGCGTGTGGAGATCTTCACTGACCACAAGAGCTTGAAGTATGTGTTTACCCAAAAAGAGCTGAACATGAGGCAGAGGAGATGGTTGGAGTTGATGAAAGACTTCAACATATTATTGAAGTACCATCCAGGGAAGGCGAACGTAGTTGCGGATGCGCTAAGCAGATATCCGGTAGCTATGTGTCTGACTACAGATCGTTATCTTCTGGCAGATCTAGAGAGCTTGGGCATTGAGGTGATAGTGCCTGGAGTTGAGATGCAGATGTGGGGACTGTAGATTTAATCCGAGTTAATATACCGGATCAGGGCTATACAGTTTGAGGATGAGTCCCTAAGGAGCATCAGGGCGCAGGTTCAGATTGGATTATTAGATGACTTCACCATTGCTGATGATGGTTCATTGCGGTACGGTACCAGGTTGTGTGTGCCGAGTGGGTCGTTGCGCGAGGAGGTTCTTCAGGAGGCACATCGATCCCAATACTCTATGCATCCAGGTGCCAACAAGATGTATAGAGATCTGAGAGAGCATGTATGGTGGTACGGGATAAAGCGGGAGGTAGCGCGCTTCGTATCCCGATGCTTAGTGTGCCAGCAGGTGAAGGCAGAGAGGCAGAGGCCAGGAGGGTTTCTCCAGCCGTTACCTATTCCGGATTGGAAATGGGAGCATGTGACCAGGGATTTTGTTTCTGGGCTTCCCCGTTCTCCAGGAGGAAAGGATGCGATTTGGGTCATCGTAGACAGGTTGACCAAATCGGCCCACTTTCTACCATTCAAAGTGGGTACGTCTACGAAGAGACTAGCAGAGATGTATGTGTGCCAGATAGTCAGACTGTATGGAGTTCCTGTGAGCATAGTATCAGACTGGGACAGTCGCTTTACTTCGTATTTCTGGAGGAGTCTGCAAGCTAGCTTGGGCACCCAGCTCAAGTTTAGAACTGCATACCACCCACAGATAGGCGGTCAGTCAGAGAGGACCATTCAGACCCTTGAGGACATGCTTCGCACTTGTGTTTTGGATTTCAGAGGCTCTTGGGAGGATCACTTGCATTTGGTAGAGTTTGCTAACAACAAGAGCTACCAAGCCAGTATCGAGATGTCACCATTCGAGGCATTGTATGGACGGAGGTATCGCACTCTGTTATCATGGGATGATATAGGCGAGAGAGCTTTGCTTGGCCCGAAGATGATAGTGGATGCGGCAGAGAAGGTAAAGCTCATTAGAGATAGACTTCGGGTGGCGCAGGACAGGCAACGGCATTGGGCCGATAGCCACCGGAGACCTTTGGAGTTTGAGGTATAGCTTAGAATTTAGATTTTGTTCTTGTGTTTGCTTGTGATTGCTTGTTTTAGATTAAGTGCTGAGACCTTGTTTGTGCTAGGTCGGTGATATGGTGTTCCTGAGGATTTCTCCGATACGGGGCGCTATTCGCTTCGGTGGAGGCGGGAAGCTTAGCCCATGTTTCGTCGGACCCTTCAGCATCCTTGAGAGGGTCGACGCTGTAGCGTATAGGCTAGATTTGCCGCCTACGCTAGAGGGAGTTCATGATGTGTTCCATGTGTTGCAGTTGAGACGGTACGTGGCGGATCCCAGTCACGTATTGGATCACTTAGAGATTGTGGTGGGCCCTACTCTTAGCTATCCAGAGCAGCCGGTGGAGATTCTGGATCGACGGAAGAAGGTGTTGAGGAACCAGACTATTCCCTTGGTTCGCGTCGCGTGGAGGCATCACTCTCCAGGTGAGTCGACCTGGGAGAGGGAGGATAAAATGCGCGAGCGATACCCTTATCTTTTTGGGCCCTGAGGTATGGTTCTTTCTTTTTCTTGCATTCCTGTTCTAGTTTTGTCTTTTAATTTTGAGGACAAAATTATTTTAAGGAGGGTAGGATTGTCACTACCCAATTCTAGAAAATAGGATTTTTTATTTTAATTTGGTAAATTGTGTATTGATCATAAATATTTGTAATAATATTTAATTAGATGCATGTATTTATTTTTATTGGTTGTTTTAGGGTTTTGGCTAGTCTGGACCCATGTCAGACCCTAGTGGACCCATGTCAGACCCAACCAACACCCTTGTCAGACTTATTTATTGGTATAGAATAGTTATTTTTATTTTTAATTATCAAGCTGGGTTGTTTTGGATTAGTTAGAATGGTTTAAGGAAACCCCAAACCTAAACCCTATTTTTGGATGACTAATTTGGAGGGGTATTTTGGACTTTGTGTTTAAGCATCAAACCCTAACCCTTGCATTTCCCTACTTGGCCGAACCCCCTCCCTTCCTTTTCATTCTTCTTCTCCATTTTCACTCTCCATTCTCTTTCTTCTTTCCTTCTTCCAATTTCTTCTCCCAAGTTCCAAGTAAGTTCTTCACTTCCCTCTTCCTTCACTTCGTTTATTTTTTTCCTCTTTAATGTAAACCCTAAACCTTCTTTTTCCCCTAACCTAGGTGTATAGAGCCTAGACTTGGTGTAGGGACTTGGTTTGGAGGCTTGAGAGTGGTGATTTCTAGGTTTTTGGAGACTTTGGCCTTGGGATTCCAACTCCCAAGAGGTAAACCCTAACTTTCCTCTTAGTGATTGCTCTAATATAGTGTAATTAGTAGTTAGAACCTTCCTAGACCTTAGGGCTATCCGTGGGAGGAAGTTAGAACTTGTTTGGTTGTGTTTGGAGACTTTGACATTAGATTTTGTGTCAATTTTGGGTGAAATCCGAGATTGGCCCAATTTTGGGTGATGCCCTAGGTTAGACCGGCATAGGTAGGCGTGATTGGGTGCCTTGAGGGTAAGTACGTGTCCCCGTTCGAATACGTGAGATCATATCGCAGAGATTTGGGCATTTTGGGCGATTTAGGGATTTTTCGTCGTCGTGGGTTCCACGTGCATGTGAAATTTTACCACAGACCTAGAACCAGAGAGTTAGCATTTTTTTGTGGTTCTAGACATCGATTAGAACTCGTGGATAAATTTTGGATCGATTCTGAGTAGGTTTGGTGTGCGTTTCACGAGGTATCGCGAGCCGCACACCAAGTGTTCGTCGAAATAACCAAATGGCCATTTCGAATTGGTTTCTAGGTTTCGGGTTTGTGCGCGGGTTGGTTTAGCTTTGGGGAGTGTGTACTAGGGTTTTCAAGTTATATTTTATATTTATATGTGTATATATATGTATATGGGTAGTTGTGTGTGTGTATATATATATATATATATATATATATATACATGTATGTATATGTGTATGTAAGTGTGTATGTATATATATATGGTAGTGTGTTTATATATATATGTGTGTGTGTGTGTATATATATATGAGTACGTATATATATATATATATATATATATATATATATATATATATATATATATATATATATATGTGTGTGTGTGTGTGTGTGTGTGTGTGTGTGTGTGTGTGTGTGTATATATATATATATATATATATATATATATATATATATATATATATGTTTGTGTGTAGACTTTTAGACTTGGACTGTATATTTTGGATATTGTACTTGCTCTCTCTTTGGTTCTTTGTTTCTTGTTGATATCTTATCGTGCTTTACTCTTCCCCTAGTTATTGTGATTGAGTTTATATATATCATATTGTTGCCCTCCTTTTGGAGAGGTTATTTTGACAGATTATTGTGAGATATAGATAGTTGTGACCTAGAACGGACCTAGACAACGTTCTACCGCCGATTCTGCGGCGTAGGCTGGACGTACCCATGACTCATGCCCGATTTTCCAGGTGCGGATCGTGACACGTTTTTGGTGGTGGCCCACGCAGGTCTAGTTTCTAGGACTACCTGCGATAGGATATAGGATATAGGCTGAGAGAGAGTGTGCTCAATCACAACTAGGACCCTTCCTGATCTTCTGCTATTTTTAATTTTTTTGAATTTTTTTTCTTTTGAAATATTATTGTTCTTCATTGATGATATCGTATCTTGCACCATATTGACTTCTTTTGATCTGTGTTCAGGATGCCTCCGAAGACACGGTCTCACCGCACCGTTCCAGCAGCTGCCACCGAGAGGTCTGCTACCTCTCGTCCTGCTCGACTTCAGGCAGCTGTTACCGCTCCAATCACCACTCTTGTGGTTGAGGGAGCATCTGCTTCTCTCGGAGATTCTCTTCCACCTGTCGATCCGAGAGCTACCCATGTTGTTCCGGTGGTACCTGCTCTACCACCTCCTGTACCAGTAGACGCCGTACAGTTGTTTGCGTTCTTCAGGGAGATGATGGACGCGCAGCACCGCCAGGCAGACGTGATGAGGTTGGGCATTAAGAATGCTCACCAGGTGGCCATGACGACAGTAGACAGAGTAGCTCAGATCCAGCAACAGGCAGAGCAGGCACAACATCTTAGGCCAGGCAACATCATTGACTTCCAAAGGATGCAGCCCAAGGAGTTTCGGGGTACAGAGGGGATCCTGTACGCGGATAACTGGATCGGGCATATACAGGGGATCTTCAGGCTGGCACTGATCCCAGATAGCATGCAGATAGAGGCAGCGGGCAGCCAGATATTCGAACTTGCCCTTACTTGGTACCGTATTGACACAAGGATAGTGGTACCGCGACATACTTGGGAGGCTTTCAAGAAGCTTTTCATGGAGAAGTTCTTTCCGGATGTGGCTCTCAGTGCCTTGGATAGTGGAAAAATATAACTTCACTGGTATAGTTGACAAGCCAAATATATCATTCAGAAGATGGGCTATAATTTGAAGTCTGACAAAGGACTCAACTCTGGAAAATGTTGACGTACCCCTATACGTTACTTTTCACCAAAAGGCAAGCCTAAAATCTACTATCAGCGAATACAATGGTTTGGGTTATGTCACTTCTTCGACAACTCCTGAAAGTTAAGAGTCGGACGAAGAAACACCTTCTCACTCCTCCGAATCATCATTTTGGGATTCTGACTGAAGCATAGGTGAAGTATTCAAGCATGTTCTTTCTGTCAACATGGTATCGACTGACTCAATTGAGGAAGATCACCAACCTTTGGAACCCTTCAAGAATGATCCGTGGGCACAACTGATGGATTCACAATGGGAGCTACGGTTTGAGCAACGGGAACCACCTACAGAGGGTAAAATTATTCAGATTGATGTAGGAGCACAGTCTTCCCAAAACTAATCTTCATTAGTAAAATTCGATCTGATAAAGATAAACAAGTACTTGTATCGCTTATAAAATAATATATTGACGTCTTTGCCACACAAGCTCAATATCCTTCCTAACGTTAAATCGGTAAAATAACAACGACGACGATCCCGCCCAGATGTGATGGACGCAATCGAAGATAAAGTCAAGTAGCTGATAGCATACGGCTTTGTTCGAGAAGAACAACATCCTGACTGTGTAGCTAATGTAGTCCCAGTCATGAAAAAAAATTGGAAGATCCTCGTCTACATAGATTATCGGGATCTAAACTCGGCCTGTCCAAAAGACGAGTTCCCTCTCCCCATTATGGATGTCATGATTGACAATGCGGCTTTGAGCGTATGTCATTCATGGACGGGTTCTCGGGATATAATCAAATCAAGATGTTTCCCGACGACGAAAAGCACACCTCATTTCGAACACCGTTAGGAGTATATTACTATACAGTTATGCCTTTTGGTTTGAAGAATACATGAGCAATATATCAATAAGCTATGGGCACGATCTTTTATAAGCATTTGCGAAAGATATTAGAATGTTATGTGGATGATTTTGTAGTTAAAAGTCGTCTTAAAGACGATCTCCTTCAAGATGTAAAGACGGTGTTCAAATTAATGTGTCAACACTAGCTCAAGATGAATCCGACCAAGTCCTTCCTGGGAGTCTCTAGTGGCAAGTTCCTCGGATTTTTTATAACTTCCAAAGGTATCCATCTTGATCCTGATAAGGTCAAAGCCATCCTTGAAATGAGTCATCCACGTAACCTCAAAGAACTTCGCGGATTACAAGGCCGATTGGCATATATCCGGAGGTTGATATCCAATCTCTTGGGATGGTGCCAATAATTTATCTAGCTTATGAAGAAAAGATTAACGTTTATATGGAACGAGACATGCTAGCGAGCATTCGATGATATCAAATAATACCTTACAAACCTGTCAATTATGGTGGCCCCAATTGTAGGAAGACCCTTTTTGTTGTATATTCGATCAATGAATCATTCCTTAGGAGCTCTGCTTGTGCAAAAGAGCAATGAATGTCACGAACAAGCAATCTACTATCTCAGTCGTATGATGGTCGGTGCTGAGCACATGTATAATCTTGTAGAGAAAGGGTGCCTCGCCTTGATGTTCGTCATTAAAAAGACACATCACTTTATGATCGGTCAGACAATCCACGTCATATCCAGAGTAAATCCACTCCCGGTATTGATGACTAAACCTAGTATGCTCAATTCTTGCCTGGCTACCTGGGCAATGTTGTTTTTCCCGTATGATATGGTATATGTTCCACAAAAAGCAGTCAAGGGCCAAGCATTGGCTTATTTTTTAGCATCTCACATAGTACCAGAAATCTCAAAGCTATATGACGGCATTCCAGATGAAGTATTATAGTCTACTATGACAGTGTGAGATGATACTTGACAACTATTATTTGATGGTGCATCAAGAATAGGGCCTAAAGGCAATATCGTTACTGGTATAGGGATAGTCCTCGTCTCTCCGGATAAGCTATTGATACATCATGCATACCCCCTCAGAGAACCTTGATCTAATAATGTAGCAGAATACAACGCTCTACTGATTGGTCTCCAGTTATCCAAACAGTTGAATGTGCAATACCTCGAAGCCTATGGAGACTCTAAATTGATAGTTAATCAAGTTAGAAGGGAGTACAAAGTTCGGCATGAAGATCTTATTCTCTATCATCAAGATATAATTGAGCTAGCTTCAACTTTCATTGGACTATTTATAGAGCATGTGCCTCGGTTACAGAACATGGAGGCAGATGCCCTCGCCAGTTTAGCAGCTTTGTTGGTCATTCCTCTGAAAAGACAACATTCGATCATAGTGACGGGTTGAGAGCTGTTTTGTGCCAAGAATAATCTGCAAATCGAATATAGCTTCACCATAAAGTCAACCTCTAATGATAATAATTGTAGATACCATTTCATAGACTATGCAACGAGTTTTTTCCAAATGATACGAAAGAAGCTACCTCTGTTAAATGACCCTTTCTTTGGTTCTATTATGATGCTGCATCTAAGATGTTATATCATCGTTAATATGACAGACTCTTGTTGCGATGTCTCTCGAACATCGAGGCAAGACAAGCACTTCATAAGGCTCACGATGGTACTTGTGGATCACATCAGTCAGGTCCTAAGTTGCAGGACTGCCTCAAGAGGATGGATTATTACTGGCCTAACATGGTGGAAGATGTCGTGGATTATGCTCGTAAGGGCAGAGCCTGTCAAATTCATGCCGACTTTATACACTAGCAATCAGAGTTCCTCTATACTACAACTGCGTCGTGGCCTTTCGAAGTATGGGGAATAGACATTATTGGTCCTATCAGCCTACCTTCTTCCAGAGGTCATCGGTTTATCCTTGCCATAATCGATTATTTCTCCAAATGGGCGAAGGCAATATTACTCATTGAAGTGAATACATCAAATGTGATAAGATTTGTCAAACACAATGATATTTATCATTTCGGTATTGCTCGAAGGATATTTCATAACAACAGACCATAATTTTTTAGTCAAGCATTATACCGCTGTTGTGCGACAAGAATCGAATCCAGAAAGTAGCTTCCACGACCTACAATCCGGCAGCCAATGGCCTAACAAAAGCCTTCAACAAAACCATAATTAAAATCCTCAAGAAGTTTGTCTTGTCTAACAAGCGTGATTGGAATGAGAAACTTGGAGAATGCTTATGGGCCTATCGGACAACGGTATGAACTCCTACTAGTAGTACGCTATATTCTCTGGTCTATGGGTGTGAAGAAGTCCTTCCTCTCGAGATCCAAATCCCTTCCCTTGGGATAGCTCTCTCTAACGAGCTAACCGTAGAAAATAATGATCGCTTGCGACTTCAGGAGTTGGAGGCATTGGATGAAAAGAGCTTACAAGCTCAACAACGCATTGAGCTTTACCAATCACGTATCTCTAGATCTTTTAACAGAAAGGTCAAAGAAAGAATATTTTAAGTCGGTGATATTGTTCTGACGGTCAGGAAACCAATGATCATGACGCATAAAAAAAAGAAGAAATTCCAAGCTAAATGGAAGGTCCTTTTGTAGTGGAATCTGTATATTCCAATGGTGCATACCGGCTGGCAAAACCAAACGAAGATTTGCTGATGATGTCGATCAATGACAAATTCCTTAAAAAAGTACTACGTCTAGACCAAGCTTGTACTTTTTTATCCCAAGCAGCTCATTTGTAAATACACAGTGTTTGTATTTACTGCATTCTTTCCCCAACAATGTAAATGTACAACGTGATATTTATTCCCTAGCAATGTAAATTATAAAATCTATTACCCGTATCCAAGAACTCTTGCATATGTTATGGGTAATAGGTCTACCTAAAAGTTTCTTTTCATAGTGTAGTTAGAGAAATATCCTCACATTCTTCCCTAACAAAATTCATGTAACATTTTCTCATCTTGAACTATTACTTGTATTCAAGAGTCTTGAATACGTTATAAGTAATAGGTCCTCAAAACTCCCTTGTAGAGTAAAATCTGCTTAAGAGAACATTCACATCCATATTACCTCTGTATTGTTTTTCCTCACGGAGTTATAATCTATCACGTCCAAATTACCTTTAATAGCATTTTACCTTCAAACTTGTTACCTGTACTTAGTACAAGTACGACATGGGTAATAAGTCCACCAAATTATCCCCACAGAACTATATTTTGCCATGTCCATACTACCTCTAAGCAAAAATATTTAATGGTGTCCTGTCCTGAAAACCTATCTTGTCCATATTACCTTTGATATCATTATTTAGTTTTAACTTATTATTCTTATCTAACATTAGGTACACAATAGATAATGAGTTCGTAGTAAGTAATAATTATTAAAAAAGTCAAATATTTCCATTCATATTGAGACTTACGATGCAAAAAAATTACAAAATAAGAAATTCTTTTTTCTATTTTGGCTGCACTGAAAAGTCAAGAATAATCTGTTTTAGCCGAGTGAGTTGTTGGTCTTTATTCGACTCAGCTCTCTATGTCTACAGTCATCCGGGTATCTGCAGCTGCAAACTGAGCTAAAGGAGCGTGCACCTCCATTATTTTATTTCGAGCTTGATCAAGTTCAGCTTTAGTATGCGCAAGTTCAAGAAGTTGATTACCCATTAAGTCATGCTGAGCTGGCTCTTCTTGATGTTTTCCACGCACTACCTTCAGCTTTTTTTGGGCTTCCTTGATTTGTGCCTCGAGTTGCACTAACTCAGCAGCGTAATTATCATGAGAAGACAGATGAAAAAGCATTGTGGAAGTAGTTCTATTCAACTCACTAGTCAATTGAGCACTCTTTTCTTCATGCATCTTCATATGTTCTTCGAAGACTTACTGATGCTCCATGGACTGAGTTATGATTGATTCATATTCAGCCTGGATGAGAGGAGTAAGATCTCCACTACTGAGCTATAAGTATTCTTGGATGGGCTGTTCAAGTCCCGAAAAAATATACTCTAATGCCGTAGCTCGCTCTTCACCTTTGAAGTTCCTAATGGTCTTGATAGTGGGAGAGACAGTATCTTTTACCTCACTGAATTTTCAAGAACTAACTTCATTACACAACTCAATGTCTCTGAGAAAGCGTTCATTTGGATGTCAACCAAAGAGCTGAAATAGTTATCCGAACTTGGAGTTGCAGCCACCGCAGCCAGTTTTCTTCCTTGAGAAGGATATGCTGATGTCAACACAGTTATAGCTTCAACACTGGATACAAAAGATAAGGGATCCGTTACTTGAGATGTTTCCCCTTGAATAGCAATTGGGTGCTCCCCTGGTTTAACAACTGAAGCCGACGCCTCGATACTGGTTGATGCCACCATAAGAGTAGTCAAAATCACTTAATCCTCCTTTGCAGCACTTGTGGGAAGACCAGTAATGTCAATATTAGAAGTTGTCCCAGGATGCGAGACAACTGCCTCCTCCATATGCTCGGGAAGGGCTTATGCCTGAATCTCTTCACCTGCAAAAATGCCAATACAACATAATTAGTAAATGAGACGTTGAGATAAAAAAATTAGGTCAAACTAAAAAGAATGAATGACACCTTGGCTCCTGCTAGCCTGGGTCTTCATTGCAAAGATTCGCGATAATGAGGCCTACAACAGAAAGATTTGCGGTATAGAAAGTACGGAGAGGCATATACCCAATCCAACCAATATATATTCATCTTCTAGAGACTGACCCTCTAAAGAGTTCCTTAAGTCTGCTAGAAAGGCTTCTACTTAAGCAGTGCTAGCATTGAGAATCATGTCGTCATAATCATTTATTTCTATTCTTCCTTCCAACACAGTAGCACCTGTGTCAATATGTGGGCTTACACTTTCAGGCTCTGCTACAGTGGCATCAGTCTGCGGCTGCAAGTGACTGGACGGTTCTTCTCTTTCAGGAGTATTAGCCGAAGGAGTTCAAAGTATTTCCACCTCGGTATTCCCTTGGTCAAAGCGGTCCTGGGTAGTATGGCTGTCCTGAGTGACTGTAGTACGCGGCACAAACTTAGACGACGAAGGAGCTACGAACGTAATCAATAGGAGTGTCTCGGTCATATTGCCAAGAATAGGGTCTATTTTGGGTGCTTGAGAAGTAGGCATTATTGAACTAACCCCTGTTGTCATGCCCTAGAACCAGAATACTGGAGATCGGGGGCAGACAAAACCAACTACGTATACCAGATTACTCTATACCCCGAGATACGGTCATGGCTGTCTAGACATGTGAGGGTTTACTCTATAATGCATCAGGCAATCCTGGGTCAAGAATCCTAGGTGTCTCAATCTCAAGCAAGCAACAAGTTTACAAGATGTATGATCACCAAAATATAATAGTGAGGCATCCCAAACTATACATACCCAGATGATCATAAAGCTAGTTACCAAAATGAAGAACTAGCATAGTACAATGTTACATGATCAGCTCTAGCTATAGTCTAGAATATGCTTTACATGTAGGCCCACAGGCTAGAATGTCAAGCCCTAAAATACGAGCTAAACACGTGCTCGGTGGCTAAATGCCTCAAAAGAATAATTATACAAGATCAAGTGTGTGATGAAAGAGGAACCCACTTATGGCCCCGGGGGCTCCTGTTATTCACCATTTTGGGGCTGGATGTACGGGAGATCCTGCGATCATGCTCCGATATCTGACCATACAAAACTAGTGGGTTTAGACCCCAAAACAACAAGTACCACAAGGGAGCCAAACTTATAAACTAAAACCATCATGCAGACAAATCAGTAAGAATAACAGGTAAAGTGACAGTTAAACAGTTATGGAGTATTTAAATAAGGACATCTGGAATCAGTACTCCGGTTACATTTTTGGATCATCTGCTAATTTAAATTAGGACATGACTAAACTAGACTAGACTGGTAATCAAGTAATCACGACCAATCATGTCCTACTGCTTGCTATCATTAGCTAACTAGGGTTATCATAGCCCTAGTTATTAAAATATGCAGTTTGAGATTCCTTACAGTCACATGTCCTAAAGACTATCCGGATTATCCAGACGAATGGGACATAGTATAGGTTTATCAAGTATAATCATTTTCTTATCTTTTTTAGTAGTGCAATACTCGTCGGTATGCTGGAAGTGTGTCCCTCACGATGGAGAGCTCCAAATATATCAGGTGTCGTTGGGATACCGTGATTGTATGTAGCCAAAAAATCTTTCTAGATGCTATCTAGATTTTTATTCTAGTTATTAGCCTGGACAATTATTAAGGATTTTTAACCGTGGTGCTCAGGAATCTGCCTTAGACATGATGCAAGACAGGACAATAGGTTTATGAGTACATCAAAATCAACCACGGAGATACATGTCATGCAATACAAGTGCTACTAATAGCCTTAATCAGGACAGTTCTAGGAATTCTCGTGTCATGGGTGCACTACATCGATCCACTATCAGGACTATCAGTACAATATCATGATTATCAGTACAGTATCAGGATTAATAGTACAATATCAGGATTATCAGTACAATATCAGGATTATTAATACAGTATCAGGATTATCAGTACAGTATTAGGATTATCAGTACAATATCAGGATTATCAGTTCCATGTCAAGATTCAGAAGTTCATTTATAGTGTAAAATCACTAGATCATGTCAGGAAATCATGACCAATATCAAGAATGTCATATTCAGGAAATAACTAGGATTAACTAAAATAACGGGATAAAAGAGAAATAAAGAATCATCAAGAGTTAAGCATATTAAAGAGAATATTGGCATACAGGTGCATAAATCATCAATTCAGGATTAGCGCATAAAATCAGGCAAGAAAATTACATCCGCGCACAATGGGCCAAAATCACTATTGGCGCACAAAATGGCCAAAAAGAGTACTAGCGCACAAATGGCCAAAAATAGTTTTGGCGCACGAATCACTAATCCGAACAATTCTGGCACACTTTGATACAAAAGTGCTCCGAGCAAAAGGTGGCGCACAAATCATACTAAAGCGTATTTCTAGGACCTTGGAGCACAATGATATAAGTGCGCGAGCCAGGAGCTTGACGATAAATCTATCATTAGCGCACAAATAAAAGTACCCAAACTATGAATTTGGCAGACTTTCATCAAGTGTAAACCCCCTAAAATTTTAAATTTTATTTTAAGTATTTTCTTAAATTATTGAATTTCTATAAAGTATTTTCATAATTAATTAAAAATATTTTTATTGATTTAATTATATAAATACTCATTTAGACTTATTTCATATAATATTTTATTATTATTTTAGAGTCTTGTCGAAGGGCGATAGATTTTCTAGAATTTATTTTATGTGCAAATGTTCATTTTGATTTTTTATATAGTCTCATCTATATATGTAGATATATATGTGAATAAATATATAATAATAATAGTAATAATAAATATATAGTTATTAATAATAATAATAATAATAATAATAATAATAATAATAATAAAAATAATAATAATAATAATAATAATAATAATAATAATAATAATAATAATAATAATAATAATAATAGAAATAGAAATAAAAATAAAAATAGAAATAGAAATAGAAATAGAAATATTAGTAGCAATAATAATAATAGAAATAAAAATAAAATAAAATAAAATAAAATAAAATAAAAATCTAATACTAAAAACCTAACCTAAAACCTACTAAATAATCCTAATCAAACCTCTTATAATCCTAATTCCCCCAGCGCAGAGAACTCCCCACCCCACACCCCCCGCGGCCCAACTCCTCTCTCTCTATCTCTCGATCCATATATATATATATATATATATATATATATATATATATATATATATATATATATAACAATCAAAACCTAACCCTAACCCTAACCCTAGCCCCGACTCCCTGACGCCACAGCCGCGCCGGTGACCGCCGCAGCCCGCCATCCGCCCGCGCCCGCGTGTGCCCAGCCGCATAGTCACTAGAGTCCCTATCTTCCCGGTATCATATCTTCCTTATTTTTGATTATTTTTACGAGCGGTTTGTCCGTGTACTTTCACAACCTAACCCTCTAGGAATTTTATTCAAACGGAATGAGTTTTCGTGCCCTGGATTGGTCGAAAAATTGACCCAAAAATGACCGAAAAACTGACCAAAACAGTCCAGAAACTTCAACCCAAACCCCCATATTCATGCCTAAATTGCCACCAACCTGTTTAATATTTTCAAAATCTAATTAAAGGGTTTTCTTCTCTATATAAACGAGAATATTTTTGTTCTTTTACTTTTTATTAGTTTGCTTTAATTGTTAAATTATTCGGCCTCCAAAACGACCAAAAATTTGATTTTTCAAAACTAAATTTTTATGATACGGAGTGCGCCCCGCCAAACGGGACCATCTCGTCGCGTACCAATTGTATATAAAGGCACGTATGGTATATCCTGACTTGTGGGCTTTCGCAAAAATTGATTCGGACGTGTGTGCGCGTCAGAATCAACCCGTATCCGCAAAAAGTCCCCATATCATGACTTTTATAAAATAACACCCCATTTTGTGTACGCTCGTTGGAATGCGACAAAACTTACGCCATTGGAATCGTGGTATCACGCTGGTCCTGTGATCCAAGTTTCACGTGATTCTGAGATAGTTGACCAAGCCGCCTATTCGTAGGCCCCACAGGTTGACTTGAAGGGCAAATTTATGATCGGCTCACCGGAATCCAAAATTGGACATACCATTGAGTTCGTATCGACCTTTAGAATTTGTTTGACCTATAATTTGTCCCATTTAGAGACCTTTACCTCTGGCGCACTTTTTGGTGCAAAGTGGGCCACATGTGGACCCCGCTTTGACCTGAAATTATCATGTTGTCCCTGTGTCCAAATTGGACGAAAGGGTAATATTTTCTAGGTATCTCGCTTATTTTGGGAATATTGGTGATATTTATTTCAGCATCCGAAGACGTTCATTCTGATGCCATAGTTCTGATCCCTTGTGCTTGACGTTTGGACGCTTACACTTCGCAGCTTTCTTGCCAGACAAGATACTTTGCCAAATTGCTTATAGTACTTTGCATGCTTATCATATTTTTATATATTCATTATATATGTGTTTTCTTTCAGTCATAATTATATACTATATATATGTTGACACACACTTGACACATAGTTCATGGGAGGGGAGGACAATCAGTAGGCGTATGGGCTATATCCACTCTGGTAACCCGTAGTAACTAGTATGCACTACGGTAGTTGTGTCGCCCTGGTCGCTACCCTCGAGGTATGTCAATTTCTGGTGTCGCGATGGTCGCTACCCTTGAGGTATGACGGCTTCTGATGTTCATGGACGTGTGTGTGAGTTGTGAGATAGATAGAGTAGCCTACCCATGCCCATACGTCAAAAAATTATCCTCACTATGCATTTTTATATAGATTGTCTAGTACATCGTACTTATATATTTTTTGTCTATTATGCATGTTTTACTGTATTCAATTGCATGCTTCTATGTATCTTGTTATGTTCCTCTGAGAACCTGGTCCCTTTCCAGGTGTAGACGATCATGACTATTTGCAGGAGCACGGATCAGGACTTGCTACTCTATTCTCTTTCGAGGAGGTCTCTCTTCGAGTCTCATTGTTCATTAGATGTACTTAATTTTGTTCCTCTTATATTTTAGTTTCGAAGTGGATTTGTCTCCACCCAACTACTTGTTCTTATCAAGCATTTTATACTTGATTCAGTTATATAGTTTACTGGTTATTTAATTCTATGGATGAGATCTAGTTATGCCCTGTGACTTATGACAATATAGATATACCATATGTGAGTTAATATTTATAATACAGTATACGTGTGTATTATGGTATCCATATATTGGAGTTGCCATATACATACGGCTGGCATGCTTACGTATTCGTAGTCTTACGTATTTTGGGACTGGGGTATGACATCAAGTATGCTAGTAGTGAGGTTTGGCGCACAAACAAGCATATGAAGGTCTAATAAAGACAAAACACAAATTTTAAGGCATGGCACAACAGTCGAGACAACCCTCCAGTCGAGAACACAATTCTCGAGAATGGTTAAAAGTCATTGTTTAGTCATTAAGTAATTACGAAGGGATATAAAGTGCGCCGTCTCTGGAGAATGCCACATAGTGCGTCAATGCAGCAAAGTATGCCATTATCCAGAAGCGACAAAGTGTGTCGGTAAGAAAAGTTTCACCAAAGTGTGCCAACTCTGTAATATCTGTAAAATATGCCAACTTGGCTATTTAAGCAGTTGCGTACATTCTTGATGACTTGAAGACCCATTCAAAATTGTGCCAAGTAGGATTGTCGTACTTTTGAAGGAATTGCCATAGTACAAAATGTACGTAGGAGTAGAGAAGTATGCCCAGAATACTCAACATATCTTTGCAGACTTTTTAAGGAATTTGTGAAACACACACAAGTGCGCTCACTGGAACTTCGTTTTATGCGATAAGAGTTCCCTGCATACGTTTTGTATGCATTCTCAGGCCAACTTTACATTCTTCGACTTGTTGTTCTCAGCTCCATGAGCAATCCAATTCAAGAAAAATAAAATCATCAATGAGACAAGTTCTAAGTGTTACCCAAAAATAATACCGATCAAATGATTAAAATAAGTTATACTAAGAATCAAAGCAAGATCCCATGTTGTTCCTTCGGTTGGCAAGATGTACTTGCCTATGGTCAAGTTCTAGCCTAATACCAACACTACTAAGGTCACCCACGCCAAGGCCAAGCTCGCCTGCTGCTCTCTGCTAGGGAAGAAATGAAGAAGTAAAGAGAAATGAAAGAAAAAGAAAGTGGAGGAAAGAGAATGGAATTGCTTATATAGAAAAAGCTAGGATTGTAGGTCATTGGTTCATAATCCATGCCCCTCACCCGGTTCATCACAACCACACACCAAGAAAACCAAGGGACCAACGATCCAAAGCATACAACTAAGGAAAACTTACAAAAATAACCTAAATAATGCATGAATGACATAAAGCATGATGTAAGCAATTAAACAATAAACGAGCTATACATGTATAATATGCGTATATCGGGTACGTATACTAGATTATTGAGACGAGTCTCACATATACAGCTGGGGAGACTGTTGTAGTAGCCTCCATAGTAATGGCAGAAGGGGGGACAGAGGTGCTAATCCTCTGTACTGCTGGTGAACTAACAGATGGACCATCTTGTCCAGGTGAACTAGTTGGTGAAGAAAATAAACTCCTTCTAGGGGGAGTAGGAGGCTTTGGCTTTGACTATCGAGTCTTTGGGACAACAATCTTCTTCTTAGCAGGCTGACCCTCAGTAGGAGAAGCAATTCTATGCTTTCGAGATTTAGGAACCTACAAAGCAGGAGCATGATGATCTACTGGTGCTCGAGGAAGTGGTTCAAGCATCTCACCTATAGGAACAGTGTCCTCCTCTTCCATTAAGGAATCTGTTTCCTCTTCTACAGCTTCTTCTTCCGAGATCCTGAAGCTACTCTGCATGTTATAATCACGGTAAAACTTATTGATAAAGTAGTAAAACCTGACAAATGAGTGCAATAAACGTAAGGGAGCCTTAGCATGAGGCAAAGTAAAATGAGCTCCCGTACAATCCATACTGAAGTAACGCCATCCGTGAGCTCCGTCAACTAATCCTCCACAAGTTGCGAGACAAGGATTAGAATTTTCAACATGGAGCTGATCGCACCCAAACTGCCTTACGAGATGACTGGGAAAGTAGGGATCAAAGTTACACTCATCATCACTCATGTAGATTAAGTGAGAGGGTCGAATATACATCAGCCATGAGAAGACCCCAGCTGACAATTCAGATCTAGTAGTGCCTTTATCAATAAAACTCGTACCCTGATGCTTGGCTGCAACCAACCTCAGGAGTGATACAATAAAAACTCCAGCTTGTTCCAATATTTAATGCTTTTCTAGTCTTGAAAATGGTGGTGTCCTCCCACTTAGAATTTTTATATTTATAGAGGAACACGTGCCATGTGCCGTCATCGTTGCTTAAACTGGGAGCCATCAAACCATTGTTATGCAGTATTAGCCATCTCATTAAGTATGTGAAAGGAAGCTCAATTCTATTGAACTCCTATCGTATGGGATCTGAAACTAGATTGATGGTGAGTTCTCAAAGGCCAGCATTCAAACGGCATACCATGGCCCGTAAAAGGGCCAACTTGTACTTGAAGACTAAGCGCACCGCAGGAAATAGGGCATTCCTATGACGACGATCCACTGAACTGGAACTTCCAGGAACTACCCACCAACGGATCCATAAAGAAAAGAACCCGGCTAGCAGAGTTTCTGCTGAAATCTTCTTTACGGGTTTGCCTAAGGTAACTGACAAGAAAAGTCCCAGCTGCAAAATTTCCTACTGGATAGTCAAAATGTTTATCCCCAGCTCTGTGGTCTTTCATAAGTTCTTCGACTCTACTGGCGCTCAATGGTTGAATTGGCCGGATCTCTATGGCCTCCTCCTCCTTTGATCGGTTGTTAAAGAGGTAAATATAATACTTCCTAACATAGACGGTACCAGAGTCAGTCTTGTAGTAATGATTGCAAGCCAAGTAATGGCATAGTAACTCCAGGTATACTTTGACAAGACGAGGCTCTTTCTTCGCCAAGTCTTCAAGCTCCTTGTTGTTGGGCATATATTCTTCGTAGGGTACTTCTCCCCATTGGCAAATCTGATACTGCTCGCATTTTATGTAATGCGAACCCAAGTTCGTCGTTTAGAGTAGAAATCATCCCAGTGCGAGCATTGTATTATTCCGCTAAGGCTAAGAACATAAGGTGGTTAGGTGTAAGGCTGTAGCAAGTTGCCAATATGGCGTTATTAAGTCCTAAGTCTATAAGTTCCTTTATGTACTGCTCTAATATCCATGTAGTCAGTCGACGCCAGTGGATATTATTGTTGCTCAACCACCCCTGCAATCGAATATTCTTCATTGGGTAGACACCTACAACTTTAGTGTAAAGATTGACAAATAGAAGTGACAGTATAGGATGGATGAGTGAGGAATCCTCGCTTGGTACAGATCCAGGATGAAGTCCTCGCATCGGAACAACATGCCCGACTGGAGTATGTAGAAGCATAGAAAATCTCTATCATGCGCCAAAGTGATCCAGCCCCATACGCCAAAGTGATCCACAACCATGCGCCATAGTGATCCAGAGTAATGTGCCACCAATGGCCTGAGTAGTGTTCCTATGTGCCAAAGCAGTGCCATGTGCCACTACTTCTCTAGTATTCCCATGTGCCCCCAGCGCCATGCACTACTACTTCTCTAGTGTTCCCATGTGCCCGCAGCGTCGATCGCCACTACTACCATAGTGTTCCTATGTGCCCACAACGCCATATGCCATTACTTCTATTGTGTTCCCATGCATCAGCAATGCCATGCGCCACTACTCCTTCAGTGTTCTTCATGCGCCAATTGGCCACAGTCCCAAGGTAAAATCACAGCCATTGAAATTAGGGCCTGACATGTGTCACGAGTATTATCGACATCAACAACCCAAGATCTCGACTTACCGCGAGGCATCCTTAATGTTGCATGCGTCGTCAGGAGGACATGCGCTGACATGTAATCCACGCATGTATGCGCCAACGTGAAGCCTTTGAAAGGCTATAAATAGTGGATGTTTCCCACATGCAAAAAGTGGAGGGGAGATAAAAAAGGCCACCATCATTAGAAAAAGAAGAAGACAGAAGCGTCTCGAAGCCTGGTCACCCTCCTTGGCCCCGGATCGTCAACGGAGTAAAGGAGCCGTTGTAGTGCTCGATATCCACCGTCACGCTTGCCCAGATTTTTTTTATTGTACTTAGATCCTTTAGTGTTAGGGATTTTCTTGTACTATTTGTCATTTTTCAATAAATAAAAAAGTTCGCATAAATTTAGCCAAACTTTAATTTTATTTTTGGCGATGTCGACAAAAATTACGACTCTGCTAGGGAAGAGTTTCTCCTCCAACGAGAAGCTGGTGACACAATCCGATGTAACCAAGATGGGTTCGACACAGAAGATATTGGTCGTTCGCTTCGACAAACAGGCATTCGAATACATGTTGGATCAACCGATCTCTCCAATATGGCCTGCAAGACTCGCAAGATTCGGGCCGCCAAGGTCACTGCGCCTTGCCCGAGATCGGTGACCGACACATCGTAAACCCCTGCCGTAGATGCATATACAGTTGACCTGTACCCAGCCGATAAGTCGAGTTCTTCAATGAGGCTCGCACGACCTCACAAAGCTCACAAGATTTGGGTTGCCAAGGCCGCTGCACCAAACCCGAATTCTGTTTCAGAAGCGCCGCGAACCTTCGCCGCAGATTAACATAAGGTTGACGCACATCCTATCTCCAAATCTGAAGATGATCGTGAGAAGAATGAGGTCAAACCTCGAAAGATGTGCATATATCGTTGTCCAGGCAGGAAAAGAAGTGTCGTGCCTGAACATAGGTGCATGAGGCCCGCCACGAGCAAGGCTGCCTCCAACAAGGACTCGTATAGTCCTAGCCTAGATTCCTTGTATTATGCGCCGAGGAGCGTTAGTACAAGAGAACCTAAACCAAGTCGAGCAAGGCTGCGCAACCAGCCCCTCAAAAATATGCACCGCTACTTATCATACGCACTGTTAATGGAAGACTCTATAGGACAGACCCAGCTGCTCGTACGCCAGATGTGTGTCAACCCTTAGAGCCTTTCTGAACCCACTTGGATGCCGTAGGTGCACCTACACAAAGTCGGGGAACAAACAATATGAAGACAGACCGATGCGTCCATCATGGCTGCGCACATGTAATTGGTTTGTCTCACGTCAAGTCTTTTATTAATGATCTGGTTGCAGTTTCTGCAGAAGAACTGGGTTAGGGAGCAAACCCTTCTTTCTCATCTCCTGCGTAATGGTTGCCCGAACGCATGAAGTGGGGGTAAAATGGAATCTTCCATTGTCTGATTTATGTAACGTGATTAGTCACAAGCGTAAGACGAGGTAAGTATTTCTTGCGCAAGACGTGTCCCCTCATAGATACACTTGTACCAACATTATCATCAACTGTTGTTGCTCTAAAGCACCAGTTTCTCCAGCCAGACAGTCGATATTCCAGCGGCTACAACCCGCAATGCCAACCCAACAACCTCCCCGGAGACCTCTACATGACAACAAGGAGCTGCCCATCGTCCATAACTGACAGACACGTGCTTGGCTGTCCCCTGAGTTTTGTTCGAGGAAGATTCGACTCGGGTGGAACTCGCTGGGTTAGCACGAGTTAAGTTAGCAGATAGGGATAAATTAAGTAACTCACTCCACTGATTCGCTTTCCCATACCTGAATTTGTTTGAGGAAGAGTTCTGCAGTTTTTCGTGGGGGCTTATCTTTAAGACGATATAAAAGACAGGGCCACCTTAATGTCTTTAGTTTTCTCATGGAACACTGGATTAGAGGCAATATAAGTGGATGTCATTCATAATAAAATGATTGAAATATGTCAATTTTTTTTATGTTGCTCAACATGGAGTTCTCCTCCAAGGAAGAATATCTCAAAGAAAAGCTCACCTAGCCTAAGGGTGTCAATCAGCACAACGCGGAGCCGTCCAAGAGGTAGGAAACAAATACCTACCGTGGGGTGTTCCAAGGCACACGCTCTAAAACAAAGGCTGGGGGTAGCCATACCTCCCCGAATGAAGCTACAACGGGGCTGGGGGTAGAAGTCCCTCGGTGTTCGACTATAATCCATCCTTTCAAGAGGATAGTGAGTCTCTATATACGGATGATAGCATAACTGGGGGTAGCCATATCTTTCAAGACGAGTCTACTATTGAGACTAGGGGTAGCAATCCATCAACCTCCAAAGACGACGCAATAATGCCCGCTATCCTTGAGGACAATGACACTCAAACATTCGAGCCAAAAAGTGAGACATCCACCTTTTTGTCTACCTCGTCCTATGTGATGCCAGCCTACATGGTAGGAGAAGAGCAGGATGCAGGGCCTAGTAACCAACAACGCCTGAAGGCACTTGAAGCCATGATGCAGGATTGTACCTCAATGCAGACTCTGACTCATACAGTACTGGAACTCAGAGAAAGCATCGTCCCAACACAGCTGCAAGCTCCGGGATGAATGAACCCGGACCAGAGAACCAATAAAGAATCTGGCATACTTGATCCGGCTCCTCATGTTGCAAGCAGCCAGACCGCACCTCGATCCTCCACCGCTATTCTGCCAGACGACATCCAAGAGACTCTTAGGGATTTGTGTGCCCGCGTTGATGCTTGGGATAATCAGGACAGGCTCCAGAAGCTTAGGATCCGACAAACTTATCCTCCTGAATGAGATAATGCGGTATACTCTCCCAAATACAAGCAGTTGTCTCTAGCTCCATTCGACGGAAAGACATCACCCCGTCAGTACATGAGATACTTCCAGTCTACAATAGGCTATTTACCTCGGGATGACGCCCTACTCACCAACTTTTTCATTGGAGCACTATCCGGCGTTGCTTTTGAGTAGTTCTGTAGCCTCTCGGATAAGTGCATTTCCTTCTTCGAAGACCTGAAGTCTCTTTTCCTCGCCCGGTTCTATAAAGGAGGGATGGATATGACTATGTCCTCCCTGATGGACATCACCCAAGGGGACATAGAACTCGCACAAAATTATATCGAGCATTTCTGGCAGGCAGCTTTGAAATTACCTAATGGCATTCCCGAATCTTCGCTAATAGACACATGTCGAAAGAACCTTCTACCAACAAAAAGACTCTAGACGACTTCTGGCCCATTTAGTGACTAGACGACGTTTATCATAAGTGTCACTGCTGTAGAGAAGAGCGCAAAAGATGTCCGCTTATTGGGATTCCAAGCTTCCAGCATTGAAGATAAGGGAAAGTGTCCTTTCAACGCTAATAACAGTCGTGACAGCAAAGGGAGGTAGAAAAATGACGATGATATCATGGAACTAAGCCGGTAGGGCCACCAAGAGTAGGGCCGGTAGGGCCACCAAGAGTAAAGGAGACTTATTCCTTTAATGACGATGATATCATGGAACTCTTCGAAGTATTAATGAAAGAAAACAAACTCCGACTACCTGACATCAAATGCCCTGACGAAGCAGACAAGGTAGAAAAATCCAAGTATTGTCACTACCATCGATATGTCCATCATTCCACACAAGATTATTACATATTAAAAAGGCACAAACAACGACTGATCGAATCCAAATCCCTCACTTTGGACTATGAAGACAAGATCGTAACTGCAAAAATGGTGTCTCTCCAGTTTAGCACTTTTTCGACAAATGAGGCCTAAGACGATGTTATTCCTTTAGAAGAGAGACCGTATTTTCTTAATAAGGGTTTATCTTTGAAGTAAAGACTCACTTCTATCCCTAATAGAGGGACATAAGAGGATAATGTCTATAATTAGTGTCCTCCCCAACATATTATTTCTATCCGTCGTAGGCGGACAAATTTGTTATCCGTATTCAGTAGTCCCGAGTACGAATGGGTAACGGATCCTTAAAAAAAATTCTATATCAGATGATTCACGTCCATATTACCTCTGAGCCACACTCTTATCAACAAGGTTGGCTACGTCCATACTACCTCTGAGCAAACCTTCCTGTAAGAATATGAGTTCGCCATACTCTCACCAATAAGGTTTGCCATGTACATATTACCTCTGAATAAACCTTCCTACAGAATTATGAGTTCACGTCCATATTACCTCTAAACCATATTCCTATCATTATTTATAAGGTTTACCATGTCCATATTACCTCTGAGTAAACTTTACCAAGGAACTATGAGTTCACGTCCATATTACCTCTGAACCATTTTCCTAAACAACAAACCTCCTCATGTGACTATCAACCGTCACCTCTGACTTTGGTTGCCACTTAAACTAGTCACCCGTACTTCACCACGAGTACGTTAGCAATGACTAATCCAATAAAACCTATCACCTCTGATAGGATTCCTATCAAACTAATTATTTATGCCCAGGTGCACCACAAATAATAGGTCCACTCATATATCCCCAAGAAGATTCCCTTAACAATTACGAGATTTTATTATTTTAGCAAAAAAGAAGTTTTTGTTTCTAAAAACAAATGATCTACATCAAGGGGCATATTAAGGCCCCAGGAAAAGAAAATTCAAGAAAAGTTATGATCCTTGGGAGCTATCGGTTTTAATACACAGTTTGTCTATCCGATGCCTCAGCTGATCCGCTCTAATACGGACACCATCAGCAGCCCGGCGTTCAGCTTCCTGTTGAAGCACGGTCTCATCCTGAAAAATGGCCAGCCTCTCGTGCTTGGCCTTTAAATCCGCCATATGAACCTTCAAGTCCACAACATACCGAGCATTATCCTCAGCCTGCTCGATAAGGGTGAGTTCCTCCTCTGTCACATGACGGGCATCAGATTCGAGCCTTGCCTTCTCTGCTTGAAGTTGTCCAATCTGCGCTCTCACATCCGTCAAACGTTTGGCCAGAGTCTCCTTTGTACGGGCATAGGTCTCTTTGGCAGTAGTTAACTCCAACCTTTTGACATTCACTTTTGTCGCCTCATGGTCAATAATCTCTTTGCGGAGAGGGTTGGTTGACATGTCCTTAGCAAGGGTGACAATCAAGCGGTTCTTCTCTTTAATAACCAGAGACGCTAGACCTGTATTGTCAAGCGACTTCAACTCGGCAAGACAGGTCTCGAGCTCCTCTACCTGTGCCTCCAGCTTATTTTCCCTAGCCTCATATCCGGGATAACCTCTGATCAGTTCAACTAGAGACAACACCGAAGATTTGGCCAGGGTAAAAGGTCGGTCCCTCTCCAGGACACCAGACACCCTCCGCCTCAGAATGAGGAAGAAGGACTCCATGTGAAGGGAGGCGTAATTGTAAACCCCCTCGACCAATTTAGGATTATTTTAATTTAGATTGAGAGACTAGGATTTATTTAAATACAATTAGGATTAATGTACAACAATTATGTGACTTTTTACACCTCACCGTTGCTTCGATGTTTGGAGCGCTACACTAGTAGTTACCTTCAAACCAAGTTCATACACATTTTTTAGACATGCCAGACTACCCATCTGACCCTTATGTAACTTTTAAATACTCAATATTGTGCTTCATTTTAGCTGCACAATATTTGTTACAAACGTCCATGAATAATTTTAATAAACCCAAAATTCTCATAATTGGCCATTCCCATTTGAATTTGAGGCACAAACACAACCCAATTCCATATAACCCAAATTAGGGTATTAATCTATTCTGAGTCTGCTATGCCCATGACTCTCGTGTTCCACCCAATCTTAATCCCATGTGTTCTCAATTGACAAAAGAGCGTTGTGCGCATTATTTTTAATTAAATTAAATTAGAGGACAGACTCACCCCAAAGCAAGACCTAACCAAGCCCATGTACACCTTTCATGTGGACCAGCCCCCACCCCGAGGAGCCAGGCCGGCCCAAGTCCCGAGGTTAGCCCATAATCCCCTCCTATATATAATACACATTTTCCTATTTGAAACCCTAGATCATAATCATCACCACCACCTTCACAAACCCTAGCCGAACCCTCAACCCTAGCCGAACATCCCTACCCGACTTCCCCAACACCACCACCACCTCAGGCCGCCACCACCATAGCCACGACCGCCGCCTACCTCTGCTGTCCACGTCGGACCACACCCAAGCCGCCTGCACCGACCGCCTCCACCTTCACCATCATCCACATCAACACACCATCACCAGCCCGACCCCGATCATCCCTCTCCGACTTCCCTCCGCCGCCCGACTCCACCAGCAACACTACCCTAACACCGCCAACCACCACTGCCAGGCCGACCCCGACCTCCCCCACGACCTGACCGCCATCCCAGCACCGTTCCCAGCCCGCTGCCGCCGCCGCCAGGCTACTGCTGCCGCTGCTGCACCTGCTGCAGCTACTGCCGTCGCTGCCATTAACGGCTGTACGATGCCGGAGCTCCACCGACCGCCGACGTTATATATACTATACAGTTTCCACGTTATATATACTATACAGTTTTCACGTTCTTCGGAGCGGTATGTACGTTATGCCTATACCTACCCATACGTACCAATGTTGTCCTCATATTGCATTCACTTAGATGGTTAGCACACCCTTTATTGTATTTATTTTATTCAGTATTTATGTATATGGCATGCTTCTATGTATCTTGTTACGTCCCTCTGAGGACCTGGTACCTTTCCAGATTTGGACGAGGCATATTACCCCACAGTGTACGGACCAGGACAAGAGACTAGGTACGCTACAGCTGAGGAGCTAGAGGTGCTACCATTAGAGTTTTTGTGATCAATTGGTAGGCCTTCTGCCTAGGATTGGGAGCATCATTATCTAGTGAGCATATGTCCTAGTCATTACTCTTTTATCTGTCATTCAGTACTTTTATTTTGTCTTAGTAGTGGGTTTATTCCCACCAGACATTCTTGGTTGTACTATGATATTTGATACTGGCGTTTATGTTCCACTATTTATTTTAGTACTTTCTTGTTGTTTATATTGTGGATGAGATTAGATTACCTGTTGATTTATATTGGACATGTTAGTATTTTAGGGCAGCGTAGCACTCTTCGTTAGGATCCATTAAATTGGGATATCCTCGGAGACGTGACAGTTGGCTATTGCCACGTGGCCTGGTCCCGTGTATTTTTGGGACTGGGACGTGACAGTAGTCATTCACGTCGGCCAAAGAAAAAGGGGTCATAGGAGGTGGAGCCGATGAGTTCCCCACCGATGATGGAGCAGCTGTCATAACAGAGGAAGACAAAGTTAACAATTAAAAACGCCTATACAATGGAAAAGGGGAAAGCTTATCCTCCTACTTACTTGAGGGGGCCAGAGGTTGTTCGGTTACCCTTGTTGGACTTGTAATCATCCTAAAAGGCCGCACGACCGCCGTTTTGGTAACCGCTGCTCGATTTAATTCACGTTCGGGCTCTCCTGCGACAAGGGCCTCCCCCGACGCTTCAGTCTCTGCTAATGCCTCCGCCCTCTGCTTCCGTAACAGGATCTTCTATAGGTATTGAGGGGGAGGGCATCTCTACAGTATTGACGTCCGACGAAGCTGCCCTCTTGTCAGGCTACCCCTTAGTCAGGGTCTCCTTCTCTCCAAGTCTCGCGCAGCCCCGACAGGTGCCAGACCCAATTCTTGTAAAGGAACGGGGGACTCCCCTTCCGCCATGATACCACCTTCCTCTCCGCCCAAAGGTTCTACTTGAGAAGTACCTAGAGAGGCTGTCATAATTTGAGCCACCTTCTTAAGAAGGGTAGAAAAGTGATGTGAAAATGGGTCACATGTAGAGTGAACCAGAGGAGACGCACCCGAAGCATCAGGTCACACTGGGAGCTCTACCCCATCATCATAAGCGGCCATCATGTTAAAAAAATCATTGCTCGCAAAGTCCAGTGGGGGGTTACTATTGGTCAAAACATCCTTATCCAGTAGGCTATCCCAATCACTAATATCCCCAGTCAAAGATACGCTAGGAATGGGTTCCTAAAGGGTGGGGTCCTTGAAGGTAGATTCTACGGGCGAAGGAGAATGGGCTGTGACTTCCACCTCTTCTACTAGAGAAGAAGGAATCCAAACCAGCGGTGGATCGGCATGCTGGATCGCTGTATCGGCTCCCGCTATGACCTCCGCCTGTTCCAGCAAAGGAGAAGAAGCCCGACCGGTCACGCAGCGGCACGCTGACCCCAAGTATCAATTATCTGCAAAAGAAAAAAAAGGAAAAGAGTCGATAACACAAACCGGCATAAAAGAAAGAAAATACAGAAACACAAGATATAATACTAGTACCAAAGACAGTCCTCCAGCCCCTTCACAAAGCCAAGGGGCAAGTCATATTATCCCCATCACCTTAGAAGTAATAGCCTTCTTCACTCGCTTCAAGGAGGAAGATCTTTCCAAAGTCAAAGCATGTCGCTTCAAAGAAACGACAATCGGTTTTGCCAACTGGCTTCTGCTTCGGTTCTGACCCTGCGATCTCCAGAATGATGGAAACGAGTCCTAATGGTGACAGCTCACGATGCATCTAGCATGGTCCCGGCGATGAAGCTCTGCTACCGATCGTAGCCCGGGGATAAATTGTTCGCAGAACAATAGAATTTCACAGCCGCATAGAGGATATGAGTCTTGGGTCGATGCATGGGTGCGGTGAAGCACACCCTGGTGCAGCAAGCGTTATAATATTGCCAAGCCTAGGCCCCATCAAGTAAACTCCCTACATACCCCAAGCTCAAGCTTGGGGTGCCCAGTAACAATTGACTTTAGCCGAACTGACGAGCTAAGCAGCTGGGAAGGTACGGTTCTAAGTAGACCTTATCTCTATTTTGATATACCAGATGAGAAGGTCGAATAGACAACAACCAGTAAAAGGCTTGTCTCAGCAAACCAGAAGACCCGGTACCGACATCCACAAGATTTGCACCCTCCTTAAATTTTGCGTAACGGGGAGGTACTACGAAGAAGTTATAACCATCCATAAAGCTCAGCGTCTTCCGGCAAGCAGGTACACCTTAATATACCCACTCCATTCTGCGATAACGTTGAAGAAAGGCGTCCCCTTCTTCGGTGTCCTCCTGCATACCGGGATTCATTACGGCGAGATGATGCAGGATCAACCAACCCATTAAATAGTAATAAGGTAATTCCACTCGGGGGAAGTCAACTTTATTTCCCTCCTTCGGTGTCAACTTTTCTACAAACTCTCACAGCCCGCGATTAATATTACAAACCATTGTCGGAAGAGAGCAAGTCGATGACCGAAAGCGAGCTTTGCAGCAGGTAAAATAAGGTTCAAACTCACTCTTTCCAAAGAGACCAAGCCTCCAGGAATTACACAGTTACGCAGCCATATCATTAAATAGCCTGTTTGTGCCGCTTTCGGAGATAGTTCAAACAGGTCATGGGCCAAAAAAAGAAAGTGTAAACCCCCTTGACCAATTTAGAATTTATTTTATTTTATTTAAGAGACTAGGAATTAAATTGGTACAGTTAGAATTAATGTGCAGCAATTATTGAGACTTAATACGCCTTACCGTTGCTTCGATGTTCGGAGCGCTACGCTAGTAGTTACCTCCAACCAATGTCGCAAACACCTTCTAGACATTCCAGACTACCCATCTGACCCTTGTGTAACCATAGGTACTCATTATTGTGTCCCATTTTAACTACACAATATTCGTGTAAAAGAACGTCTTGCGCTTTATTAATCTAATTAAATTCAAGGTTAAGTTCACCCAAAACAAGACCTAACCAAGCCCTGAGCATCTCCCATAAGGACTAGCCCCAACCCCGAGGAGTCAGACCAGCCCAAAACCGAGGTTAACCCTAATCCCCCCACATATGTATAAATACACATCTTATAACCTAAAAACCCTAAAAACCAATCTCATTCCACCTCAAACCCTAGCCGACCCCTCTTCTTAATCTAGCATCCCCGATCGGACAGCCATCCCCACCGTCTCAGGCCGCCACCGCCATTCCAAGCCATCGCCGACTGACCGAACCACCCTGCACACCGCCTGCTATCGCTGGCACCGGCGCCAACCACCACCATCCCAACCACCCAATAAACCCGACTCCTTAGCCGCTGCTCCCGAGCGACCCCGCCACATCAGTCACCGCCCACCACCCTTCCCAGGCCTACGTCGACCGTCCCCGCACCGTCCTCAGCCGCCCCGCCGCTGCCTTAGTCGCTGTCGCCGCTGCAGACCGTCGCTGCCGCTACTGCGACTACTGTAGTGCTGCGCTGCCGCTGCCGCTGCTGTCTTGCCGCGTTCGACAACGGAGCTCCGCCATGCCGGAGAACACATCGACAAGACCCCCTAGCTCTGACGACCAGGTACTTAATCACCAACCCCTTCTTCCTGGTATCCTATCGTTATACCCTCGTGTCATGTGTCATTGGTGTGGACACGGGCAATAAAACAGGAAACCCTATATGTTTGCATGTATATTAGATATTAATTAATTAGACTAGATAGTAATTAATAAATTAGTAATCACATCAAGGATATGAGACTATCATCAAGGACTAATATTTTACCTGAACACCTGGACATAAACTATGTATGATTGAACATGGAAACCCAAGACGTATTCGTACAAATCAGAAATAGTTGGTAACCCCCTTAACTTTAGTAAATTATTGTCTCAAGACACACGTTGACAAGGACAGAACACATGTACATCCTAGCTACGTGCACACGTGACGCTGTCTTCGATCAGTCGTGAACTTGTGACAGTTCCTAAGAGCAACGTAGTATCTGCATATTGTTTTAGTGTCTGATGTTAGATTGCTATATTATATTGAGTATTTAGGACCATTAGATCAGCCGGAAGATACCGCAGGAGCAGGCTATTGGCATTCACAGCTTGAGGACTCAGGCAATATACCTTGCCATATTTACTGTTTAATTTAAATTGTGCGTTTAATTTAAATTGTGCATATGTTGTATTGTTCTCTTGTTGCTGTCTTTTATACAACTGTGTGCGTCCGAGATTGACTCGGGTGCAGTCGACAGATGCGTCGATGATTAGTATACTTGACCTAGACACTAGCAGACTTACCCCATTGGAGGATACCCTGATATCTTCCGAGACCTGACACTTTTATACGTTTTACAGTGACATTCATATTGGGATGCGGGTTTGCGTACTCGACTAGCTATCAGTGCGTGTGACATGCATCACGGTTAGTACATAATTTCAGGTTTATATTGTATATTAGTAGAGACTTGGCATATAGATACGTTGTATGCACGTCGAGTATTCGACTTGCGTATCTACATTGGGCGGGGGAGGACAGCTAGTAGGCGTAAGGATACACACATTAGAATCTGTATTATCCGGAGGAGCCAAGGATCTAATGACTCACTTTATGCAGATTTCCCGTTCTTCGGAGCGGTATGGACGTTATTATTCAGATTTCCCGTTCTTCGAAGCGGTATGGACATTATATATACTTGCAGATTCTCCGTTCTTTGGAGCGATATAGACGTTATGCCTACACCTACTCATACGTACCAATATTGTCCTCATATTGCATTCACTTAGATGGTTAGCACACCTTTTATTGCATTTATTTTATTTAGTATGCACATATATGGCATGTTTCTATGTATCTTGTTACGTCCCTCTGAGGACCTGGTACCTTTCCAGATTTGCACGAGGCATATTGCCCCACAGTGTACGACCCAGGACAGGAGACGAGGTTCGCTACCACAGAGGAGCTAGAGGTGTCACCGTCAGAGTTTTCGTGATTAATTTGTAGGCCTTCTGCCTAGGATTGGGTGCATCATTATCTAGTCAGCCGATGCCCTAGTCATTATCTTTTATCTATCATTTCAGTATTTTATTTCGTCATAGTAGTGGATTTGTCCCCACTAGACATTCTTGGTTGTACTATGATATTTTGAGACTGGCGTTTATCTTCCAGCAGTTATTATTTAGTACTTCTTGTTGTTTATATTGTGGATGAGAATAGTTTACCTGTTGTTGTCTGATATTGAGACATGTTAGTTATTTAGGACAACGTAGCACTCTTTGGTGGATCCATTAAATTGGGATATCCTCGAAGACGTGATAGCTGGCTATTAACACGTGGCCTAATTCCATATATTTTGGGATTAGGGCGTGACATGGTTTTAGTGGTGGCCCATGCAGGTCATGTTTTTCGCTTGTGGTATGGTAACATGCCCAGCGAGCCTGCAGTAGGATAGAAATTACTAGGTCTCATCCACATTGATTATATTTTTGAACCTCCTTCGTGTTACTTCTAAATATCTGCATCCTGTTTGTTTGATTCCGTACTCTTTTTAATAAAGTCCTATCTCTTGCAGCAAGATAAACTTGCGCAGTGGACGAGGAGCACCCAGTACCGCGGTGCCAGGCAACACCACCCAAAGAGAGAAGGTACCCCAAAGGCAACCACCGCTACAGACCCCGCTGATACATTGGCACGAGACTTCTCAGGACGATCCTACCCCGCAGCCCGAGGGACAGACTTCCCAGACGATCCCCATGCAGCATTATGAGGGATAAACTTCAGGAGCTATACCGATGCTACAGACCGAGAGGCCAATATCTGAGGAGACACCTACCGTACAGCCAGAGGTCCCATTACCCCTACCTCCACCTTATCCACCCCAGATGCCACCATCAGATGGACAGCCACAGATGCTTCAGTTCTTCCAGACTATGATGCAAGCACAGTGGCATCAGACCGAGACGTTGAGACAGAGTTTGATGGCAGTACTAGAGAGGACACATGTCACGGCACCAGCACCAGCACATCTACCAGCTCAGACAGGTGGCACTATTAGATAGTTCTGACAGATGGGACCTGATACTTTCTCAGGCAACGAGACTGTAGAACAGATCTCCAATTGGGTCGTCAACACGGAGATGCTACTAGAGGCTTCACAACTGCATCCAGACCTTTGGATGACCGCGGTAAGGGCCTAACTAAAAGGCAACGCCCATCACTGGTGGGATTCTATTGAGCGCAGTGTAGACAAGAACCAGACTTGGGAATATGACTGTTGACGCATATGATGCGGAGTTTAGCCGTCTTAGCAGATTTGGTGCCGTACTGATATCCAATGACCTAGAGAAGGCTCAGAGATTCTATCACAGTCTTAATTTTGAGCTACAGAGGTATACCACCACACAGACAAGGATTTCTTATGAGGAGGTACTTGCAGAAGCGAGGATCCAGGAGACCATCGTCAGAGGAGCAAGACGTTCCAGCACGACCACCCCAGCCAAAGCCCATCCCAGAGCAGGAGGACCGATCCGTCGTTCCGGAGTGCAAACACAGCAGAGGATAGCACCATACCAGCAAAATGAGCTTCCATCTTGCAACTACTATGGTAAGAGAGGACATTACTAGAAGGACTGCCGGAAGAGACTAGGAATATGCATGATTTATAGAGCGAGCCAGCACTATGCCCGAGACTGCCCACAGTGCAGAGATATAGCACCGCAGACCGGACAGAGGGTAGCAGCACCAGTTCCGAGGATACTACCCCGCCAGGAGGGCGTCCACCAGCACCTGGAGGATTTTAGAGGGGACCACCCTTGGCCCCACAGCAGGCACAGTTCGATCGAGCCCGACAACAGACCGGAGGACAGAGGCAGGGACAGGCCTTTGCATTAGCAACTACTGAGGAGGAAATAGAAGGGGAAGCTATCACAGGTACCATTTTAGTTGTATCATTACCTGCAACTGCATTGTTTGATTCTGGAGCTACATTATTATTTATATCTAGTAGATTTGTAGCAATGTATAGAGTAGCGACTTTCCCCTTACCTAAGAGTTGGAAGATTCTTACCGGAGGAGGTATCGTGCCGGTTACCAGCACTATCAAAACGTGCTCAGTAGTTGTATGTGGTAGAGAAATGAGAGCGCAATTCTTGGTATTGCCCATATCGTACTTTGATGTTGTGCTAGGCATGGACTGGTTAAGCCAGTATAATGCTGTACTGAACTACCGGAAGGGTAGCGTCACTTTTAGACCACCAGATCAACCGGAGTTTGACTACATGCGAGGGACCGTCGAACAAGGAGTAGGACAGATGGCTAGAACTTACATGGCTATAAAGATGGTACCCCCACCAATAGTTGCAGACTTCGAGGATGTGTTTCCAGAAGAATTGTCAGGCTTACCGCCAGATAGAGACGTAGAGTTCACCATTGAGCTAGTACCCGGAGCAGCATCGGTATCTTCTAATGTGTACCGATTGGCGAAGAAGGAGTTAGATGAGCTAAAGCTACAATTGGAGGAGTTACAGAGCAAGGGATTTATCAGTCCTAGTGTATCATCCTGGGGAGCACCAGTATTGTTTGTACCTAAGAAGGATAGAACAGTACGCATGTGCATTGATTACGGAGCCCTTAATGCTTTGACTATCAAGAACAAGTACCCCCTGCCAAGGATTGATAATTTATTCGACCAGTTGACAGGAGCAGTGGTGTTCACAAAGATCGACTTGAGATCGGGTTATCATCAAGTAAAGGTGCGAAGAGAAGACATTCAAAAGTCAGCATTCATGACTTGTTATGGTCACTACGAGTTCTTAGTGATGCCTTTTGGACTAACGAATGCACCTGCTGTATTTATTAACTTGATGAATAGAGTATTCCACCAATACTTAGACCGGTTCGTGGTAGTCTTCATCGATGACATCTTGGTGTATTCGAAGAACCACGAGGAACATGAAGAGCACTTGAGATTAGTGCTAGAGACGCTGAGGAGAGAGAGGCTTTATGCCAAGCTGAGCAAGTGTGAGTTTCTTTTGGATCGTGTCGCTTTCCTTGGACACGTTATCTCAGAAGATGGCATCTCAGTAGATTCGACGAAGATTTCATCGGTAGAGACATGGCTGACCCCTACCAATGTCTCAGAGGTGAGGAGTTTCCTAGGACTTGTCGGATATTACCAGAGGTTCGTAGAGAACTTCGCAAAGATTGTAGAGCCGATGGCCCTCTTGACCCGTAAAGGGCAGGAGTTCACTTGGACAGAGGAGTGTCATAAGGCATTCGACGAACTGAAGAATCGCCTGACTACAGCACCCATCTTGACCATACCCTCTGGACCCGGAGGATTCGTGATCTATAGCGATGCATCCAGGAAAGGATTAGGATGTGTCTTGATGCAGCATGGAAAGATTGTAGCCTATGCTTCTAGATAGTTGAGGACCCATGAGAAAAACTATCCCACCTACGACTTGGAGCTTGCAGCAGTGATCTTTGCCTTGAAGCTTTGGAGGCACTACCTATATGGAGAAAGAGTAGAGATATTCACTAATCACAAGAGCCTAAAGTATGTCTACACTCAGAAGGATCTTAACCAGAGACAGAGACGTTGGCTCGAGGTGATGACAGACTTTGAGATTGAGCTACAGTACCACCCAGGAAAGGCCAACGTAGTAGCTGACACGTTGAACAGGAGACCCATAGCATTCTTCTTGACTACCCAATAACATCTATTGAGAGATCTAGAGTAGATGGGTATAGAGGTTGTTATGCCCGGAATAGACAAACAGTTATCGAGTTTCCAGTTGCAATCGACATTGGTAGAGAGAATCAAGGCTGCTTTATCGACAGATGCTAGATTTCAGAGGCTTAGACAGAGGACAGAGGTTGGAATACAGACATGACTGCATATACATAAAGACAGGACTTTGAGATATAGAGATCGACTCTATGTTCCAAATGGAGAACTTCGACAGGAGTTGATGACAGAGGCACACAGTTCAACCTACTCTATTCATCCAGGAGGTACAAAGATGTACAGGGACTTAAGACAGTACTACTGGTGGCATAGAATAAAGAAAGAGATAGCACGCTTTGTAGCGAAGTGCCTGGTGTGTCAGCAAGTCAAGGCTGAGCATCAGAGATCTGCAGGATTACTTCAACCGCTTCCGATACCGGAGTAAAAATGGGAGCATATCACTATGGACTTTGTTACGGGCTTTCCGAGGAGTCCTAGTGGTTGCAATACAGTATGGGTAATCGTAGATAGACTCACCAAGTCCGCACACTTTTTACCCTTCATAGTTGGGCAATCTACAAAAGTTTTAGCAGAGATGTACATGAGGGAGATTGTACGACTGCATGGAGTTCCAGTTAGTATCGTGTCTGACAGAGATACGAAGTTTACATCTTACTTTTGGCGGAGTATGCAAGAGAGCCTCGGTACCCACCTGAAGTTCAGCACAGCATATCACCCACAGACGGATGGCCAGTCAGAGCGCACCATTCAGACATTGGAAGACATGTTAAGAGAGTGCATGCTTGATTTCGGAGAATCATGGGAGGACCATTTATACTTGGTCGAATTTTCCTACAACAACAACTATCAAGCGAGCATCCAGATGGCTCCCTATGAAGCGTTCTATGGAAGGAGATGTCGTTCCCCAGTATGTTGGAGCGACATAGGTGAGAGACAGATTCTTGGGCCAGAATTGGTTGTTCGTACAGTAGAGAAGGTAAAGAAGATCCAAGGGCACCTGCGAGCAGCACAGGACAAGAAGAAGCATTGGGCGAATGCGCATCGACGACCCCTAGAGTTCCAGGTCGGAGATCACGTATTTCTAAAGATCTCACCTACTCGAGGGACTATCAGGTTCGGAGGCAGAGGAAAGCTGAGTCCGAGGTACAACGGACCATTCGATGTGTTAGAACGCGTCGGAGAGGTTGCTTACAGGTTAGCCTTGCCGCAGACTTTAGAAGGAGTCCATGACGTCTTTCATGTATCTCAGCTGAGAAGGTACATACCAGATCTGAGCCATGTACTTGACCATTCAGAGATCACAGTCGGCCCGAGTTTATCCTAACAAGAGGAGCCCGTTGAGATTCTGGACAAGAGTGAGAAGGTACTGCGAGGTCAGACTATCCCCCTAGTTCGTGTCTCATGGAGGCATCATTCATCAGGCGAGTCGACCTGGGAGCGGGAGGAGGATATTCGACAACGCTATCCCCATCTCTTCGAAGGACTAGGTATGTAGTGGTTTAATTTTTAATTCAGTCAGTAGTTCTACCATGCGTATGTTTTAATTTTGAGGACAAAATGCTCTAAGGAGGGTAGATTGTAAACCCCCTCGACCAATTTAGAATTTATTTTATTTTATTTAAGAGACTAGGAATTAAATTGGTACAGTTAGAATTAATGTGCATAAATTATTGAGACCTAATATGCCTTACCGTTGCTTCAATGTTCGGTGCGCTACGCTAGTAGTTACCTCCAACCCAATGTCGCAAACACCTTCTAGACATGCCAGACTACCCATCTGACCCTTGTGTAACCATAGATACTCATTATTGCGTCACATTTTAACTACGCAATATTCGTGTAAAAGAACGTCTTGCGCTTTATTAATCTAATTAAATTCAAGGTTAAGTTCACCCAAAACAAGACCTAACCAAGCCCTGAGCATCTCACATGAGGACTAGCCCCCACCCCAAGGAGTCAGACCGACCCAAAACCGAGGTTAACCCTAATCCCCTCACATATGTATAAATACACATCCTATAACCTAAAAACCCTAAAAACCAATCTCATTCCACCTCAAACCCTAGCCAACCCCTCTTCTTAATCCAGCATCCCTGACCGGACAGCCATCCCCACCGTCTCAGGCCGCCACCGCCACTCCAAGCCATCGCCGACTGACCGGACCACCCTGCGCACCGCCTGCCACCGCTGGCACCGGCGCCAACCACCACCATTCCAACCTCCCAATTAACCCGACTCCTTAGCCGCTGCTCTCGAGCGGCCCCGCCGCCTCGGTCACCGCCCACCACCCTTCCCAGGCCTACGCCAACAGTCCCCGCACCGTCCTCAGCCGCCCCGCCGCTGCCTAAATCGCTGTCGCTGCTGCAGACCGTCGCTGCCGCTGCTGCGACTACTGCAGCGCTGCGCTGCCGCTGCCGTTGCTGTCTTGTCGCCGTGCGACACTGGAGCTCCGCCACGCCGGAGAATACGTCGACGAGACCCCCTAGCTCTGACGACCAGGTACTTAATCACCAACCCCTTCTTCCTGGTATCCTATCGTTATACCTTCGTGTCATGTGTCATTGGTGTGGACACGTGCAATAAAACAGGAAACCCTATATGTTTGCATGTATATTAAATGGTAATTAATTAGACTAGATAGTAATTAATAAATTAGTAATCACCCCAAGTATATGAGACTGTCATCAAGGACTAATATTTTACCTGAACACCTGGACATAAACTAAGTATGATTGAACATGGAAACCCAGGACGTATTCGTACAAATCAGAAATAGTTGGTAACCCCCTTAACTTTAGTAAATTATTGTCTCAAGACACACGTTGACAAGGACAGAACACGTGTACATCCTAGCTACGTGCACACGTGACGCTGTCTTCGATCAGTCGTGAACTTGTGACAGTTCCTAAGAGCAACGTAGTATTTGCATATTGTTTTAGTGTATGATGTTATATTGCTATATTATATTGTGTGATTAGGACCATTGGATCAGCCGAAAGACACCACAGGAGCAGGCTATTGGCATTCATAGCTTGAGGACTCAGGCAAGATACCTTGCCATATTTACTGTTTAATTTAAATTATGCATATGTTGTATTGTTGTCTTGTTGCTGTCTTTTATACAACTGTGCGCGTCCGAGATTGACTCGGGTGCAATCGACGGATGCGTCGATGATTAGTATACTTGACCTAGACACTAGCAGACTTACCCCATTGGAGGATACCCTGATATCTTCCGAGACCTGACACTTTTACACGTTTCACAGTGACATTCATATTGGGATGCGGGTTTGCGTACTCGACTAGCTATCAGTGCGTGTGACATGCATCATGGTTAGTACGTAATTTCAGGTTTATATTATATGTTAGTAGAGACTTGGCATATAGATACGTGGTATGCACGTCGAGTATTCGACTTGCGTATCTACATTGGGCGGGGGAGGACAGCTAGTAGGCGTATGGGATACACACATTAGAATCCGTAGTATCCGGATGACCCACGGATCCAATGACTCCCTTTATGCAGATTCTCCGTTCTTCGGAGCGGTATAGATGTTATATATATACTTGCAGATTCCCCGTTTTTTGGAGCGGTATGGACATTTTTATTCAGATTCCCCGTTCTTCGGAACGGTATGGACGTTATATATACTTGCAGATTCTCCGTTCTTCGGAGCGGTATGGACATTATGCCTACACCTACTTAAACATACCAATGTTGTCCTCACATTACATTCACTTAGATGGTTAGCACACCCTTTATTGCATTTATTTTATTCAGTATGCACATATATGGCATGTTTCTATGTATCTTGTTACGTCCCTCTGAGGACCTGGTACCTTTCCAGATTTGGACGAGGCATATTACCGCACAGTGTACGGCCCAGGACAGGAGACGAGGTTCGCTACCGCAGAGGAGCTAGAGGTGTCACCGTCAGAGTTTCCGTGATCACTTGGTAGGCCTTCTGCCTAGGATTGGGTGCATCATTATCTAGTCAGTCGATGCCCTAGTCATTATCTTTTATCTATTATTTTAGTATTTTATTTCGTCATAGCAATGGGTTTGTCCCCACCAGACATTCTTGGTTGTACTATATTATTTTGAGACTGGCGTTTATCTTCCAGCAGTTATTATTTAGTACTTCTTGCTGTTTATATTGTGGATGAGATTAGTTTACCTGTTGTTGTCTGATATTGAGACATGTTAGTTATTTAGGACAGCGTAGCACTTTCGGTGAATCCATTAAATTGGGATATCCTCGGAGACGTGACAGCTGGCTATTGCCACGTGACCTAATTCCATATATTTTGGGATTGGGGCGTGACAGAAAGTCCCTGAACTCGGCTTGCCATCGGCACCTACCGTAGAATTCTTCTTGTTTACAGAGGCTATTAGGTCCTCTATATCCTTCAGTGAAGAGGTCTGTCGAGTAGAGAGACGCCCGACCTCCTCTCCAGCTTGAGGCTTCTTGAAAATATATCGTTTCCAGATATTGGCATGGGAAGAAGCCCCCGTCTTGTCCAAACAGTGGCCCACTTGGTGATGACACAACAGTTCTTTGTACACGACCATTATTTCAGGGTTGTTCGTCTCCAATGTAAGTTCCTCGTTAAAAGGAGTATACTCCTCATACAGCTCGGTGCCCCACGGAAGCTTGGAGACCTCGTGCATTTCGTGAAGGGCCAGTCCCATTTCTCTGCCAGGCACGAAGAATATTCCCGAATGACAATTATACATTTCTATCAAAGCAATGAACATATCATGATGCACCCCCACCCTATAACGAGTGGCACTCAGAGCATAATACAAACCAAGGTTCTTTAGGTCTACCTCATAGGAGGTGAGAATCCACGAACTCATGTCTATCCACTCTTGGTCAATGTGAGTCTAGTTGGTCCCTCAAATAGAACCCAGCGGGTAGGAAAAATTGCGTTCCAAAAGCGGATTAACAAAAGTAGAGGCACAAAAGACCTGAAGTTCCGGGGCCAACTCATTCTCCAAGCTGCCTGGATGTAACACCCATAAAGAGTAGGAAGGCCCATCCTTTGCAAATCCAAAAGTATCCCTCTGAGGAGTACTCGTCAAGAGTTTGAAATGGCCGGCTAGCATCCCGCCCTGGGTAGGAGTAAGCTCCCAGTCCATGATCCTTCCCTGGGTAGGAATAAGCTCCCAGTCCATGATCATTTTGGTGGCCAGACATGTAAAAGCCGAGAGTGGAAGCTGACGTTCAATCTTGGGGATGTGCATCTTCACATTATTGGCCTCGAAGTACCACTCCTCCTTGAATTTTAGCTGTGCATCATCGCGGGCAATCAAGTCGTCGCCAAACAAAATTGAGGTTTCAAAAAAAAATCTTCAGAACCGGCAGCCACGGGAATCTTCCCTGGGTCCATCAGGCGCTGAAGAAAGGTAAAACCTTGCTCAACAATAAGGTTCATCCTTTCTGAAGGCTGGCCCACCAAAATAAGAGCTTTGGCCAAATTAACCACTTCCTCGACAAAATCCAAGTCTAGCATAGTCAAGGCTCGACCAAAGAGGATCTCGCACAGCAAAGGCACGGCCATTGAAACTGCACGGACAAACCAAACAGGATATCAGGAAAAAATACAGAAATTAAACATGTGCGCATCAAGCAGAAATGCACGCATCTCTTGCTACTCAGCGCATCATGCGCAAAGCACCAACTCATGATCCCTCCGCGCATCTTAAGAATGACGCATCAAAGTCAAAACTGACCGTTCCCATAAAATACAAGGAAGGGATACGCATGGCATTTCGGTACATGCTTCATGATAGGCGTCCTAAGACAGCCATGTCCATGCGCAAAAAATAGGTGAGCTGCTGGCGCATCTACAAGACAAAGCTAAAAGGCCAAGTCCATGCGCCTCAGCAGTAATGAGTTCGCGCATGCTTTGATAGGGTGGGACCTATCCATGCAACAGACCATAAAAAGGAAGGTAAAAGAATGAAGGGGATCAAATCGAAAAAAGATGCGCGAAAGGTGGTACCCACTATTACCTTCGACACCCCCCCTCAAGTCGAGGTACGTCGACTCCTCGACGATCGACTCGGCTACAGCCTCTCCCACCTTTTCTTTTCCCTAGCCCTTTCCTTTGGGGGCCATGGCAGCGGAAGGAGGTTGAGAATAGGTGAAATCGAAAAGAGAAAGGAAGAAGGGGTATAGCAGCTAAAGAGTTCTCTCTTTAGAACCCTTATATATAGGGGTGGATGGGCGGTAGCCAAAATAGGGGGCCAGCGCTTCGTTCCCCAACAAAATTCAAATGAATGAACAAATGGCGCTTCGGGATAACCAGGGGACACGTATCAGTACGAGATCCCAAGAGATTCGTCTGAAAGTCAAAACGCCATCGCTGACTTGACATTCTGTCAACGGCAAGGCAATAAGGCTTCATCCGATGCACCAAACATCCAATGCGCCAGAAATCTGATAGCCAAGCAAACCGATGCGCCGAATGGAGATGTACCAAACATGTGCTACAACACTCTATGTGCCTATCTCTCCCATGCTTCTGTTCAAAGTATTCTAAACTTAAAACTTATAAAGTTTAAGTTCAAAAACTTTCTAGGGGGTTTTGTAGAAGCATAAAAAATCTCTAACATACGCCAAAGTGATCCAGTCCTATGCGCCAAAGTGATCCACAGCCATGTACCATAGTGATCCGGAATAATGCGCCACCAACAGCCTGAGTATTCCTATGTGCCAAAGCAGTGTCATGTGCCACTACTTCACTAGTGTTTCCATGTACCCGCAGCACCGTGTGCAACTACTACCATAGTGTTCTCATGTGCCCGCAGCGCAATGCGCCACTACTTCCATAGTGTTCTCATGTGTCAGCAGAGCCATGCGATACTACTCCCTCAGTGTTCTTCATGCACTTAGTGGCAGCGGTCCCAAGGTGCAATCACAGCCATTGACGGTTTTGCATCCATCATTTAGGCCAGAATCAAGAAAATCTCCATTTTTCTTGACGGTTTCTGAGTTTCTTTTCTTGACGGTTTTAAACCGTCAAGTAAAAAAATATCTTGACGGTTTTAAACTGTCAAGAAAACATAACCAGAAACAGTCAGAAAAATGGCTACTTTTCTTGACTCTGGCCTAGATGACAGGTAACGACCATCAAAAAACTCTTTCTTGACTGAAAAAAAACAGTCAAAAAAACTATTTCTTGATGTTTAAAAACCGTCAAGAGAAGTTAATTTTTGTTTAACCAAAATATTGTTTATAATTATATATTATATGCTTCTCGGAGCCAGTTACTGAACACACATATAATATGAATATAATTCAGAACATCGCAAACATCAAAGAACTATAATACACATAATTTTTATATTAACAAATACTCATTTGTACAAAGCAAACATCCAACCGCATATCCAAATTTTGTGCAATATCTTAAACATCCAAAACATATATATACAAGTAAAACAAAATCATGACACCTTGCCTGACTGTATAACAAAATATCTGATTCAATGTCCGAGGGACCTTCAACTTCTTCTTCAGAATCCTCCTCTGCCTCTGTGGGTATATTTTCCTTCTGTACGTGCAGAAGAAAAAGATGTGATCCTATCATAAGATGAATGGCAAGACAAGTGTCCCTAATACATGCATGATAAACAGAAATATGTGTTATCAATTTGACATGTCCAGAATGATGACATATGATTCTCAAGAAGATTTACAGTTTGTGCAATCTGGGGGAAGTGCAGCAGCAGCAACAACTAGGCATTTAGCTGCATATGCTGAACTGTTGAGTGTAGGAATATGGAAACTATTGCAAGTTTCAGCCATACTTGAGTGTCTAGACATGAGTATCAGTTAACATGTATCACAGTTAGTGTAGGAATATGGGAACTATTTTACTATAAACACCATAAAGTACAACAAGATCATAATGTCCCATTATACCTCATTCTAGGGACAATTATCAAGTCAAACACAAGGAATTAGACCTATAATCTGTTCACCTGAGCTTGGTATCCGATCAAATCGATGCCATATCCGTGTTCGGTATCCATACTATGGCATGTGTATTCATGTCTATTCTGACTACGAATGATATTCTCTCTGTGATAGTTTCTTGCTGTGGTAAGTTGCAACTTGCTGACAGAGTCTTGTTGGAGTGCATGGAGAATAATCTTGCAACAAGATCTAAATCTACTATCTAAATAGTATATAAAGAGTGAATAATGAATCATTGCTTATCATTCTGATGTCTGCAATTTTTTTTGTCAGTCAAAGATAAAGTTCTATATCCTATATAAATCTATAAAAGAAGATGCACAAAAGACAAGAAAGAAATACCTAGAATCATAATTTTGCTGGCTGAGATTTGAACAGAGTATTGTCAGTACAAAAATTCACAAAGAATATACAAGCAAAAAAACAAAAGTAACAGAACAACAAAATAATCACATGAACTGCATCGCCATGTTTAGGATCTGACAGAGCTGGAGCAGATGGTTCCTACAAAATCAACGATAGAAGTTATGAATTCAATTCAGCAAATATTCAACGACAAAAAAAATCTAATCATGGCATATTGGCATATCTTGAATCAAAATTTAATCAACCAAATTTGAAGTAGAACCCAAAGCAGTACAAAATTCATCAAATATTGCATCAAAACTAGCATTTTGAACAATCAACATCACAAACACAAAATCTAAGACAAACACAGATGCCCAATTCCACCCAACAAGCACAAAAGTAACATGAATTGTTGAAAAAGATTCAAACTTGAGCCCAACCTAGATGCCAAAATCAACTTTAAGATACCTGGCTATTCAACATCCATACCATATTGTACATTTATTCAAGACAAGCAAAATTTACACAGAAACATGTCTTCAGCTATTACCAATCATGGCATATTTGGCACGTCTTGAATCATGATCAATGCACAAATTTTGATCAACCAAATTTGAAGGTGATCTTATGGCTCCTAAGTGGTGCATATATTGGTCTACCTTGCACACGTCCAAACAACTTGATCCGACTTTCTCGTACCTTGTCCTCATTCATACTATCTCCAACTTTATATGCATACACTCGTTTCTTATCTCCCATATTTTAATGTAAAGAAAATTTACTGTACCGATAATAGTTTTATATTAATTAAGTATAACGATAGAACTTTAAAAAAAATTGAAATTCCGATACATATCGCCAACCGAGTTGGCAAAAATTAGGAGTGCTCGATTTTCACTAACTCAGTTGGCGAAAATCCGACGTGTCAATTTTTGGGCGGGAATTAGTAGATTTTCGCCAACCGAGTTGGTGAAAATGTGATGGCGTATTTTTTTTTTTGTTTATTTATTTATTTTATGTCTAAGGTTTGATTTGGTTTGGTTTTTTGTGTTGGTTTGATTTGTGTTGATTTTTTTGTTGGTTTTTTTGTTATTTTTTTTGTTGGTTTATTTTATAGGTATGTTCATATTGTAACGTTCATATTTTTACAACGGCTCTTTTTTTCTCATATCTATAAATTTCTTTCATTTCTTCTGCTATTCATTTCTCACTCAACCCACTTATACTTTCAAACAGAAGCTACTTCAGCTCAATCACTCTGTATTTAGAAGCTCATTCTCTTGTCATGGATCAAAGTCTAACAATATTATGTTCAGTTGGAGGTGTACTAAATGGGTTAGTTTATGAAGGAGGTTTAACTGAAATTTTTTAATTGATCGAAATATTTTGTTTGATAGTTTACGTAATCAAATTATTGAGAAATGTTCTATTGATTATGAATTTATATTGGTTCATGTTTATTTAACTAATTGTATAAAGTTAGTGAACAAGCATAAAAATTTATTCTAGAAGTTAATGTACAAGCAACGTACATTAATATTTATGTAACCTCACAACCACCTAGAAATAATATTGTAAGTAGTATGCTTCTAATCAAGTTAATACTGCTCCTAGTTCTTCTCATCAAGTTATTTTATTTACTGAACAAGAACATATAGTAGATGATGGTAATAATGGCGATGAAAACAGTGATGATTTAATTAAAAATTTAGATGATAAATTTGATGGCAATGTTGATAGTGTTAGCATTTCAGGATTAATCATTGGAAGAAAATTTGATAATCATTCTGAATTTAAATATTTTATTATTGATATAGCAATTGCACATAATTTTACTTGTCACGCTACTTTAAACAATGCTGGTGGGATTGTATATAAATGTCATGATTCAAGTTGTAATTGGAGAGTATACGCTAAAGCAAGTAGTAAAGGTGAAGATTTTGTTATTACTACGCTAGAAAATGTACATTCTTGTTTAGGGAGACTTACAACAGGTTCTCATCCATTGGCTACTACTGTATGGGTTAAAAATAAGATTATTGATAAAATTCGAGATAATCAGTCGTATAGTCCATCGCATGTTGTAAATGATATATATAGAGAACACGAAATATATATCAAATGTTGTAAAGCTTGGAAAGCTAGGGAACTTGCTCTATCCGAAATAAATGGTAGTTGTATTGATGCATATAGTAGTCTTGAAGAGTATGGTTTTAGAATTATTGAGATAAATCCAGGTAGCCAATATTTTATACAGACTACAGAAGACAATAGATTTAAAAGAATTTTTATTTGTTTTAAGGCATGCATTGATAGATTTTTAAGGGGATGTTTACCTGTGATTAGTACTGATGCTACTTTTCTTTCCTCTAGATATCAAGGTATTTTATTTATTGCTTGTAGTCATGATCCAAATCATTAATTATATACAATTGCTTATGTTATTGCTGAGAGTGAAAATACTAATTCTTGGACTTGGTTTTTAAACGGTTTGAGTTGAAAAATATTTTGATGCATGGAATACAATTTTTTTTATATCAGATAAACAAAAAGGATTTATAAGGGTTATGCATGATATCTTTCCAGAATTGCCTTATTTTTTTGTATTCAACATTTTAAACAAAATTTGAAAAAAAAATCTTCAGATTTTCATATTTTTGACATAGTTTAGATTATCTTGCTAGATGCTATAATGAAACAGATGTGAACTATTGTTTGGAAAAAATTAAAGCTGAAAAAATAGATGTTTACAACTGGCTCGTTGGAGTAAATGATGAAACTCGTATTTTTTTTACATTGGATAACAACTTATTCTCCATGTCCCAGATTAGGTACTCACACGTCGAATCTTGTTGAATGCTTCAATAAGTGGGTAAAAAATTTATGTGATAAACCAATAACGACACTACTTGATAGAATTCGAGAAAAAAATATAACACTTCAGGACAAGAACATGCAAAAAGCTGAAAATCTTTAAACTGATTATTGTGCGAAGATGTTACAAACTATGGCTCTTTATCATAAAAGAAAAATACCGGCTGCAAACGTTGAATATAGTTAGATATTTGTTTGAAATATTAGATTGTAAAACAAATAGAACAGGTATTGTAGACTTAGATAAAAAATCTTGTTCATGTTTAAAGTGGTATCATACTTTGCTTCCATGTGTACATGCATGTTATGTGTGTAAGTCTAAAAATATTAGCATCGAGAGTTTTTATCCAGATATTTTCTCTAAGGAAGCATTAAGAAGCGTATATGAGCCGCACCTGAAACCAATTCCAGTCCCTTACAACCTCTAAAATACATTGTTTAGAGGTCACATTGGAGTACCAGATGTACGACGCAAGGCGGAAAGACCAAAGAAGAATCGGATCAAAATGATCAAGCTTCAAGTGATCTTCGATGTAGTAACTGCAATGATTTAGGACACAATAGAAGGAGATGTATAAACCAACCAAAGGAATAAAGGCATTGTCGTAGATTTTTAAATAGTATCATTTTATGAGAATAATGTCGTAGATTTTTAAATAGTATCATTTTATGAGAACAATATGTAATTTTATTGAAATAGAAGAAAGTTACATTCAAATAAAGTTGATAATGATATAATAATTTTATCGACCTCTCTTGGCTAATTTCCGATAGTTCGGACGATCAATCTCTCTTAGGTTGAGTCGGTCCCTCTTTTCTCGTATATTCTCCGGGGCCGCATTATCACCACCTTCTTGAGTATCCTCCAATTGAGATGACATTATTGCTGATAGAATGGTCAAAATATGCGTATAGCTGGTAACTCCGGGGGCGAATAGGCTAACCTACTGAGAATCTACCTCGTGAGCCTACTGAGTAGTGCTTGCATTGACCGTCGCCTGAGAAGTGCCCCAGTCAGGCCAATAAGAAGTGCCCGCACCAGTCCAATGAGTAGTGCCTGCTGTAAAACCTCTAATTCTGAAAACCGTATTTTGTTGTATTATTAATTATTTATTTAATTAATAATTATGAGCTAAATAGAGGAATAGATTTTTATTAATATTTTATTTGAGGTGTTTGTGTTATTAGAGGATTTATGGGGCCATTATAAATTTTTCTTAAATTATTCCATGTAGGAGACCCTTTGGACAGTTACATATGCACCAATATAATTTCTGGAATTTCTAACTATATATATATATATATATATAGTTTATTAAATAAAAGAAAAAGGAAATAAAAGAAATGGGCTTGGATTCCTATTGGATCTCAAACCCAAAACCCGTTAACCTCAAACCTAAACCCAATAGGAAATATCAACAACAGCAGTAGAAAACCAACTTTGCTCTTTTCTTCTACGCGCGTAAAACAAACCCCAGCGTAAAAGCTTCCACCGCCTAAAAGACTTCACCATGCGTAAAAAAAAACATAACCTTGACTGCTCCGCGCGTAAAGCAAACCTCGACCGCTCCGCGAGTAAAACAATACTCCGTGCGTAAAGCAGACTTCACCGCTTAATTCCTTCTACGCACGTGTGAAGTAAATATCAGCAGCAATACCACCGCCTCTTATCTCTATGATTATTACCAAACTCTCCTCAACCGAAACCAAAACCAATAAAAGAAAAACAGCAGCAGCTCACCCCGCATGTGACTCATCACCCACCGCCTCAATTCCACCGCCTCTTGTTCTCTCTATATATTACAACACTTCCAAACCCTAACCCATTTACTTCAACTTAACACTGCTTTGGACGTGCACAATACAGGATTTTGCTCGGCAAGTATACCTTGCCATAGTATGATTATTTACATTCCAGTTGATACATGCATGGTTAATTCTGCTTATATAGATGTTTATGTATGTATATTTTTGGACCTACTTTATGAGACCACCCCAGTATTATAGAGCATCAATAGGTTCATTGGCCGTGACACAGTTGTTACACGAGTTGTGAGTCTCATATAGATCACGGACAGCGTGACAGGGATGGCCTCCTGTACGCATAGACCGTGCGTTAGGGATGACTGCTGATAGAAACTTTGTATGCCAGTAGACTTGGCAGTTATTTAGAGGTATTATCATATTGTGGATGCAAGATGCATAGATTATTGGGCGGGGAGGACGACTAATAAGCGTATGGGACACCCACTTCCTCTATGCAGATTCCATACTCGACAGAGTGATATGGACATTATATACTATACAAGATTCTCCGTTCTTCGGAGCGGTAGGACGTTATTACATTACATTGTGCCCTTGTATTGGAGGGACATATGTGGCATATACTAGTCAGTTGTCACGATTGGTAAATTACGTCAGCATATGTCTAGCCTACACTTTCCCATACACTCAATGTTGTCCTCAAACTGCATTCACTTAGACGGTTAGGCGACCCAAGGAATGTTTATTTTTCAGTAATTTATTGGCATGTTATTATGTATCTTGTTACGTCCCTCTGAGGACCTGGTCCCTTTCCAGATATGGACGAGCAGGAGTATCCGCAGGAGTACGGACCTGGCCGGATACTACTTACCAGACTGAGGAGGACTTATCTTCAGAGTACCTGTGATTATATTACCACTGTTTCAGTATAGTCATTTTGTAGTAGATTTATTTCCACCTGACTATCAGACTTGATACTCATCCAGATAATCAGTTATTATTCAGCTCTTTATTCTTACTGATTATTTGTGTTGTGGATGAGATATAGATTCTGTGTGACTTATTGTGATAGTATATTACCACTGGTGGATTGGATATTCATGTACAGCGTACGTATGTATATGGTTTTCCATATATTGGAATTCGTATACATACAGCTGGGCGTGTTACGTATTCCTAGTCCTACGTATTTTGGGACTGGGGCATGACATATTTTTGGTGGTGGCCCGTGCAGGTCAAGAATATATTGTCTTGGTTCCGTACATGTACCAACAAGCCTGCGTATAGAAATAGAGTATAAGGATCTCATCAATACTTGATTAAACCATACTCTTCCTTTTAACTATCCTCTGTTGGGTAAAATAAAGTTTTACGCCAAGAACCCTTTACGCTGTGACCAGACCCTTTACCTAACTGGTGTAAAAGCCAAATAAACTGCCTTGCTGGCGTAAAGGACCAAACTATGAAGAAGATTGCCTCCTTTACGCTACGGTTATGATAATTGCTACCCATATTCAATCCGCGTATGACACGTATCCCTTTGTAAGATCACGACATGCAATCTACGTAGGTAACCATCCTGCGTAAACTAGATGACTCCTGAATAATAGATAACCAGCATAGAAATAGCCTGATTAGGCGTAAAAATGAAACGATGGTGATATGAGCATATTTGTTACAGCCTTAGCTTTCCCAGCCATGACCAAATCTTGTGCATTAATTGCAGAGATATGCCTCGAGCCCTGTGCAAGAAATAGCCTTTAACGTGGCATCTGATTTTGTCTTATTCTTGAGCGTAAAAACTTATCTCTTTAGATAGCATATTCAGAAGACTCAACTTTTCTTCCTCTTGGAAGCGTAAAATGACTTGTATCAAATAGGTCACTAGACGACAACTTGGGTCTCTGTGCAAATCAATATCACAGCCGTCCTCTCGATCTTTGTGCGGTACTTTTGTCAGATGTCAGGTTTACTGAATTGTCTAACAAATTTATTCGAGGAAATACAAAGAATTCCTCATACAACTTTACGCTACAACGTATTTCAGATTTTACGCAGATGTTACGCGAACTTTACACAAGAAGACTTTTACGCGCAGACTTACGCGGAATGAATAGTAACCTTTTATGCAGACTTATTACGCGCAGATCTTTTACACACAGATTTTATGCAGCTTTTACGTGCAGACTTTTGATACAAACTTTTATGCGGACAGCTCTGAAGTCATGCTTTACGTCGACAGTTTTTGATCTCTACTTTATGCAGACAGTTCTGAATCTTTACTTTATGCCAAAATTTCTTGAAACTCTATTTTATGCCCACTACCTTGAGTCCCTGTTTTACGCAGGAGAGACTCCATGTATGTTACGGGTTTTTGACTATAAAATACGCAGACAAATTCTCCAACATATTTTATACTTCTACATTCTATTTAAATACTTACACCCTGTTTGATTCCTGTACTTCGTCTAAACGTTGTGTACATCACCTGCAGAAAGATGGATATGCAGAAAGGATGTACTATCTCTGATGGCGACACAACTCCTGGAGTCAATAGTCAGACTCAAGGAGAGACCTCAACAAATCCTAGACTTCCGGAACCAGATGAACAGATTCACAATCCAGTTCCATCTGATCTTCCCATTCCACCTAATTGGACCCTTCCAGTCTCATCGACACCGCAGGATGGCCAGGCACAACTGTTCCAATTCTTCCAGATAATGATGCAGGAACAGAGGCAACAGGCAGCCGAGCAGAGGCATAAATTCCTGACAGCACTTGAGAGAATGGCTGCAAAGACTACTCTACCAGCTCAAGCATTATTACACGAACTGGTACTAGTGGATCCCGTTATGAGATGTTATCCCCCTTACCATGTTCAGCGGGTACTCTATCACGTGTATTTCATCATGTGCTTCGGGTATTGATTCTCATGTGCTATCATGTGCTTCTTGTGCTCTCGCCTTCATGTACGCGAGCTACTTATCATGTATGTAGCGTATCGTGGTTGGATCCAAGAGTATTAGTGGGAGAGGGGAGTAGGAGTTGGTTATGTGATCAATGCCAAACAGTATTCATGTGTATATCGGTTATGCAACTCACGCATAACAGAGTTATCGTAGATTATTTATGTGCAACCTAAGCCGATCACATAACGAACTTGTGCTCAAGGCACTTAGCTAGTATTCATGTTTTCTCACATGCAGTTACTTTTTCACTACTTGTATTGTTCTCCAGTTTACATTATAGCTACTTTATCTGCTCTATCATGTATTTATTTCCTATGCATCTTGTATAATTTTTTATTGCTAGTCATATATGCCTTACCATGTATTTGGAGTTGCTTTCAGAGTTATGTACTTCGTTCCAGTCCTGACTGGGCATATTTTTTCTAGAGGATCCTGAGGATTTCTGTCCGACATTCTACGGGCCGGGCGTCGAGGAGTGCTGTGACCCCGAGACTGAGGAGGAGCCCGTCGAGGAGACGCCGTTAGCACCCTAGTTAGCTAGGTGGGTTTTCCTGGGTTGTTCCCAGTTGATTATTTTGGATGAATGTACTGTATTATTATTTTGCTGCTGTGATGTTGTAGACTTGGACTGTATTTTGGATATTGTCTTGCTCTGTGTTTCTTTTTTCTTTGTGATATCATATCGTGCTTTACTCTTCCCCTAGTTATTATGATTGAGAGTTTATATATATTGCGTGGTTGCCCTCCTTTTGGAGAGGTTATTGACAGGTTTTGTGAGTTATAGATTGTTGACCTAGAACGGACCTTTACAGCGTTCTACCGCCGATTCTGCGACGTAGGCTGGACGTACCCGCGACTCATGCCCAATTTTTCGGGTGCGGGTCGTGACACTTTCTACCATGGCTTAGTTTTAATTTCGAGAACAAAATTTTTATAAGTTGGATAGAATGTAAAATCCCAAATTCTGAAAACCATATTTTGTTGTATTATTATTTATTTATTTAATTAATAATTATGAGCTAAATAGAGGAATAGATTTTTATTCATATTTTTTTTGAGGTGTTTGTGTTATTAGAGGATTTATGGGGCCATTATAAATTTTTCCTAAATTTTTCCATGTAGGAGAGCCTTTGGATAGTTACATATGCACCAATATAATTTCTAGAATTTCTAACTATATATATATGTATATAGTTTATTAAATAAAAGAAAGAAAAAGGAAATAAAAGAAATGGGCTTGGATTCCTATTGGATCTCAAACCCGAAACCCGTTAACCTCAAACCTAAACCCAATAGGAAATATCAACAGCAGCAGTAGCAAACCAACTTTGCTTTTTCCTTCTACGCGCGTAAAACAAACCCCAGCGTAAAAGCTTCCACCGCCTAAAAGACTTCATCGTGCGTAAAAAAAAAATATAACCTTCACTGCTCCGCGCGCTCCGCACGTAAAACAACACTCTGCGCGTAAAGCAGACTTCACCGCTTAATTCCATCTACGCACGTGTGAAGTAAATATCAGCAGCAATACCACCGCCTCTTATCTCTATGATTATTACCAAACTATCCTCAACCGAAACCAAAACCAATAAAAGGAAAACAACAGCAGCTCACCCCGCATGTGACTCATCACCCACCGCCTCAATTCTACCGCCTCTTGTTCTCTATATATATTACAACACTTCCAAACCCTAACTAACTTACTACAACTTAATACTGCTTTGGACGTGCACAATACAGGATTTTGCTCGGCAAGTATACCTTGCCATAGTATGATTATTTATATTCTAGTTGATACATGCATGTTTAATTCTGCTTATATTGATGTTTATGTATGTATATTTTTGGACCTACTTTATGAGACCACCCCAGTATTATGGAGCATCATTAGGTTCATTGGCCGTGACACAGTTGTTACACGAGTTGTGAGTTTCATATAGATCACGAACAACGTGACAGGGATGGCCTCCTGTACGCATGGGCCGTGCGTTAGGGATGACTGCTGATAGAAACTTTATATGCTAGTAGACTTGGCAGTTATTTAGAGGTATTATCATATTGTGGATGCAACATGCATAGATCATTGGGCGTGGAGGACGACTAATAAGCGTATGGGACACCCATTTCCTCTATGCAGATTCCACACTCGACAGAGTGACATGGACATTATATACTATGCAAGATTCCCCTTCTTTGGAGCGGTAGGACGTTATTACATTACATTGTGCCCTTGTATTGGGGGGGGGGCATATGTGGCATATACTAGCCAGTTGTCACGATTGGTGAATTATGTCAGCATATGTCTAGCCTACACTTTCCCATACACTCAATGTGGTCCCCAAACTGCATTCACTTAGACGGTTAGGCGAACCAAGGAATGTTTATATTTCAGTACTTTTTGGCATGTTATTATGTATCTTGTTACGTCCCTCTGAGGACCTGGTTCCTTTTCAGATATGGACGAGCAGGAGTATCCGCAGGAGTTTGGACCTGGCCCGGATACTACTTACCAGACTGAGGAGGACTTATCTTCAGAGTACCTGCGATTATATTACCACTATTTCAGTATAGTCATTTTGTAGTGGATTTGTTTTCACCTGACTATCAGACTTGATATTCATCCTGATACTCAGTTATTATTCAGCTATTTATTCCTACTGATTATTTGTGTTGTGGATGAGATATAGATTCTGTGTGACTTGTTGTGACAGTATATTACCACTGATGGATTGGATATTCATGTACAGAGTACGTATGTATATAGTTTTCCATATATTAGAATTCGTATACATACGGCTGGGTGTGTTACGTATTCCTAGTCCTACGTATTTTGGGACTGGGGCGTGACACCCGCACCAGCTGTAAACCCCCTTACCCAAAATAGGTATTTTGTGTATATTTTATATTATTTTATTTATTATAGATTATTTTAAATATTGAATTACTTTAGAATATTCTATTAGTTCATTAGAAAATAATTTTCTTAGTATATTTACTTATGTAAATATTTATTTAGAATTATTTTTATGCTATTTTGGATTTTTGGAGATTTTTCTAAAATTTTTAGGTAATTAAAACATATGGAACGTAAATTTTTAGGACTTCCATGATTTACTGTAAGACATACTTGCATATTGTTCCTACAAAATATTTATTTTAGGTTAAAATATTTAATTATATTTTTCTGTAATTTATTTAGAATTTAAAAAAATTATTTAGATTTTTGAAATTATTTAGGATTTATTTGGATATATATAATCTTAATCTTAGATAGATACTAATTTAGTGTTAATAGATATTGATAAGATTATATATAATTATTTGTATTATCTTTAATTTTATTTATGACTATAAATTATTGAGATAAACTCAAACTATATTTTAAATTAATTCAAATCCTGAGCCTAGTAGGAAAGCAACTTCATGCATATCCTATCCTTATTTAAACACATCCTAATCCTATCTAAATTAGCCAATCCTAGTCGTATTCAATTAAGTAGTGTACACCATAATAAATACCTCATCCTTCATTTTTTTTTCCAAATTTCTCTCATTTTCGTCTAAAAATAGTCAAAATTCGTCATAAATTTAGCCTCATTTTCTAGTAGTCATGACGACTTAAATAGACGATATCTCCTAGCCCCGGACTCCAAACGCGCTCCAGTTTTTTTGTTAGAACCATATCAAGGTTAGTTTTCTGAATATATAAATTATTTTAATAATTATAGAACCTATTTTTCCAGAATATTCTGAAAGTGCCAGCTGTCCTAAATCAGACACGTTTTTGTATTTTTGAGATTTCGGGAGATCCCGAATTCGGAATTAGAACCGTTTGAAGTTTCAGAAAGTTGACATGATGAACTTACATAATATAATATTTTCAGAATTTAACATATAAGTTTAATTTACTGTAAAATTTGTGCAACGTATACGTAAATAGAAAACCACCAAAAATTATCATTTGTGCGCCCTTGTGGACATAACTCTTTACCGACTTATGATTTTATGAAACCGTCGATTCTAGTATTCATGTAGCACTGAAATCTATAGAATTCTACACAAATCAAGGATTTGAGTTGGTTGACTTTTTGGTCAATGGATTGCCTCAATTTGTGTGTCATGGATCACAAATTCGTAAAGTTGACTTTCGTTGGACCAAAATTAGAGTTTAACAATAAAATCAGATTATAATAAGATTAAAATAATATTTTAAGTTATTTTATTCAGAATTAAAATAGATTAAAATTGAGGAACCTATTCACCCACTTTTGTAACCTAACTTGTTTAATTTATGTGACGGGTAGATCAGACGACGCCTTAAGTTGGGACTTTATTCTTTTTCAGACCAGGCAAGATACCTTGCCAAATTGTTTACAGTACTTTGCATACTTATTATATTTCTATATATTCATTGCATTTTTGTATATTCATTGCATGTGTAGTTTCTTTCAGTCATTACTATATATTAGATATATTGACACGCACATGACACTTAGTATCATAAGAGGACAATCAGTAGGCGTATGGGCTTTAACCACTCTGGTAAACGTAGTATCTAGCTCGCACTACGGGAGTGTGTTGCCCTAGTCGCTACCCCCACGGTATGTCGATTTCTGGAGTCACACGCTGGTCGCTACCCCTGCGGTATGTCAATTTCTGATGTTCTAGACGGGTGTGTGAGTTGTGAGGCTTAGATCGAGTAGCCTACCCTTGTCCGTACGTCGAAAAGTTGTCCTCATTTGCATTCATATAGATTGTCTTGTACAACGTACTTATATATTTTCCATCTATATTGTATGTTTACTGTATTCAAATTGGCTTGCTTCTATGTATCTTGTTACGTTCCTCTGAGGACCTGGTCCCTTTCCAGGTGTAGATGTTCATGACTATTCGCAGGAGCACGGATCAAGACTTACTACTTATCTCTTCCGAGGAGGTCTTACCTTCTGAGCATCAGTGATTATCTCTAGCATGGATCACTTCGCTGATACCTTTATATCATTATCTCATTTATATTGGAGATTTACCCTTCTCCCTCATTTTAGTATTCATAGTCATTGGTAGTGGATTTGTCTCCACCCGACTATTAGCTTTGGATTATTCAGACTCATTATTCTAGTTTAGTTATTTCCTTTTGTGACTTGTTGTGTGGATGAGATTTAGTATATCTATGACTTGTGACCATATATAAATATCACATATGAGTTTATATTCATATTACAGCGTACGTGTGTATTATGGTATCTATATATTGGAGTTGCCATATACATACGGCTGGCATGCTTACATGTTCCTAGTCCTACGTATTTTAGGACTGGGGCGTGACATATTTTTTTTTGTGGTGGCCCATGCAGGTCGAGAGCATATTTTCTCGGTTACGTCACTGTACCGAGCAAGCCTGCGCATAGGATTAGAATATAGGATCTCATCCACTTATTTATCACCTCCCTTGATTTTATTTCGCATTCTCATTTGATTTCTTACATTGCATCTTTTGTGATCCCTTCTCTACGTCAATCTTATCTTATCTTTCGTGCTTGATAGAGGTTATGAAAATGATTTATACTAAGAATATATACTCTAGTATGCAATAACACTATTAGTTAAATTATTGTAAGTTGGGTACTATGCCTTATAACCTAGTAACGCATAGACCTATTGCCCCATTAATAAAGTGTAATTGAATGACACCAACTATAGACTTGCATAAAAAGATAGTGTTTACCCATACTGTAGAACTTAGAGGCCCATACACCCATTTGGTCGACTAGAGACCTTGACAAGGAGTTATTAAAAAAACTGTAGAGGCACAACACCGATCTTCTTGGTGAACTTAGATTATTCTGTATCTTCCTTTTTTATAATCAAGCGTACTTATATTTTTACTACCTCGACTTATGCTGCTATTATAGCCTAGTTTTGTAAGCTTATTCTTTTATTGAGCTTGTTCATGACATATGTATTATTGGGGGCCCACACTAATACATTGTCTAAATCAGAATCGGTGTATTATGGTCTGATCAACCGTAGTGCACTTGGTTTGCTCTTTGTATCACTACCCTATGTGGATTGAGATATAGTTGACTCAACTTGTTAGACAAATATACTTGTCCTCTAGACTGGTCAGAGCATATCATGTCAGGTACCTAACTGTTCTGATATGAACATAAATATAAAAATTTACCAAAATAAGATTTCAATCTATAACTGCCTTGGCAACTCCCTTTCAAAATTCTCTAATACCTTTGAATCCCGTACTTGTATTCTATCATCTCCTCCTTGAAATTCTTTATTATTTTTTTCATCTTCCCCTATTTCGAAAAGGCAAACGTTCGTGCTTAGTATAAGTTGATACATGGATAATACCAAATATACCCCATAGGCCAAGCACTCATGATGACAAATAAGAAGCGCGGGCACAGAAAGTCGTAGATACAGGTATGACCTTAGCTATATGTGTCAGTTCATACTCATGACCCCTATTGTGACACGAGATCTTAGGTGCATAATATCCGTAGAATTATATATAAGGTAGTTTAGCAGTTATGAGGATATGTTGATATCCTAACTAGATAGCATATCCACGAAGCCAATGGATGACACGCGTAGCAGTAGTGGTATTCTCTTCCTATCACCCTCTCGTCCTTGGGTGACTCATCTTCTCTTCTATATTCATTCCTTATCTCGTGCTTAACTCTTCCAATCATAGTCGTATCCTTCCATGCCATTATAAATTGTTGGTTTACTTCGACCCACCCTTAGTTTTGTTAGTTAAAACATAAATGGTTTAGTAAATAATTAATAACTAAAGGAATGAGTTCTTAATAAATACCCTTATGTATATGCACTATAGCAATATATGTATCCTATTATTATTTTTAAAACCATGTATAGCATCCCTTAGGCTAATAGAAATTTGTTAGACTGTTTGAATTAGTTCATACTTCCAATAGTTTATAAAGATTAGTCAAGATCTAAAGTTTTGCCCTAAAACTTAGACTATGCCTAGGAAAGAGTTGAAGGCACTTGTTACGAACTGACAACCATGACAAATCGCTGGCAAGGTAGCAACAACTGCAGCTAGACCGTTATAGTAGAGTAGTCGAAGTATTTGTAGACATATTGGTCAGGTGGCATGGCAGTATTAGACTACGATACTTGACGATTACAAAAAAAAATCACGGTTGTGAGATTCAAGACAAGTACCCCTAGATTCTTGACCCAATAAATATATTCGTCTTACAACTTAGACAATAGCCTCAAGAGACTTTGACTACTAGTAGAACTCTTGTAAGTTGGGTAGTGTAGATGAGTTAGAAATAGAATAGCGTATGGACAATAAATGAGGAAGTGTTAGAATGACAGAGCATGACTTTTAGGAAGCACTGTTAGACAACAATGAAGTATAATAGCTATAGTGATTCATTATGAATATGGTTAGTGTCAATTTCGAGGACAAAATTTTTGTAAGTTGGGTAGATTGTAAACCCCCTTACCCAAAATAGATATTTTGTGTATATTTTATATTATTTATTTATTATAGATTATTTTAAATATTAAATTACTTTAGAATATTCTATTAGTTCATTAGAAAATAATTTTTTTAGTATATTTACTTATGTAAATATTTATTTAAAATTATTTTTAGGCTATTTTAGATTTTTGGAGATTTTTCTAGAATTTTTAGGTAATTAAAACATAGGGAACGTAAATTTCTAGGACTTCCATGATTTACTGTAAGACATACTTGCATATTATTCCTACAAAATATTTATTTTAGGTTAAAATATTTAATTATATTTTTTCTAATTTATATAGAATTTTAAAAAAAATTATTTAGATTTTTGAAATTATTTAGGATTTATTTGGATATATATAATCATAATATTAGATAGATACTAATTTAGTGCTAATAGATATTAATAAGATTATATATAATTATTTGTATTATCTTTAATTCTATTTAAGATTATAAATTATTGAGATAAACTCAAACTATATTTTAAATTAATTCAAATCCTGAGCCTAGTAGGAAAGCAACTCCATGCATATCCTATCCTTATTTAAACTAATCCTAATCCTATCCAAATTAGCCAATCCTAGTCGTATTCAATTAAGTAGTGTACACCATTATAAATACCCCCATCCTTCATATTTTTCTTCCCCAAATTTCTCTCATTTTCGTCCAAAAACAGTCAAAATTCGTCATAAATTCAGCCTCATTTTCTAGTAGTTATGACGACTTAAATAGACGATATCTCCTAGCTCCGGACTCCAAACGCGCTCAAATTTTTTTTGTTAGAACCATATCAAGGTTATTTTTTTGAATATATAAATTATTTTAATAATTTTAGAACTTATTTTTCCAGAATATTCTGAAAGTGCCAGTTGTCCGAAATCATACGCGTTTTCGTATTTTCGAGATTTCGGGAGATCCCGAATTCGGAATTACGAACCGTTTGAAGTTTCAGAAAGTTGACATGATGAACTTTTATAAAATAATATTTTTGGAATTTAATATATAAATTTAATTTACTGTAAAATTCGTGCAACGTATACGTAAATAGGAAACCACCGAAAATTGTCATATGTGCGTCCTTGTGGACATAACTCTTTACCGACTTGTGATTTTATGAAACCGTCAATTCTGATATTTATGTAGAACTAAAATCTATAGAATTCTACACAATTCAAAGATTTGAGTCGGTTGACTTTTTGGTTAATGGATTGCCTCAATTTGTGTCATGAATCACAAATTCGTAAAGTTGACTTTCGTTGGACCAAAATTAGGATTTAACAATAAAAATAGATTATAATAAGATTAAAATAATATTTTAAGTTATTTTATTCAGAATTAAAATAGATTAAAATTGAGGAACCTATTCACCCACTTTTGTAACCTAACTTGTTTAATTTATGTGACGGGTAGATCAGACGACGCCTTGAGTTGGGACTTCATTCTTTTTCAGACAAGGCAAGATACCTTGCCAAATTATTTATAATACTTTGCATGCTTATTATATTTCTGTATATTCATTGCATTTTTGTATATTCATTGCATGTGTAGTTTCTTTCAGTCATTACTATAAATTAGATATGTTGACACACACATGACACTTAGTATCATGAGAGGACAATCAGTAGGCGTATGGGCTTTAACCACTCTGGTAAACCGTAATATCTAGCTCGCACTACGGGAGTGTGTCATGCTGGTCTTTACCCCCGCGGTATGTCGATTTCTGGAGTCACACGCTGGTCGCTACCCCCGCGGTATATCGATTTATAATGTTCTAGACGGGTGTGTGAGTTGTGAGGCTTAGATCGAGTAGCCTAACCTTGCCCATACGTCGAAAAGTTGTCCTCATTTGCATTCATATAGATTGTCTTGTACAACGTACTTATATATTTTCCATCTATATTGCATATTTACTGTATTCAAATTGGCTTGCTTCTATGTATCTTGTTACGTCCCTCTGAGGACCTGGTCCCTTTCCAGGTGTAGATGTTCATGACTATTTGCAGGAGCACGGATCAAGACTTACTACTTATCTATTCCAAGGAGGTCTTACCTTCTGAGCATCAGTGATTATCTCTAGCGATGGATCACTTCGCTGATACCTTTATATCATTATCTCATTTATATTGGAGATTTACCCTTCTTCCTCATTTTAGTATTGATATAGTCATTGGTAGTGGATTTGTCTCCACCCGACTATTAGTTTTGGATTATTTAGACTCATTATTCTAGTTTAGTTATTTCCTTTTATGACTTGTTGTGTGGATGGGATTTAGTATATCTATGACTTGTGACCATATATAAATACCACATATGAGTTTATATTCATATTACAGCGTACGTGTGTATTATGGTATCTATATATTGGAGTTGCCATATACATATGGCTAGCATGCTTACGTGTTTCTAGTCCTACGTATTTCGGGACTGGGGCATGACACCAGCCCACTGAGTAGTGTTCGCACCGGCCGTCGCCTGAGAAATGCCCTAGTCAGGCCAATGAGAAGTGCCCGCACCAGCCCACTGAGTAGTGCCCGTACCAGCCCACTGAGTAGTGCTCGCACCAGCCATCGCCTGAGAAGTGCCCTAATCAGGATAATGAGAAGTGCCCTCACCAGCCCACTGAGTAGTGCTCGCACCGGCCGTCGTCTGAGAAGTGCCCCAGTCAGGCCAATGAGTAGTGCATGTACCAGTCGTCGCCTGAGAAGTGCCCTCACCAGCCTACTGAGGGATATCGTCATCTTGTAGTGCCATACTATCATCCTGATACCAAACTGAGGTATACTTCCAAGGGGGCGTGCTTGTCGTTGTGCAACAAGACCATAATCTCCTGGAATAAGGGAGGGTTCGGAGGAGTCGGTCCTCGTTGCATAGCATCCAAAAATTTGCCAACCGCTGTGCACAACGGGTCACCCACTAGATGATTTTGGTTTGCGGTATTTAAATTTGGAAGATGAACTATTAAATAGAATTCAATCAAGGACATAAATAAGTACTACGGAGATAGACATTTTCATATAAAAATAACGTACCAGCCCTTCTACATAATTATAATAGCCACGGGGACTATAATCATCTATGGCTCGATGTTGGAATCAAAACTCCTCATAGTTGTAGGCTTTGTTGCTGATAAGAGGAGCTCCCCACCAAGATCTATATGCATCATCACCGTAGGCTGCACCATTACAAATTATGAGCATATAATTTCTTATAATTTTTAAAGTAAAATTTGTTAAACTTTTGGAATAACTTACCATCATCAATAGAGAACATCATTTGAGACAAATGTCCCACCTTATGTGTCTCAAATATATAATTCCACCCAAGAATCAATTTGCGTGCTCTGGTAGTTTCATTATCTTTACCACGATTGAAACATGGTGACTCATCAGGAATGTGTTGTATCATCCAGATCTGTCGCATCAGGAATGTGTTGTATCATCCAGATCTGTCGTATAATACGATCAGCTGGATGATACATGATGTTATCGTAGAATATTATAAAAAATCTATGAAGACTCAATCCAAAGGCTGTTGTTTGTAACTCAAGAGAATTCTGCCCAAGCCAGTACGGTAAAAAAAATATCTATTTCAAGTCAAAAAAGTTATAAGATAATAAATATATTGACTGTATAAAATACAAAAAAATATAAGAGACTATAAAAAATTTATCTCGTTAAACCTTAGTGAATCGAATTGGCCCCGATAGACTGCGATATCCTTGTGAGCACATCGAGTTGGATCAGCTGCAACCGTCATCCAGCGTAAAGCTGATGGGAAGACACTATCTTCGGTATCAATACGGGAGACTGGCCTACCGATACTGAAGTGCTCGTAGGACCAAACCTAGAAAAAAATATCATGTAAGTGTACATATTTCTTTAGTAAATAAAATTATATAAAAAATTTATACCTATAATAATGTCATACATCCATTCAAATTTTTGTCTTTTATCCACTGAAGTAAAATACACAAAATTTAACATGGAGTTGTACAGATATGCCAACATAAAAGCTCCCCATGCATGATGGGTAGGTTCTGTCAGATTTTTTAGAAAAGGTAAAAAACATAAATTTGCCCTAAATCTGGAGTTTGGAAACAAAATTTCGTTGATTAGACCTAGTAAGTAGGCCCTGGTGCAAGCAGTAACCAGAACATATAATAAAAAAGTTATCAGTTAAACTAAATAAAAATATATATTACATAAATAACATTAAATGCTATACTTACTTGTTTCGCATCCACTAAGATTTCTTCCTCACCAATACGATCTAGGTGCATAAAGTTGTGACGGAGCCATGAAAGCGTTACGAAACTTTTACCATATATGGTAGGCGGCTCCACGCCTAAGTACTTTCCTAATCACAGTTTTGGCACAAAATGATTTATCATTTTTAAATATTATAGGTTCACCCGTAATAGGTAATCCTAAGATATTTGTCACATCTACTAGCAAAATTGTCATTTCTTCGAACGGTAACTGAAAGGTATTTCCCCCGGGCCACCACCGCTCAACTAAACTGAAGATCAAGTCTTTGTCGTGACATAGAAAATGGATCTGATCAATATGATCAAAACAAAATACGTTCACCATACAATGTTGTTCTTCAGTCAACATCCAGTACCCAACGTCGTCCTCATAACGCCATGCGACATGCTCTCGTGCTCGAAACGTATCAGGATAATCGTATTGCTATATATGAGATATATAAACGATATTATTTTAGACATGTAAAAAAAATATAAATTATATTGACTAGAATAATTCAATTTTAATATACCTGTCCAGAAAATACTAAACTAGAAATGTGTGACTCATGTAGCTGGATAATCATATCTGTGATAGGCCCTCCCGGAATACGTCCATCATTTTGGGTACCTATCTGCAATATTTAATACTTAGTATTAAAATATGTAATCAAATATTTAGTGTTAGCATGGGTACCATCATGAGGATTATAATTATAATAGTTAAAATAGTAATCGTTACTAGAATGACATGATTACAATTATAATTAAAAATATTACAAACATTTCTTCTCGTTCTCCTCTTCTCTTATCTTCTCTTCTCTGCTTATTCTTCTTCTTGACTTCCTGCATTATTTCTTCCTCCCTCCCTCTCCTTATACTACGAACACACCAACACCTACCAACCTTATTAAACCAACCACCTTATTAAACCAACCACCTTATTAAACCAACTACCCATATTTAAACCGACCATTAACTAAACCACATTTAAACCGAACACAAACCAATACACAACCACACACTTAAACCCACCCACCCCCGATCGGATGGAGCATATTTTTGCCAACTCAGTTGGCGAAAATCTATGTGTTCCCGTCCAAAATTCGGATTTTTGCCAACTGGGTTGGCGAAAATCAAGCTCTCCAAAGTTTCGCCACCTAGGTTGGCGATATGTATCAGAATTTCAATTTTTTTTAAACTTCTACCGTTATATTTAATTAATATAAAATTATTATCAGTACAGTAAATTTTCTGTTTAATGTATTATCACTAATCATCCTAAAATTCTTATTTCATCACCTCAGCTCATTGTCTATACATAGCGGTTCATATAGTTGGAAATTTTGTATCCCAAACAATAATGAAAGAAAAAAGTCAAGGACCCACCAGAACATGGTTTTCCTTTCTGTACCCATTATTATCCTATCCTTTGCAAATTCCAGTTGTCTAGTAGTCAACTTTTCAAAACCTTCTCCAGCAGCCTTAATAGCAGCAATGTTGACCAGGTTTGCTAAATCTATAATGTGAATAAAATAAGAATTAGCTGCAACTTTTGGATAATAAAACAGTGTCGACATTTATTTAAACTAAAATGATATTCCTTTTGACTACCAGAAAAAGGCTGTCAGAAAATACTGACTGTTGCCGAACAATAAATTAAGTAAAAAAAAGAGATTATAGTCAAATGCTAGCAGATAGACTAACAGACCTGCACCATTGAAGCCAGGAGTACCACGAGCAATGGCTTTGACATCCACACCATCTGCCAATGGTTTGCCCTGCAAATAGAGCTCCAGAATCTCGTCTGCCCCGCACATCAGGACTTGGAACAACAATCTAGAAGAAGAGTTTGTAAGAAGTTATAAAAAGGACCTAGCACAAAACAAAGAATCTAGTACCAAAAGCATCTTAATTTAAAGCATGCAAGCAGCTTCCCTTTTGTGTTTGCAGTTATGAAATTCATTAACGGTGTAATTGTATGTACCAAAAAAAAGAATCTAGTACCAATCGTACATAGACAAAAAAATACAGATTTTAGTTCATATTGCATAGTTAAATTTGCAAATCTATAGTCTAAGACAAAGATATGGAAAAAGATATTGGCAGTCACGTCCCAGTCCCAAAATACGCGGGACCAGACCACGTGGCAATGGCCAACTAATACGACTTCGAAGGATTTCTCAATTTAATGGACCCGACGAAACGTACTACGTTGTCCTAAAATACTATCAAGTCAAATATGCTAACATGGTAAATATCTAATCTCATCCACAGAATATAAATAAGAAGAGCAGGAATAAAAACTAAAAATAAGTACGGAGTCTGAATATCATAATACAACACAAATAAGTCTGATGGGAAAAAAATTATTGAATACAATGCTGAAATAAAAGTACGGAAGGGCAGATAAGAATACTAGACTAGATCATCGACTAGCTAGATAAAGATGCTCCAGCCCAAGGCAACAGTGTACCCCAAATCACGGAAACTCCTTTGAAAATGCCTCAAAGTCCTCAGCCACGAATCCGGTCTCCACTCCTGCTCCGTAGATGGTCGGGTACAAGTGCTCGTCCGGATCTGGAAAGGAACCAGGTCCTCAGAGGGACGTAACAAGATATAAAAGGTATATGCCATAAAGTAAATATGGTGTAAACTCGAGGTTGAACTAACCAGCTAAGTAAAATGCACTTGAAGACAACCTTGGTACGTATGGGTAGGTAAAAGGTATAAAACGTAGCGTCAAGCCAGAGGCTATGTATCTGGCATTAGCTGTAAACTAGATGCCAAAAGTATATGCTGACTACATCACCGATCATGATAGCGCGCAGTTAGTAACTTATGCCGGATGTATCGACAATCATATACGCCCATAATCGGGTAGCACATAGCTCATAACCGAGTAACACATAGCCCATAACCGGGTAACACTGAGGCTCACGATCCCGTAGTTTACCCTGAAACTCGAGGGGGTTTTGTAGAAGCATAAAAAATCTCTACCATACGTCAAAGTGATCCAGTCCTATGCGCTAAAGTGATCCATAGCCATGCGCCATAGTGATCCGGAATAATGTGCCACCAACAGCCTGAGTATTCCTATGTGCCAAAGCAGTGTCATGCGCCACTACTTCTCTAGTGTTTCCATGTACCCGCAGTGTCGTGCGCAACTACAACCATAGTGTTCTCATGTGCCTGCAGCGCCATGCGCCACTACTTCTCTAGTGTTCTCATGTGTCAGCAGAGCCATGCGATACTACTCCCTCAGTATTCTTTATGCACTAAGTGGCAGCAGTCCCAAGGTGCAATCACAGCCATTGACGGTTTTGCATCCATCATTTAGGCCAGAATCAAGAAAATCTCCTTTTTTCTTGACGGTTTCTGAGTTTCTTTTCTTGACGGTTTTAAACCGTCAAGTAAAAAAAATATCTTGACGGTTTTAAACCGTCAAGAAAACATAACCAGAAACAGTCAGAAAAATGGCTACTTTTCTTGACTCTGGCCTAGATGACAGGTAACGACCATAAAAAAACTCTTTCTTGACTGAAAAAAAAAGTCAAAAAAAACTATTTCTTGTTGTTTAAAAACCGTCAAGAGAAGTTAATTTTTGTTTAACCAAAATACTGTTTATAATTATATATTATATGCTTCTCGGAGCTAGTTATCGAACACACATATAATATGAATATAATCCAGAACATCGAAAACATCAAAGAACGATAATACACATAATTTTTATATTAACAAATACTCATTTGTACAAAGCAAACATCCAACCGCATATCCAAATTTTGTGCAATATCTTAAACATCCAAAACCTATATATACAAGTAAAACAAAATCATGACACCTTGCCTAACTGTATAACAAAATATCTGATTCAATGTCCGAGGGACCTTCAACTACTTCTTCAGAATCCTCCTCTGCCTCTGTGAGTATATTTTCCTTCTATACGTGCAGAAGAAAAAGATGTGATCCTATCATAAGATGATACATATAACTATACATAGAAAACTACATTATGAGAAAAATAATAATGGAAAAACAAGTGTCCTTAATACATGCATGATAAACAGAAATATGTGTTATCAATTTGACATGTCCAGAATGATGACATATGATTCTCAAGAAGATTTACAGTTTGTGCAATCTGGGGGAAGAACAACAACAACAGCAGCAACAACAACAACTAGGCATTTAGCTGCATATGCTGAACTGTTGAGTGCGAGAATATGGGAACTATTGCAAGTTTTAGCCATACTTGAGTATCTAGATATGAGTATCAGTTAGCATGTATCACAGTTAGTGTAGGAATATGAGAACTATTTTACTATAAACACCATAAAGTATAAAAAGATCATCATGTCCCATTATACCCCATTCCAGGGACAATTATCAAGTCAAACACAAGGAATTAGACCTATAATCTGTTCACCTGAGCTTGGTATCCGATCAAATCGATGTCATATCCGTGTTCGGTATCCATACTATGGCATGTGTATTCATGTCTATTATGACTACGAATGATATTCACTCTGTGATAGTTTCTTGCTGTGGTAAGTTGCAACTCGCTGACAGAGTTGTTGGAGTGCATGGAGAATAATCTTGCAACAAGATCTAAATCTACTATCTAAATAGTATATAAAGAGTGAATAATGTATCATTGCTTATCATTCTGATGTCTGCAATTTTTTTTGTCAGTCAAAGATAAAGTTCTATATCCTATATAAATCTATAAAAGAAGATGCACAAAAGACAAGAAAGAAATACCTATATAAATCTATAAAAGAAGATGCACAAAAAAAATCTTCAGATTTTCACATTTTTGACATAGTTTAGATTATCTTGCTATATGCTATAATGAAACAGATGCGAACTATTGTTTGGAAAAAATTAAAGCTGAAAACATAGATGTTTACAACTGGCTCGTTGGAGTAAATGATAAAACTCGTATTTTTCACACTGGATAACAGCTTATTCTCCTTGTCCCAGATTAGGTATTCATACGTCGAATCTTGTTGAATGCTTCAATAACTGGGTAAAAAATTTACGTGATAAACCAATAACGACATTACTTGTTAGAATTCGAGAATATAACACTTCAGGACAAGAACATGCAAAAAGCTGAAAAATTTTAAACTGATTATTGTCCGAAGATGTTACAAAGTATGGCTCTTATCATAAAAGAAAAACACCGGCTGCAAACGTTGAATATAGTTAGATATTTGTTTGAAATATTAGATTGTAAAACAAATAAAACATGTGTTGTAGACTTAGATGAAAAATCTTGTTCATGTTTAAAGTGGTATCATACTTTGCTTCCATGTGTACATACATGTTATGTGTGTAAGTCTAAAAATATTAGCATCGAGAGTTTTTATCCAGGTATTTTCTCTAAGGAAGCATTAAGAAGCGTATATGAGCCGCACCTGAAGCCAATTCCAGTCCCTCACAACCTCTAAAATATATTGTTTAGAGGCCACATTGGAGTATCAGATGTACGATGCAAGGCGGGAAGACCAAAGAAGAACCGGATCAAAGTGAATGATCAAGTTTCAAGAGATCTTCGATGTAGTAACTTTAATGGTTTAGGACACAATAGAAGGAAATGTATAAATCAACCATTAGAATGAAGGCATTGTCGTAGATTTTTAAATAGTATCATTTTATGAGAACAATATGTAATTTCATTGAAATAAAAGAAAGTTACATTCAAATAAAGTTGATATTGATATAATAATTTTATCGACCTCTCTTAGCTAATTCCTGATAGTTCGGACGATCAATCTCTCTTAGATTGAGTCGGTCCCTCTTTTCTCGTGTTTTCTTCGAGGCCGCATCATCACCACCTTCTTGAGTGTCCTCCACTTGAGATGACATCGGTGCTGATGGAATGGTCAAAATATGCGTATAGATGGTAACTCTGGGGGCGAATAGGCTAACCCACTGAGAATCTACCTCAGGAGCCCACTGAGTAGAGCTCGCACCGGCCGTCGCCTGAGAAGTGCCCCAGTCAGGCCAATAAGAAATTCCCGCACCAACCCAATGAGTAGTGCCCACACCAGCCCACTGAGTAGTGCTCACACTGGCCGTCGCCTGAGAAATGCCCCAGTCAGGCCAATGAGAAGTGTCCGCACCAGCCCACTGAGTAGTGCCCGCACCAGCCCACTGAGTAGTGCTCGCACCGGCCATCGCCTGAGAAGTGCCCTAGTCAGGATAATGAGAAGTGCCCTCACTAGCCCACTGAGTAGTGCCCGCACCAGCCCACTGATTAGTGCTCGCACCGGCCTTTGTCTGAGAAGTGCCCCAGTTAGGCTAATGAGTAGTGCCCGCACCAGTCGTCGCTTGCGAAGTGCCCTCACCAGCCTACTGAGGGATATCGTCTTCTTGTAGTGCCATACTATCATCCTGATACCAAACTGAGGTATACTTCCTAAGGGGAATGCTTGTTGTTGTGCAACAAGACCCTGAGGATAATCTTCTGGAATAAGGGAGGGTTCAAAGGAGTCGGTCCTCGTTGCATAGCATCCAAAAATTCGCCAACCGCTGTGCGCAACGGGTCGCCCACTGGATGATTTTGGTATGCGGTATTTAAATTTGGAAGATGAAATATTAAATAGAATTCAATAAAGGACATAAATAAGTACTACGGAGATAGACATTTTCATATAAAAATAACGTACCAGCCCTTCTACATAATTATAATAGCCACGGAGACTATAATCATCTATGGCTCGATGTTGGAATCGAAACTCCTCATAGTGGTAGGCTTTGTTACTGATAAGAGGAGCTCCCCACCAAGATCTATATGCATCATCACCGTAGGATGCACCATTACAAATTATGAGTATATAATTTCTTATAATTTTTGAAGTAAATTTTGTTAAACTTTTGGAATAACTTACCATCATCAATACAGGACATCATTTGAGACAAATGTCCCATCATTTGAGACAAATGTCTCAAATCTAGAATTCCACCCAAGAATCAATCTGCGTGCTCTGGTAGTTGCATTATCTTTACCACGATTGAAACATGGTGACTCATCAGGAATGTGTTGTATCATCCAGATCTGTCGTATCAGGAATGTGTTGTATCATCCAGATCTGTCGCATAATACGGTCAGCTGGATGATACATGATGTTATTATGGAATATTATGAAAAATCTATGTAGACTCAATCCAAAGGCTGTTGTTTGTAACTCAAGAGAATTCTGTCCAAGCCAGTACGGTAAAAAAATTATCTATTTTATGTCAAAAAAGTTATAAGATAATAAATATATAAAATACAAAAAAATATATAAGAGACTATAAAAAATTTACCTCGTTAAACCTTAGTGAATCGAATTGGCCCCGATATACTGCGATATCCTTGTGAGCACATCGAGTTGGATCAGCTGCAGCCGTCATCCAGCATAAAGCTGATGGGGAGACACCATCTTCGGTATCAATACGGGAGACTGGCCTACCGATACTGAAGTGCTCGTAGGACCAAACCTAGAAAAAAATATCATGTAAGTGTACATATTTCTTTAGTAAATAAAATTATATAAAAAATTTATACCTGTAATAATGTCATACATCCATTCAAATTTTTCTGTCTTTTATCCACGAAAGTAAAATACACAAACTTTAACATGGAGTTGTACAAATATGCCAACACAAAAGCTCCCCATGCATGATGGGTAGGTTCTGTCAGATTTTTCAGAAAAAGGTAAAAAATATAAATTTGCCCTAAATTCGGAGTTTAGAAACAAAATTTCGTTAATTAGACCTAGTAAGTAGGCCCTGGTGCAAGCAGTAACCTGAACATATAATAAAAAAAGATATCAGTTAAACAAAATAAAAATATATATTACATAAATAATAATATTAAATGCTATACTTACTTGTTTCGCATCCACTAAGATTTTTTCTCACCAATACGATCTAGGTGCATAAAGTTGTGACGGAGCCATGAAAGCGTCACGAAACTTTTACCATATATAGTAGGCGGCTCCACGCCTAAGTACTTCCTAATCACAGTTTTGGCGCAAAATAATTTATCATTTTCAAATATTATAGGTTCACCCGTAATAGGTAATCCTAAGATTTTTGTCACATCTACTAGCAAAATTGTCATTTCTCCGAATGGTAACTGAAAGGTATTTCTCCCGGGCCACCACCGCTCAACTAAACTGAAGATCAAGTCTTTGTCGTGACGTAAAAAATATATCTGATCAATATGATCAAAATAAAATACCTTCACCATACCATGTTGTTCTTCAGTCAACATCCAGTACCCAACGTCGTCCTCATAACGCCATGCGACATGCTCTCGTGCTCGAAACGTATCAGGATAATCGTATTGCTATATATGAGATATATAAACGATATTATTTTAGACATGTAAAAAAAATATAAATTATATTGACTAAAATAATTCAATTTTAATATACCTGTCCAGAAAATACTAAACTAGAAATGTGCGACTCATGTAGCTGGATAATCATATCTGTGATAGGCCCTCCCGGAATACGTCCATTATTTTGGGTACCCATTTGCAATATTTAATATTTAGTGTTAAAATATGTAATCAAATATTTAGTGTTAGCATGGCTACTATCATGAGGATTATAATTATAATAGTTAAAGTAGTAATCGTTACTAGAATGACATGATTACAATTATAATTAAAAATATTACAAACATTTCTTCTCGTTCTCCTCTTCTCTTATCTTCTCTTCTCTGCTTATTCTTCTTCTTGACTTCCTGCATCATTTCTTTCTCCCTCCCTCTCCTTATACTACGAACACACCAACACCCACCAACCTTATTAAACCAACCACCTTATTAAACCAACTATCCACATTTAAACCGACCATTAACTAAACCACATTTAAACCGAACACAAACCAATACACAACCACCCACTTAAACCCACCCACCCCCGACCGGATGGAGCATATTTTCGCCAACTCAGTTGGCGAAAATCCATGTGTTCCCGCCCAAAATTCGGATTTTCGCCAACTGGGTTGGCGAAAATCAAGCTCTCCAAAATTTTGCCACCTGGGTTGGCGATATGTATCGGAATTTCAAAATTTTTTAAACTTCTATCGTTATATTTAATTAATATAAAATTATTATCAGTACAGTAAATTTTTTGTTTAATGTATTATCACTCATCATCCTACCCTTTGCAAATTCCAGTTGTCTAGTAGTCAACTTTTCAATACCTTCTACAGCAGCCTTAATAGCAGCAATGTTGGCCAGGTTTGCTAAATCTACAATGTGAATAAAATAAGAATTAGCTGCAACTTTTGGATAATAAAACAGTGTCGACATTTATTTAAACTAAAATGATATTCCTTTTGACTACCAGAAAAGGCTGTCAGAAAATACTAACTGTTGCCGAATAATAAATTAAGTAAAAAAAAGAGATTATAATCAAATGCTAGCTGATAGACTAACAGACCTGCACCATTTGAAGCCAGGAGTACCACGAGCAATGGCTTTGACATCCATACCATCTGCCAACGGTTTGTCCTGCAAATAGAGCTCCAGAATCTCGTCTGCCCCGCACATCAGGACTTGGAACAACAATCTAGAAGAAGAGTTTGTAAGAAGTTATAAAAAGGATCTATCGCAAAAAAAAAATCTAGTACCAAAAGCATCTTAATATAAAGCATGCAAGCAGCTTCCCTTTTGTGTTTGCAGTTATGAAATTCATTAACGGTGTAATTGTATGTTTTAGTCACTAGTACACCAAACATAGACAAAAATTACAGATTTTAGTTCATATGCATAGTTAAATTTGCAAATCTATAGTTCTAAGACAAAGATATGGAAAAAGAAATTGGCAGTCACGTCTTAGTCCCAAAATACGCGGGACCAGGCCTCGTGGCAATTGCCAGCTAATACGACTTCGAAGGATTTTTCAATTTAATGGATCAGACGAAGCGTACTACCCTGTCCTAAAATACTATCAAATCCAATATGCTAACATGGTAAATATATAATCTCATCCACAGAATATAAATAAGAAGTGCTGGAATAAAAACTGAAAATAAGTACGGAGTCTGAATATCATAATACAACACAAATAGGTCTGATGGGAACAAACTCATTGAATACAATGCTGAAATAAAAGTATGGAAGGGCAGATAAGAATACTAGACTAGATCATCGACTAGCTAGATAAAGATGCTACAGCCCAAGGCAACAGTGTACCCCAAATCATGGAAACTCCTCTGGAAATGCCTCAAAGTCCTCAGCCACGAATCTGATCTCCACTCCTGCTCCGTAGATGGTCGGGTACAAGTGCTCGTCTAGATCTGAAAAGGAACCAGGTCCTCAGAGGGACGTAACAAGATACAAAAGGTACATGCCATAAAGTAAATACAGTGTAAACTCGAGGGTGAACTAACCAGCTAAGTAAAATGCACTTGAAGACAACCTTGGTACGTATGGGTAGGTAAAAGGTATAAAGCGTAGCGTCAAACCAGAGGCTATGTATCTGGCATTAGCTGTAAACTGGATGCCAGAAGTATATGCTGACTACATCATCGATCATGATAGCGCACAGTTAGTAACTTCTGTCGGATGTATCGACAAGCATATACGTCCATAACCGGGTAACACATAGCCCATAACTGGGTAACACTGAGGCTCACGATCCCGTAGTTTATCTAGAAACTATGTTAGCCAAATGTCTGTCCTATACGCCTACTAATTGTCTTTCCCGCCCAATGCCAATGTACATGTCAGGAATACGACGTGGACATCTCGTACTATAATGCAAGTCACTAAAGAAATATATAATTATGCTAAATACCATCACACGTTCTGCTCACACCGATGGCCAGTCAAGTATGAAGCACGCGTCCCTTCATGAACTCACTCTGTGAAGTGCAATGATACGTGTCAAGGCCTGGGGAGTGATAATAATAACTCCACAACTTTAGGTGCGTCAACTAGACAATAGGTCAAACACAAGTCCTAACGTCAACGCCTTCGTCCACTGCACCCGAGTCATTCTCAGACGCACACAGTTATATAATATTAAAGAAATAAAACATGCAAACTATAATAACTGAATTTAAATAGTACAATAAGGCAAGGTATACTTGCCTGTAACTCCGATGTGAATAAGGATCCGGAACCCGCAGCCAAGGTAGAACCGTCTTGGGTGCCTATGAATATATAACAATAATTATCAATCACTACATTACATTACGCTAAGTATGCACAAGAGTACAACCTACATACTAGTACTAAGTAATTGGAGTCTAGAACACATAGGGGTTCTTACTAGGTAGGTGGACTAGGTTCGACTAAGCAAGCATCAAGAAAGAGTGTACTCAATAGGTCCGAATACAATATCCTAATATATATATATATATATATATATATATATATATATATATATATATATATATATATATTCACAGCTCTAGTAACCATGGTAGTTATATTGATTTTCAACATAGGAATGCTAGGTATTCTATTACTAAGGTTTTCATATTTAAGGGTGGCACAACTTAATGTACAATTATTACCGTTATTCACTAATGTTCATGAAGCTAGGTTAGGTTCCATCTATGATCATAAACAACCCTACTCATACACAATAATTCTCCTAAATACTAATTATAAGTTCTTCCCAAGTTCACATATAACTCACCAAATCTAATCTCCATAACTCATGTACAACCCACATTCATTAATATCTATGCTCAAAAGTATATATATATATAAATAGATTAATTAATTATTAAGATGGATTTATACATGGATAACAAGTACAAATCTAGGGTTAATACTAGGTTAATGGGTGATTAACAAGGCTATCAATGGGTTTAACAAATGGAAGAATATAACAAAGAAGAAGGAGAGGAAGGTGATGAAGGAGTTAGGTGTATACTAAAGGAATGAAGTAGTTCTCGGGTGTGACAAGGGTACTCTGGCCGGGGGTGTACTCCAGTGGCTTGGTGGTGCTCCGGCGGGTTGGGAGGGTGCTCCGGCGGGGCAAGGCAGCACCGCAGCAGCAGCAACTTACAGCAGTAGCAGCGGCTTGCCAAGGGAGGGGGAGATGGCGGTGGCTGATGGTCGAGAGGGAGGTGGTGGTGGTGGTGAGCTGATGGTGGTTGACTGTCGAATGGAGGAGGAGATCTCGGATGGTGGTCGTCTGCTAGGGAAGAAAAGGAAGTGAAGTAAGGATGGTGAGGGTGGCATTCACTGTTGGAGGAGGAGGAGGAGATCGGGAAGGTGGCGGTGGTCTGCTGCTAGGGGAGGGTGGTCGTGGAGATGGCAAGGATGTCGGAGGGATGATGAGGGGATAGTGGTGGTGGTGAGGTGGTGGTGGTTGGCTGTCTAATGGAGGAGATAAAAATATTGGTAGTCGTGGAGGTGGTGGTGAATGATGGTAGTGGCTGCTGTGATTGGAAGGTGTCACTACCATATTCCAGAATAGGGGTATTTTTGTCTTTTTATCTATTTAATTTAATGTATTAATATATTACATGATATATTTTTATATATGTATATATTATTTATAGTGTTCATTAATGCATGTGTTAGTAGATTAGACCTAGATGCCCACTAGATGAACCCCTGACCGAAATATAGGATTATGGATTTAGTTTGTATTATTTTGGGATTAATTATTGAGGTTGTAATTTATTATTTTGATTTTATTTAATTGTTGTCCCTTACCGTTGCTTCGATATTTGGAGCGCTACCCTAGCTTTTGTCTTCCAATAAATTTTTCACCTTTGTCCTAGACATGCTCGCCTTCTATTCAGACCTTTGTGTAACTTATAAATATGCTCTCTTGTGCTTCATTTTAGTCGCACAATATTCGTCGCATACATTATTATTTAATTCCAAATAAATTCAACTTTGCATCGTTGTGCGTTCCAATCAAAATTGGAGACACAATCTCGATCCATTTTGTGCAACCCAAATTATGACAATATTCTATTCTGAGTCTACTACATTCATGATACTTGTGTTCCACATAATTTTAGCCCCATGTACTTCCAATTAATTTTAGAACACCAATTATATTAATTTTAATTAAATTAATCCAAAATCCCACCTTGTGCAATTTTTTAATTGTTGGGCACTTTTATGTAAAAGTGCATTGAGGTGCCCACACCCTATTGGACCAACACATGAAGAAACCCCAATTTCTTTCATGTGAATTTTCTTCATAATTTTTTGGAGTGTGTAACACTCAAAATTAACCCACATTGAACCTTGGTCCTCCATTTTCAAACAATGCAATCCTAGCCATCCATTTTGACACCATGCAATCCTAGCCCTCCAATACCTACATGACAAGCCAAGGCCCAATCCCAAGGAGGATGTTGACCAAGCCCACATTTCTAGGCCAACCTCAACACCAACCCTCGTTTTACATATATATATATAACTTTCTTTTTCTTTATTTTTCCCATCCCTAAAACTATCCAGCCGACCCCCTCCTATCTCCTGTGCATCTCCCTCTCCCCCTTCCTGTCAACCAGTCAACGGAGCTCTCGCTGGAATAGCCGGAGCAGTCGAGTCCAGCACCCCCTTCCTGCTATCCTCCTGTCTCCTCCCCGCCAAGCCCGCTGCCAACCGCCTGAAGCTGACCCCGATCCGTTGTTCCCGATCCCTCTACAGCACCCCGCCGACCGGAATAACCCCGGCCATCCCGCCTGGATCTTCCCCGACTCTATCAACTGCGCCACCGTCGTTCCTTCCTCCATTCTCATCAGATCTCCTCTCGCCTGAACCCCGTAGCCCACACGCCTGAGCATCAACGCCGGAGTCGACCCCGACCGCCTGAGCACGCCAGCACCCCCGACTGTACTTGCCTTCCCTGACCTCGACTGAACCTCTCCTCACAAGCCGACGATAGCCCGACCAGACCTCGTCGGAGCCCCGCACCTCGACCACACCTGAACCCGATCCCCTCCAGTCCAACCCGCCTGAACGCCTCCACGACAGCACCCGAGCCTCTTCCTCCTCCCTGTCCTCTTCCTTCCTCCCTGAGCTCCTCTACCTTCCTGTACCTCGACCACCACCACTACCCTCATCTCCTCCCCTTCGTCAGACTTCCCCAGACTCTGGCAGCAGGCCTCGACCCTGCCTCCTCCCCTTAATCATCATCATCACCTTAATCATCATCATCACCTTAATTATCATCATCATCATCATCACCTTAATCATCATCATTATCACCTTAATCATCATCATCATTATCATCAACATCAAACTCATCGTCATCATCGTCATCATCGTCGTCATCGTTGATCTCGTGCACGTGCACGCCAAGGCCAAGGTGAGGAGTATTTCTCTTGTGATTTGTTTGTGTATATGTACGTGAATGATGATAAGATGTTAGCATGTCATGTTATAACAACTCATTAGATGTTGATTTCAAAAGACCCTGTAAATAAACCCAACTCGTATACGTATACGTACGCATATGCGTATATTATTTAATTTGGTATATATATATATATATATATATAGTATGTGTATAGTATTCAATTTGGTTTATATAGATATATATTTAGTATGTGTATATATACTGTGAGGGAATTTAATGCAAATACCAGTTATGACTATATATGTATTTATGCGGTGTGGCCATAAATATTAGTAGTAGGTATCCCGTGTTATATATATATATATATATATATATATATATATATATATATATATACTGTATGACCAAAGGTGTTAACTGTGATATATATATATATATATATATATATATATATATACTGTATGACCAAAGGTGTTAACTGTGATATATATATATATATATATATATATATATATATATATATATATATATATATATACTGTATGACCAAAGGTGTTAACTGTGGATATCCCGTAGTTACATGACCATGTGACCCTGAGTGATTGTGAGTGTCTGCCTTATGTATACTGACGTACTGGCGAGACATATGTTAGTATTTGACTGTCTGATTATGCACAGTAATCAAGGACCTGACACCCGTGCAGTTAGACGCACACTTGGCCCTGTTAGTTGACCAGTGTCATACCTAGCGTAGCCTTGAGTTTAGTGTATTTATGATTGTGTGTATGTTAGTGTATCGACTAATTCTGCATTACTATTATATGATGTCTATAGGACTGTTGGATTATTCAGATGAGACCTCAGAAATAGGATATTGGTATTGCCAGCAGAGGACCACAGGCGAGTACATTCTCTGACAGTTTTTATTATGTTGATTATATCTATAATTCTAGTTGTATAGCGTACATGATTCTAACACCGTGGATACACGAGTTGGCATCATCGAGACCTGTCATGAGGAGTCGTGATTGGAATTCATCGTGCTAGCTGAGAAAATGGGAAAATATTAGTAGATTATGTGATCATACCCAACTCTACATGCATCATAGCTCACCCACACCTCACGTCGGTGCAGCCTGACTATTACATGCCTCATAGCCTGTTACATGTGATTAGCCTGACTATTGCTCACATCATAGCTATCCAGATGGTTAGCCTAACCTTACATGAATCATAGCTAATCATATATAATAAACCTGATCAGTCCCAAGTAAATCACATGATATGCTAATATTTTACACACTTAGCTAGATAGTCTCTACATGTATATCTAGTTTATTAATCTAGCATTTCTCTATGTTCTAGTTATTGTTCTAGTATTCACTTATATTCTACTTTATTGTTCTAGCACGCACATATATTTCTGTTCATTACTAGTTGCACCATTGATGACATATGCTCCAGTATTTCTATTTCCAGTATTTTTATTTCCAATATTTCTTATTGCCAGTATTTATATCCATTTTGTATTTCTTTACACTGTATTATAGTTTTTGTCAATATACATGGAACTGCTGTTAGTGCTTGTACTTCACTCCAATCCTGACAGGATATTTTTTCAGACTGCGACTTAGAGGACTTGTTTCCGGTATACTTGGAGATTTGGATGTTATTGATTGCAGATTAGACTATTTATTGTTGTTAGACTTGTCTTATATTTTATTTGTTTTCTTCGATATCTCATCGTGCTCTAGTTTATGTTATTGATTATTTCCATATGATATTGTGATATTTGTGTCTTCTTATGGAGTTGGATATTCGTGTGAGATTGATTAGATAGAGTATTGACCTAGACAGCGTTCTACCATCGATGTTGTGGCGTAGGCTGGATGTACCCATGACTCATATCCAAATTCTGGATGCGGGTCGTGACAGAAGGAGGTGGAGGTGGTTGTGGGTGGTCCGGCAGGCGAGAGAGGAGGTCGAGGTGATGGTGGATATGGTCGGATGGAGGAAAAGGCAGTGGTTGTGGTGATGGTGGTTAGTATAGAGAAGAGGGGGCTCGGGCTCGGGTGATGGTGTTGGTGGTGATGGATGATGGTGAAGATAATCTTGGTGTGGTGGTAGCCGTGATCGTGGAGATGATGGTGGTGGCGGTGGTTGTCGTGAAGAAGCAGGAGGCAATGGTGGTGGTGGTAGGCTGATGATGGTGGTGATGGACGGTAAAGTTGATGGTGGTGGTTGAGGAGAAGAGAAAGAAGGTAGTGGAGGTGATGGTTTCGGTTTGATATGAGGGAGAGGTATTTTTGGCTAAAATATGAGGGAGAGAGAGTGTATTAATGAAGGAGAGAGGGAGTAGTAAGCATGGGAATTAGGGCCGGCTACCTTCCCCTATTTCTAGGGATGTGGGAAGGCTTGTCATGAGAGAATGAGTGGTGGGATTTAATTTAAATTTGAATGGAGGCTTGGGATCAAGTGTGGGTGTAAAGTTTTTGCATAGTACCATACAAAAACAGGGGAAAATGGTGGGTGTGACCGGTCAAGGCTTAAAAAAGGGCTTTATTTATTTCTTTGCTCCAATAGGAGGTGGACATCTAGTTGTTTATTTGCACAAAGGCATCCAACAGTTTGAAAATTGTACAAGAAAAGAGGAATTGGGATGGGATGAGATATCGGTGTGCCAGTCAAGGCTTAAAAAAGGGCTTTATTCTCACCTCAAACACTGTCCTAACCTTCTTCTGTAATCTTTCTGAATATGCCCCTTCTTTCTGCAAAATGACATGTCGGAAGAAGCTCTCTTTACTGATACGGCATAACCCTCTATTGCGTCTGCACTCCTGTATGACGGATCGGTCCTCCTGCTCCTGGTTGTGCCTTAGCTGGTGCAGCTACACTGGGACGCCTCTGACTCATCGATCCCTTGCCAATAGCCTCTTGGATTCTAGCCTCTGTCAAGACCTCCTCGTAAAAGATCCTCGCCTGGGTGGTAGTGTACCTCTATAGATCGTAAGTCAAACCATGATAGAATTTATTGGCCTTCTCTAGGTCATTGGGTATCAGGGCGATACCAAATCTACTAAGATGACTGAACTCTACGTCATTCGTGTCTACAGTCATGTTTTCTTGCTCCAGGTGCAGGAACTGAGAGTATAGTGCATTCCTGACCGTAGCCGAAAAGTATTTCATATTGAAGTATTCTAGAAACTGCTCCCACGTCTGCTTCTTGCCGACGCTATACTCCATAGAGTCCCACCAGTGATGGGCATTACCTTTCAATTAGGCCCTCACTGCGGTCATCCAAAGGTCCGAAGGCAACTGAGAAGCCTCCAGCAGCATCTCCGTGTTGGCGACCCAATCGAAGATCTTCTCTGCGGTCTCGCTGCCCGAAAAGGTATCCGGGCCCATCTGACAAAATCCACGAATCATACCAACTGACTGAACAGGTACAAGTGCTAGTGTGGGTGCTGGGGTAGGTGGCCTCTCCAGAACTGCCATCAATCTTTGTCTCATAGTCTCGGTCTGATGCCACTGCGCCTGCATCATGGCCTGAAAGAACTAAAATTTTTGTGGATGTCCCTCCAGCTGCATCATCTGAGGTGGGAAGGCTTCGCCTGGCATGTGAGGTGGAAAGGGTGGGGGTGGTGATGAAACCTCCGGTTATGATATCGGTGCCTGTTGAGACGTAGGTCCCTCGGACTGCGGCATCGGCGTATCCCTCGAAGTCTGACCCTCGAGGTGTTGTGTCGGAACAGCCTGTGAAGTCTGGCCCTCGTGCTGCTGCGTCGGATCATCCTGAGAAGTCTGGTGCCAGTGTATCAACGGGGGGGCCTGAGGTATCACCGAGAACTACGGTGGTGACTCCTCTCCATGTGGTCCAAGGGATGTATCCTCCCTCTGTGCGGTGGTGGATGACACAATGGCACTGTATGCCTCGCGTCTGCTACGCAAGTTTATCTCTCTGCAAGAGATAGAACTACATTAAAAGAGTACGGAAATAAACAAACATGATGCAAATATTTAAATAATTAAATACGAAGAAGGTTCAAAGACGGTAGTCAAGGTGGATGAGATCTGATAATTCCTATCCTATTGCAGGCTCGCTGGGCATGATACCATACCACAAGCGATAAACAGAGACCTGTATGGGCCACCACTAAAACCATGTCATGTCCTAGTCCCAAAATACTAGGGACCAGGCCACGTGGCAATTGACAGCTAATACAACTTTGAAGGATTTCCCAATTTAATGAACCCGACGAAGCGTACTACGCCGTCCTAAAATACTATCAAGTCCAATATGCTAACATGCAACATGTAAATATCTAATCTTATCCACATAATATAAATAATAAGTGCTGGAATACAAACTAAAAATAAGTACGGAATCTTAATGTCATATTACAATAAAAATAAGTCTGATGGGAACAAACCCACTGAATACAATGCTGAAATAAAAGTACAGAAGGATAGGTAAGAATACTAGACTAGATCATCGATTAGCTAGATAAAGATGCTCCAACCCAAGGCAGCAGTATACCCCAAATCACGAAAACTCCTCTGGAATTGCCTCAAAGTCCTCAGCCACGAATCCGGTCTCCACTCCTGCTCCGAAGATGGTCGGGTACAAGTGCTCGTCCGGATCTGGAAAGGAACCAGGTCCTCAGAGGGACGTAACAAGATACAAAAGGTACATGCCATAAAGTAAATACGGTGTAAACTCGAGGGTGAACTAACCAGCTAAGTGAAATGCACTTGAAGACAACCTTGGTACGTATGGGTAGGTAAAAGGTATAAAGCGTAGCCTCAAGCCAGAGGCTATGTATCTGGTATTATCTGTAAACTGGATGCCAAAAGTATATGCTGACTACATCACCGATCATGATAGCGCGCAGCTAGTAACCTCTGTCGGATGTATCGACAAGTATATACGCCCATAATCGGGTATCACATAGCCTATAACCGGGTAATATATAGCCCATAACCAGGTAACACTGAGGCTCACGACCCCTAGTTTACTCTAAAACTACGGTAGCTAAATGTATGTCCCATAAGCCTACTAATTGTCTTCCCCATCCAATGCCAATGTACATATCGTGAATACGACATGGATATCTCGTACTATAATGCAAGTCACTAAAGAAATATATAACTATGCTAAATACCATCACACGTGCTGCTCACACCGATGACTAGTCAAGTATGATGCACGCGTCCCTATATAAACTTACACTATGACGTGCAATGATACGTGTCAAGGCTTGCAGAGTTATAATGATAACTCCACAACTTTAGGTTCGTCCACTAGACACTAGGTCAAACATAAGTCCTAACGTCAACGCCTTCGTCAATTGCACCCGAGTCATTCTCAGACGCGCACAATTACATAATATTAAAGAAATAAAAGATATGAACTATAAAAAATGAATTTAAACAGTACAACAAGGCAAGATATACTTGCCTGGAACTCCGATGTGAACAAGTAAGGATCCGGAACCCGCAGCCAAGGTAGAACCGTCTTGGATGCCTATAAATATATAACAATAATTATCAATCACTACATTACACTACATGCTGTATGCACAAGAGTACAACCTACATACTAGTGCCAAGTAATTAGAGTCTAGAACACATAGGGGTTCTTACTAGGTAGGTGGACTAGGTTCGACTAAGCATCAAGAAAGAGTGTACTCAATAGGTCCTCTACGAATACAATATCCATATATATATATATATATATATATATATATATATATATATATATATATATATATATATATATATATATATATATTCACAGCTCTAGTAACCATGGTGGTTACATTGATTCTCAACATAGGAATGCTAGGTATTCTATTACTAAGGTTTTCATATTCAAGGGTGGCACAACTTAATGTACAATTATTACCGTTATTCACTAATGTTCATAAAGCTATGTTAGGTTCCATCTATGATCATAAATAACCCTACTCACACAATAAATTCTCCTAAATACTAATTATAAGTTCTTTCCAAGTTCACACATAACTCACCAAATCTAATCTCCATAACTCATGTACAACCCACATTCATTAATATCTATGCTCAAAACTATATATATATATATATATATATATATATATATATAAATGGATTAATTACTTATTAAGATGGATTTATACATGGATAACAAGTGCAAATCTAGGGTTACCATTAGGTTAATGGGTGATTAACAAGGCTATTTATTAATGGGTTTAACAAATGGAAGAACATAACAAAGAAGAAGGAGAGGAAGGTGATGAAGGAGTTAGGTGTATACCAATGGAATGAAGGAGTTCTTGGGTGTGACAGGGGTACTCTGGCCGGGGGTGTACTCCGACGACTTGGTGGTGCTCCGGCCGGTTGGGAGGGTGCTCCGGCGGGGCAAGGCAGCACCGCAGCAGCAGCAGCGACTTGTAGCAGTAGCAGCAGCTTGCCAAGGGAGTGGGAGATAGCTGTAGTTGTGGTGGTGAGGTGATGGTGGTTGGCTGTCGAATGGAAGAGGAGAGCTTGGGTGGTGGTCGTCTGCTAGGGAAGGAAGGGAAGTGAAGAGAGGATGGTGAGGATGGCGTTCACTATTGGAGGAGCAGGAGGAGATCAGGAAGGTGGCGGTAGTCGGCTGCTAGGGGAGGGTGGTCATGGAGATGGCGAGGAGGTCAGGGGGTTGATGAGGGGACAGTGGTGGTGGTGAGGTGATGGTGGTTGGTTGTCGAATGGAGGAGGAGATGGGAATGTTGTTGGTCGTGGAGGTGGTGGAGAATGATAGTGGTGGCTGCTATGATTGGAAGGAGGTGGAGGTGGTTGTGGGTGGTCCGATAGGCGAGGGAGGAGGTCGAGGTGATGGTAGTTGTGGTCGAATGGAGAAGGCAGTAATGGTGGTGATGGCAGTCAGGTGTGGAGAAGAGGGGATCGGGTAATGGTGTTGGTGGTAATGGATGATGGTGAAGGTGGTTGTGGTGTGGTGGTGGCCGTGATCATAGATATGATGGTGGTGGCGGTGGTTGTCATGAAGAAGCAGGAGGGAGTGGTAGTGGTGGTGGTGGTGGTAGGCTGATGATGGTGGTGATGGACGATGAATTTGATGGTGGTGGTTGAGGAGAAGAGGAAGAAGGAGATGGTGGAGGTGATGGTTTTGGTTTGATGTGAGAGAGAGATATTTTTGGCTGAATTTTGATGGAAAAAGAGTGTATTAATGAAGGAGAGAGGGAGTAGTGAGCATGGAGATTAGGGTCGGCTACCTCCCCCTATTTCTAGTGATGTGGGAAGGCTTGTCATGAGAGAATGAGTGGTGGGATTTAATTTAAATTTGAATGGAGGGTTGGGATCAAGTGTGGGTGTAAAGTTTTTGTATAGTAACATACAAAAAAGGGGGAAAATGGTGGGTGTGACCGGTCAAGGAATGAAAAAGGGCTTTCTTCATTGCTTTGTTCCAATGAGAGGTGGACACCTAGTTGGTTATTTGCACAAAGGCCCCCGGTAGTTTAGAAATTGCACAAGCAAAGGAGAATTAGGATTGGATGAGGAAGATCACCATGTTTGGTGTGTTATAGAGGAAAAAAATTGGTGTATGGTATTTTCTATGAACCATGAGTTGGTGAGTGGGAGTTTGGGTTAGTATTGGGTCTAGTTTTGGGTTAGATTGAGTTATTGCACCAATTTAGTTAAAATTAGTGTCAAAGGTGTTCTTTAATTAATTAGAAGTGCATAGGATTTAAATTGGGTGGGAAAGAAGTGTCATGGACGTAGTAGACTCAGAATACATTATTGTCATAAATTAGGTTGCACAAAACGGGTCGAGGTTGTGTCTCTAATTTCGATTGTAACGGACAAAGATGCAAAAGTTAGATTTATTTGGATTTAAAAATAGATATTTGTAACGTATATTATGCGACTAAAATAAAGCACAAGAGAGGTTATTTATGAGTTACACAAAGGTCAGAATGGAAGGCTGGCACGTCTAAGTCAAGTGTGTGAAATTTGTTTGAAGGCAGAAGCTAGAGTAGCGCTCCAACCATCGAAGCAATGGTAAGGTACACCAAGGGAATTAAATTAAAAGAGAAAAATAATAACTCCATTAAATAATTCAAAAATAATCCTAAATGAATTCTAATCCTAGTTTTGGATTATGGGGTTTACAGCAACTATGAAACCTACCCTCAGGCATTTGATCTATCAAAATTTAATACCACCAGGGTAGAGCTTGATGTAACATTAATATACCTACTTATACATATATAAGTTAACATTTTCATATTTTGTGAGTATGCTGGTGAGAGTTGTAGCCTAATATTCTTAAGACCTAAATGTTGCATACATGTGCTTAGATTGTCCAGAGACAACCGGGGTCTGATAAATAGCACAGTTTGCAGTATCGGCCGATACCGATCTTATACGACCGATACCGATACGGTTTGGCATGTCCCGATCTGATACCAACTGATATCCAATACTGACGATACCGACATTGGTGGTCTCTTTTTCGATCAATTCGGCAAAAAAAATTGAACGAAAAAGACCAATCAATAATGGTGTAAAAGCATATTAAGATTGTAAAAGTATGTAAAAGAAGAAAACTGTTGTATCGGATGTAAAAATCAGCAAAGGTAACTAGTACTTCATTCAATTTCAAAATAACTAAGAAACAACACTTTAAATACTTAAAATTATGCCTAAATGTATAAAATATATTTTCTAAAATTTTAATAATTTGTTAATAATTATTTGCTTTCTAATACCCAAAAATTCGATACTCCGATCCAAAATCATCGATACCACCGGTCCCAATACTAATAGGAATGGTCCGATACGAATTCCGATACCGTGAACTTATTAAATAGCATAAGAACTCTGTCATGGGATAGAAAAGAATAAAACTATGGCATATGCAAGGATGAAAGTAAAACTCTTGAATTCGATTGTTATATCATGTCGATCGAATATTCTCGTATTACACAGGATCACTATTACGTATAGAAAAGAATAAACAATTGCAGCTCTCAAAGATTGTGAAGGTAACTAGAAAATGGTCTCCATCATCTTCTCAATAAACCATCACTAGATACCTTTTAACGATAATAGTCTAGTCTTGTAGGTGCAGGATCAGATTTATAAACTCTACACAAGGCCTTTTACCTATTATCATGCTTTCTTATCAGGATATTACCATGTAGGAAGTCGGATCAAAATTCAAGGTTCGAACTGGAATAGAATCAAGAAGAACAGAACCTGTGATGACATCTCAGGTGGGATCAGCCTCCTCGACCGTTATAGCAAACGCTCGTCCCTGAGGTGCACCCCCTGATGCTGGTGCTGGACATAACGTTGTTGTTGGGTCGGAAGTGGCAGTCCCCTCAACTGTACTGTAAATGGCCTCGCCTGTGTTCTCAGAGCTGGAACTGCTCCCTGATTGCATGACGAGGGTTGCAAGAACAATCTCTCAGCTGATGTCCTTCGGTATCACAATACAGACAAACTCCCAGCCTCTTCCTGCAAATTCCCAAATATAGCAGGGTTTCTTGCAGAAGTGGCAGGAAGCTTGTCGTGACTGTCTCTGCTGTTGCTGTGGTGCTTGGTGTACCGACGCCCTAACTGGAGTCTGGTGCTATTATGGCTGCTGAAAAGGCCTAGACTAGAAATAAGGATGCTTGGCAGGCACTATGCTTCTGCTAGCCCCTAGAAAGAATCGTGCTCTCTTTTGAGTTTCAAGCCCAACTCCCGCTCAATATTACATGCCTTCGTAAGTATCTCGAAATACGTCTCATAGAAAGATGGAATGAGGATCTTCACTTCCCAGTTCAGACCCTCGCGGGAGCGGATAGCCCGAACCTCTGGCTCCTCACCAAATATTCTGTAAATTGGCTCAGCCTTCCGAAGTTTGCGGTGTAGTCCTCTACGGACATGCTCCCCTGAGTAAGACCCTCAAACTGCCTCCCTAAGTCCAATCTGTCTGCCCGAGCAAAGAACTTTCTCTTGAAAAGGTCCTTGAACACCTCCCAAGACTGCTCCACATCAGCAAGAAGTGGCTCATTCCTGAACCAAGTATGGGCGATGTCGAACAACTGAAGTCATATGCCTCAACCTTCAGATCCCCAGTAAGATGAGACACCCTCATGAGACGCTCGATATCCTTGAGCCAATCATCAGCATAGACAATGCCCTCGATTCCCTTGAAGACTCGAGGTTCCAGCTTCTTAAAGTCCTGAATATTACCCTACTTAAGCTGGACAACCTGCGGAGCAACCTTATGCTGGACCGGAACTCCTCTCTCTACTATAGCAAGGGCAACCTGATGAGCACTCTCAATACCCTACCGTAACACGTCGGTCTGCCTCTGGTGAGCCTCTGACTGGGCCTTCTGAGCCTCCATCATCTTGCAAAATAATGCGAACACCTGAGTCACATTTGTCGGCACCAAAGGTGGAGGTGGAAGACACTTAGACACAACGGGAACAGTCCTCTGAGCTGGAGGTGGACCCCCGAACGCAGCTGATACGCCAATCACCGGAGAAGTGACTAGTGCAGGCCCTCGAGAAGTCGCAAATCTCTCAGAATCTGCTCCTCTCTGTTGTGATCGAGTCTTAGGCGGCATCTTGAGACAAAGAGAAGAAAAGAATCAATATGGCACATGATATAATATACTCAAAGAAGAAAAGTTAAAGATCAAATATCAATATCAAGGAAGAACAGTTAAAATTCCTAGATGTGATTGAGTATTCTCAGCCTATAGCCTATATTCTATATCCTTAAAAAGGCTCATAATAGCACTCAAATCAGAGCACCACTACAAATAGCACTACTTGCAACCTCGAAGATCTACATGGGCCACCACAAAAATTGTTATGACCCACAACCAGTGTAGGGACGAGAGTAGTGAACAATGTCTAGCCTACGCCGCAGTATCGATGGTAGAATACTGTTTGGATAAACTATCTATCTAGCAATAATAATCATCAAGATATATAATGCCACTAATAAAGTATGAATACACAATCACTGATCAATAAGATGAAACAATCACACAAATATGATATAAAGAACTGAAGAGTCAAATATAACTCACGAGGCAAAGTAATAACAAATGAGTCATCTAATATAAAAAGAAATACTAATATCAAATATTGGAGACAAATCCAGTACAAAACCTATCTACTGAGCTACAGGTACTAGATCGTCTGTCTCAACCGGGATGAGACCCTCCTGAGCCAAAGTCGCTGGCTCTAGGCTATCTACGTCCTGAGGCCCGTATAGTGAGTGGGATACCACTCCTCAGTGTTATCTTAAAAAAATATATCCAGTCAGGAATGGAGCAAAGTATACATCTAACAGCAGTTTTAATAAAAGATAAAAACTATATAACAGTAAATAGAGTGAATATACAAGATGCAAGATACAAGTACAAAAGATATACAAAATAGGAATATTAGAATTAAATACAAGAAATGAGCATCATAGAAATGAGCAAGATATACTACTACTACTATATGAGTGAGTACCAGCTTCAATATATGATCGGCTTGGGAATTTGCACAAGGATTAGGGCATGGTTAATCATACGTGCGGTGTATAATCAACACTCACAATGACATGCACAAGGAGGGTATGATCATATATCTACACTAACACTCTCCGCCCGGCTGGTATAGCGTATCCAACCATGGTATGTTATGATACGAGATTCGCTGGATAGGTAGCTAGTCTCCCCAAGAATCAATGTCTGTACATGTACAAGAAAAATAAGGAACAAGGCTTACACAAGATACACAATAAATACCAAGGAATAACATCTCATGAAGAGATCTTGATATACCAATCTGTGTGACCATCGTATCGAGAAATCAAGGATATCTACACTAAATACAAGAAACATAGAGGATATCATAAATAAAAAACTATCAGAGAATGTACTTACCTAAAATCCGATGAACAGTATCAAATATGTCCGAAACAGTGCCTCGGAGACCTAAATATGGAATATTATATCAATACAAGATTTTGGAATAAAAGAATAAGTTAAACTAGTCAAATTCTAGGTCATAAAGCCATTTGTCGGTCAAAATAGTCAAACTAGGTCAACTATAGGTCAAACTTGGTCAAACTAGCTATTTCTAGGTTGTATGAGTCCATCTCTAGGATATTGGGTCCATACACTATGTAAATAGGCTATACTGGCTATAGGATACTAGTACTATACCGTATCGTGAGATACGTAAATATATCTATATAAAAATATTCTATAAGTTATACAAATATACTACATACTAGTATCCCTAGCTAAATTAATGCTAAGTGGATACCTTGGCTTTGAGCCAATACGGTATCACGCTAGCTATCCTCATCTTGATACTCATACCCAATACCTACAATTACCTTGGTATCACAAGTAATACTTACTAACTTATCAAACTAAGACAGGTAACTAGCTAAGGTTTATAGATGCATCCATCTATATATAAAATTAAGTATCTATCATACCTCACTTACCAATATCTAACTTATTCTTATAATAACTTATAACAAAATACTACTTAACATATATTACCAATAACTAACACATACCCTCTCCTAACATATAACTCACACAACAACATATAACCATATATCAATTACTAACTTCTTACTTATATCTAACTCTAATCACTAACACACATAAACTTATCTTCAACTAACAACTAAGCTTAAATACTAACTACACGACTCCAACATACAATTACCCGACCCCCTCTCACCATGGTAGCTGCTACTACTAGCAGCCTCGATGCTGCTGCTGCCCCTACTGGAATTGCTGCTGCTGCCCCTAGTTGCATTGTTGTTGCTGCTCCTAGTTGCATTGTTGCTGCTGCTACTGCCTCTAGCAGTGTTTGTTGCTGCTGATACAGCTCGACTCCTAACAGTATGCTGCTGCTGCTACTAAACCTTGCTGCAAAATACAACAAACCCGACCCTCTTGTTGTGCACCAATGCACAGCTACTGTGCACTGCCTTCACCTGTACATCCCGACTTCTATTTGCTTCAATCATTTGTTGCAGTGACACCTTGCTGGCAATGCCCTTACCCATTCATGGCTCGGGTAAGTTCCCCCACAGTCCACATAAATACTCTTAATGATAGATATAGATAAATACATATAACTCCTAACCAATTACATATATATATACCATGCCTCTATATATTTATCATATATACAACTCATATGCAATATTTAAATAGCTACACACAAGTCCAATGAATTAAAATATAAAAACACAAACATGTAGAGTGCACCGCACCCGTATCACACTCAATCTATGATATGCTTGTGATACGGCTCCATCATACCACTAAATATATCTCGAATGATATGAGCAAGTCTAAAATCATAATTAGAAGTACTATGAAGAGCTACCTACGTCAACTACGTGCCCGTGTCAAAATATGATATGCTAAAACTCATGTGTTAGAAGAAACCCCCAAATCAACCCGTATCGCCAAATTATCGTGATATGGCCTACACGTATCCAATTTTGGATACGACACTAGTCTCATAAAATCAAACATATGTCAATTTTGTCTAATTGATCTATTGACAAACACATGATGTGCCAATCTCGGAATTCTCCCAAAATTGGCACAAAACACACCATAACATTCTCTATATGCCTCCTATGAACCTATTTCCACTTCCTATGGGTATCCTTGGTACATGTGTCACTACCACATTCCGAAAATAGGGGTATTTTTGACTTTTTATAATATTTAATATTATGGTAGTTACAATTACGTAATTGTATGATAAGTATATTTGATTTAAATAAATATGTGATATGTGTAATTAAATATATATAATTATATACAGTGTTCGTTTATGTTTGAGCTGGTAGACTTGACCTAGAAGCCACTAGTCGAACACCTGTCCGAAGTATGGGATTATGTGGGTAATTGTTTTATTTTAGAATTAAATTCTTGGAGGTAGTAATTAATTACCGTATTTTATTTAATTATTGCGCATTGCCTTTGCTTCGATAATTGGAGCGCTATCCTAGATTTTGTCTTCCAACAAATTTCACAATCTTGCCTTAGACATGCCCGCCTTCCATTCTGCTATTTTTGTAACTCATAATTATGCTCTCTGTACCTTATTTCTAGCCGCACAAAAATCATCACGGACGTTTATTTAATTCCTAAATAAATCCCTATTTTGTATCGTTGTACGTTCCAATCGAAATTGGAGACAAACTTGACCTATTTTTCGTGCAGTCCAAATTAGGATAATATTCTGTTCTGAGTCTTCTTCACTATTGGTATTGATGACCTGACCTAATTTTGGCCCCATGTACTCCTAATTAATTTTAGAACACAACTTGCATTTATTTTTAATTAAATTGAGGATACTATTTTGACCGATTCTGAAAATCCCAATTTAATTCCAGTGCCCTGCTAATTGAGCCCATACCGAACATACAGCGCCCCCTGACCCTACAAAACACCGGACACCGAATCGCCCGCCAAATTTTCGTCATTTTATGCGTCGGTGCAAAAACCCAAATTTAAGGGGGCTAATTTGCAAATTTGCATTTTTGGTGTCAACACCTCATTTGTTTAAAAACAATGAGGGAGCCCTAATAACATTTAACTAGCCTCTCACCCTCATCCCCACATGAAATTTCTCCATGTCAAATCTGGACCACTCATTCTATGGGTGCATCCTCACCCTTAAATTCACACACTCTCTCTCCCTATTTAATGTCATGTCACATCAAGCCCTAATCCCCAAAACAAGCCCCCACCTCTCTCTCTCCTCCATCCTCACTCCAACGTAGCTTCCTTCATTCTAAAATTTCTTTTCTCTTCTTCTTCTCTTTTCTTTTCCTTTTTCTTCTTCTTCTTCTTCCTTTCTTCCTTAAATTTTTTAAATTTAAGGAAGGGGGGAACACTGTTCACCCCTCACCTACTGTTCCCCCGGCGGCCCTGTTCACTCCGGCGGTCGCTGCTCAGCCCCGACGGCCAACCCGACGGCCACCACTGCACCTTCCCTTCACTTCCTGCTCCGGTCAGCCAGCCTCCGGCCCCCGCTCTTCCCCACTGCCGATTCCCCCTCTGGCCCTCACTCCAGCCGACCCGTCGGAGACCGAAGCTCCTCCCGGCCTCTTTCACCCCACCAGTGCAACACCCGCCGACCGGTCCAGCAGCTCCGGCCAGAGCTCGCACCCGACCTCCGACCACCCCGGCCTACAACGACAGCCCCCTCTCCCTGTTGTGCTCTTCCCATTCCCGCTGCTTCTCCGGCCTGCAAACATCCACCACCACCATCAGTCCGGCGGCCAGCCAAGCCGACCACAGTAAGTTCTTCTCTCCCCTTCCTTCTTCTTATACATATATATATATATATATATATATATATATATATATATATATATATATATATATATATATATATATATATATATATATATACTTATATACGTATGAGTATATATAATATGTATAATAGTTATTTAATTAATGTTAATACATGAATATGTATAGTATATAAATACATTAGTAATGTATAATTTAATATATGTACATGTATATTATTTATTTAATTAAATGTTAGACATGTATAAGCATAGTATATATATATATAAATTAGTATATGTATGTATTAATGTATATATATACATATATATGATATATGAAATGTTTATTTAGTATATATATGTAAAAACGTATTTTGGTGTATGTGTAAATGTATAAGTGTGTTTTTAAATTAGTATATATATACAGGTATGTATATGTATGTATTTAAATCAATTTGTATATATATGTATATATATATATATATATTTTGTATACACTTATTATGTATTTGCTATATATAAAAATTGGTATATACGTATACAAACATTTTTAGTATATGTTTGTAATTATTAATTGGTGAATACACGAAAATAAATATACATATTTATTTTGCTATATGTTTAATAAAAACATAATTTTAGTATATATGCTAGTTAAAGATATGTATATTTATATCTACTAGATGATCCTAGATGACCATTATCGTACCTAGCGTAGCCCTAAGGCCAGTGTTTTTGACTGTGTGTTAGTGTAGCACCTGATACAAGTATTATATTTGTGATATGTTTATAGGACTGTTGGTTCATCCAGAAGATACTCTGGAACAGGACATCAGTAGTCACCAGCTAAGGACCCAAGGCAAGTACATTCTCTGATAATTTCCAATTGTTGATAATTTCTATAAGTTCAATAATCTAGAAATGTTACATCTGAATCCTTAACACTGTGCTACACGGACTAGTATAGCTTGGATCTGCAGTCATGAGATGTTACATTGATTATCGTATTGACATTGTACACGACATGTATATTAGACATCGTACATGATAGATTGGACTTGCTCGTGTATCGTGATGTGTCATGGTTGGATCCACAGTACTAGTTGGGGGCGGGGAAGTAGTTAGTAAGAAATGTGATCATAACCTCTTATTGCAGTGTAGAACAATGTAAGTGTTAATCATGCTTTTCACATATGATTAGCCAGGCCCTATAGCTATCGTACATGTTCCCAAGCCGATCATATTTCGAAACTACTATTTCAAACACTTAGAATAGATTATAGTTCCCTATTTTAAATCATATACTACATCACCCATATATGATATTGTACCATTGTTCTTTTCATTTTTATACATGCACTGACTGTACCATATTGCCTATTGCCTGTCTTTTTACATTGCCTACCTCTCTTTTATTGCCATTGCATTTATTTCACTGTCTTCTCAGTATCTAACATCAACTGCTTATTGCTTTATAGTCCTTATCAATTTAATGGAACTGTTATTTGAGATTTTTACTTTGCTCCTTCCTGACTGGAAACATTTTTCCAGACTATGCCTTAGAGGACGTTGTCCGACACTTTATGGACCATATGGTGAGTAGCTGCAGACTTGGTAGTTTAGTTGTGATTTCGGGAGGTCTAGCCGGAATCACTAACCTCTTATTGCAGTGTAGAACAATATAAGTGTTAATCATGCTTTTCACATATGATTAGCCAGGCCCTATAGCTATCGTACATGTTCCCAAGCCGATCACATTTTGAAACTACTATTTCAAACACTTAGAATAGATTACAGTTCCCTATTTTAAATCATATACTACATCACCCGTATATGATACTGTACCATTGTTCTTTTTATTTTCATACATGCACTGACTGTACCATATTGCCTATTGCCTGTCTTTTTACATTGCCTGTCTCTCTTTTATTACCATTGCATTTATTTCACTGTCTTCTCAGTATCTAACATCAACTGTTTATTGCTTTATAGTCCTTATCAATTTAATGGAACTGTTATTTGATATTTGTACTTTGCTCCTTCCTGACTGGAAACAATTTTCCAGACTATGCCTTAGAGGACCGCTGTCCGACACTTTATGGACCATATGGTGAGTAGCTGCAGACTTGGTAGTTTAGTTGTGATTCCGGGAGGTCTAGCCGGAATCACTAATCTTCTAGTTAGTTCTTTTAGCAGACTATTTGGTACCGGATTTGTCTCCGGCATTTTGATGAGACTTGGATAATTTATTGAGTTAGATTATATTTTGACTTGTGTTATATTTAATTTTTTATTTGTTCGATATCTTCTCGTGCTGTAATCCTGTGATTGAGTATGTGTTCATTTTATTTGTGTCATTCGTGCCTCCTTATGGAGATTGGATGCTTGAGTGAGATTGGCTAGATAGTATCAAGACCTTGACAGCGTTCTACCGCCGATGCTGCGGCGTAGGCTGGATGTACCCGCGTACTCGTGCCCCAATTTTGGGTGCGGGTCGTGACACATTTTTAGTGGTGGCCCATGCAGGTCAGACTTTGCAAGTTGTGCGATATCGTGGTAGTGTGACGTCTTAGTTGTACTTCTACTTGCCTGCTATAGAATATAGGACATAGGATACTAGGATGAGAGAGGATACTCAATCACAAAATTTTTTGAGAGATTTCTGGGACGACCCCTTGAGAATCTTATTATAATTTCCAATTTAAATCTTTTCCTTATTTCCGTCCGCTCTCGCTTGTTGTTATTGAACTTGATCCTTGTTGATCAGTTATTAAATTAAAAATCTTGGTATCATTGTTGAGTTTGATTCTTGTTGACCAGTTGTTAAATTTAAATTCTTGGTATCGTTCTCGAGTTGATTTTATATCGAGATGAATTTTATAGACTAAACCTTACGGTATCATCTGATGACATATGTTGATGAGGACAGTGAGAAAGGTAAAACGTCTACTTTGGTTATGGAACCTAGAGTTTATCGCAGCCACATTAGCTGTCGTGACGAGAACGTAGGAACCTGACTTGGATGTATATACTTTAGTTATGAAACCTAGAGTCTCTCGCAGCCATACTGGTTGGCGTGGCGAAGATTCTAGATGACATGATTATATAGTTGCATACCTTAGTTACGGAACCTGTCGTTTATCGCATTTATGCTTACTGGCGTGGCGAGGATTCTTAGTGTCATGATTTCTGACAGACGTGTATGATTATCAGGTTGTATCTTAAAATGGTTCTTAAAGTATCATCTCAAAACTTATCAATTTCTGTTATTCCATGACTTTGTTCCATCGCTTCTTTTCTTTACTAGCAGTAAAGATACCTTCAATCCTTAATCCCGTTCCTTTTTGAGCTTCTTTGAGGATTCCTTGTTAGTATGATAATTAGTGACTTGCAATTTTGTTTGTGTGTTGTATTAGTGTTGACTGAGTGTGACTTGTGAGTTTGTAAGTGTTTCTTAGTTGGACATGTGAGCAGTAGGCATTAATCTAGAGATACCCATAACATAGTACCTTGTAGCAATAGTTCTATGATAGATGTTATTATAATTAGTATTGGTATTATAGAAAGAGGAGTAAGAGTATCAGTGAAGGTTCCAAGAGTAAGTATCAAAATCAGCATGCCAGTCTTGGATAGTCATAAAATTATGTACTTGGATGATCTATGTAAACAATTAAGTATCAAAGAATTATATTAAAGATTAATGGAGCATGATGTTCAATTTGATGATTGATTACTTGGGTGTGTCAAGGGTAAAGAAATATATATACATAAAGGGTATTAAGGAGTGTGCCATGGGTAGAGGAATATCAAGATTAATCATGAAAGGTATGAAGTGTATCACAGATTAGTGTAACAGTCTGTAAAAGATTAAAAGGAAAATACATATACATCAATCGAGATGAGGAGCCATATACTTGCCCATGAGAGTAAAGAAAAACAGGTGTATTATAAAAGGTACGAATAATTGTGAGTTCTAATAAGTTTGATGAGATAATCTAATAATGAAGCTAGAGTTACCATACCAATAGTGCTAGTGATTCTATATCAAAGATTTGTTGAGCAAGGTGCTAATGACAGTAAGAACTTCGTGTGATGATAATTAGAATGGTGTACCAGTTAATATAGATAGAAAGTCATTGGAGAAAATATGTGTGATGATAACTTTGATTATTGGAAGTAATATTACAAGTAATCCGGGCAGTACAAATTTAAGAACACAGTTGAGAATTGTAGACCATTGGTATATTGTGTGCACCTTGAGTATTAGAGACTGTGAGTATTATATGTATACTTGTGGATTTAAATTTATAATTTGAAGAGTGGAAATGAATTTCAATTTTTAAAGTTTTTGAGGAGTTAAGATTTTATGTTATTAAAGTTTTTGAGGATTAAAATTCAATTCAATAAACATAGTCAAAGCTATGAAGATTTTTGGAAGTGATTAAAATTTTATTTCAATGTTGAATATTTGACTTTTGAGGAAAGTATATGCATTTTATTTTAAATTATTCGAGAAGTAAATTTTGATAATTTTATTTTGAGGATAAAATTTTATGGTGGATAAGAAATATATACTAGTATATGAGTGAATGAAGTGCATATATAAGGATCTGTTGGCTGTGCATGCTTCAGATGGCACTGCAAACAGACTTGGGTGTCCATTTAGAGTTGTATTAGAAGGAGCAATACTTAGTGTGCTGTGTTGCACTTGGCGTGCACTTGGGTGATAAGAACAACTAGTATGAACAATTGTAGTAGGTAAGAGAGCTAGCAGTGGATGTGCTTGTAGTAGAAATAGTGGTTCCTAAAAGGATAAGGGTATCAAACTTTGGATGCATCATTAAACCTATGGTTGTGTTAGAAGGCTATGTTCTGTTCTTTCCTTCCTTCTGTCCCTCTCTATTTGATTGATTGATTGATTCCTTAGTACAATAGTTGTATGCATGATTTTCTTGTTAGAATATAGTTAGTAGTACACCCTGATACAGAGACTGCAATACCATGACAAAAGACACTATGACCGTACATATTCCCCTTAGGTTGCATGTTGTATAGTTGTAGGAAGGATTTTTCTTAGACCATGATTATTGGGGTTTGACCATGACGAAGATTCCTGAAGGGGTTATGACTTGACAAGAGAGAGACAAGATGATTAAAATTCGAGGATAACCATCGATTTAAATAAAGGGCCAAGAATTTAACATGGCAGAATTTATGATGTATTAATTCCAGGAAGGATAGGATATGATTGAGGTTATCATTAGAATTTGTCACGACCCGTACCCGGTTTAGGGGCACGAGTGCGTGGGTACGTCCAGCCTACGCCGCAGCATCGGCGGTAGAACGCTGTCAAAGTCTTGATACTATCTAACTACTGTCACGCAAGCATCCAATCTCCATTAGGAGGTACGGATGACACAAATAAGATGAACACATACTCAATCACAGGATTACAGCACGATAAGATTTCGAATAATAAAACTAAATTAAACACAACACAAGTCCACAAGTAAAATTCTAACTCAACAATATCCAAGAATCATCAAAATGCCGGAGACAAATCCGGTACCAAATAGACTGTTAAAAGAACTAACTAAAAATAGTAATTTCCAGCTAGACCTCCTGGAATCACAACTACTATCAAGTCTGCAGCTACTCACCATAAGTGTTAGACAGCGGTCCTCTAAGGCATAGTCTGGAAAAATATTTCCAGTCAGGAAGGAGCAAAGCACAATCTCAAATAACAGTTCCATTAATTGGTAATGTCTATAATACAATAAAACATGTCATGCTAGCTACTGAGAAGACAGTGAAATAAATGCAATGGCAATTTAAGAGAGACAGGCAATGTAAAGAGACAGGCAATAGACAATGTGATATAGTCAGTGCATAAAGAAATGGAAAGAACAAGGTACAGTATCATATACGGGTGATGCAGTATATGATTTAAATTAGAGAACTGTAATATATTCTAAGTGTTTGAAATAGTAGTTTCGAAATGTGACCGGCTTGGGAACATGTACGATAGCTACAGGGCCTGGCTAATCATGGGTGAAGAGCATGATTAACACTTACAATTTCTATACTACAAAAAGAGGTTATGATCACATTTCTTACTAACTACTTCCCCGTCCCCAACTAGTACTGTGGATCCAACCATGACATGTCACGATACACGAGCAAGTCAAGTCTATCATGTACGATGTCTAATATACATGTCGTGTACAATGTCAATACGATAATCAAGGTAACATCTCATGACTGCAGATCCAGGTTATATACTAGTCCGTGTAGCACAGTGTCAAAGATTCAGTTGTAACATTTCAAGATCATTGAACTTATAAAAATTATCAAGAATTGGAAATTATCAGAGATTGTACTTGCCTTGGGTCCTTAGCTGGTATTTATGGATGTCCTATTCCAGAGTATCCCTTGGGTAAACCAACAGTCCTATAAACACAACACAATATAACTTCCGCATCAGATGCTACGCTAACACAAAATCCATGAAGTCAGAGGCTCTGCCAGATATGGCACTGGTCAATCTAGGGTCAACTGGTAGGGATATATAAATATATATATCTATTTTAACTACCTTAGTACTTACAATATATATATGCACACCAATAATATACATATACAATATATATATATATATATATATATATACCAAAATACTAATTATATTAAATTATACTATGTATACAAGTACCATATATATAAACCAAAATACCAAAACAATATATATATATATATATATATATTTATATACATACCAAATTAGCACTTATATCAAAACATACATATATTTATTTACATATACTAAATTAACAATTATCAACATGTACTGAAAATACAGATACCAATTTTACAGATTAATATTTATTTAATACGTACACACAAAATATATTTTGAATACATATATATATATATATATGAAGAATACACGAACATATATACATACACATATATACTAATTTGATTTAATACATACATATACAATAATTTAAGAATAAATACTAATACCTATTTATTAGTTATACACATACATATACTAAATATATATATACTATGCTAATACATGTATTTAAACATTTTATTTATAAATAACATACATGTACATTAACATACACTAAAATAAATTTATACTAGCATATACTTTTGTTAAATAATTGTCATAAAATAAATCTATGTATATATACATATATATATACAAATTAAATTAAAATACATACACTTACATTCACATTAATTAAATATATATAAATACTTTACATAATATATATATACTATACATTCTGTTTAATTATTAAATAATTAACAATAGACATATACATATACTAATTATTTCCAGAATATACTAAACATATACGAAGTATATACATATAATCATATACCAATTTAATTAAAATATACTAAGTATATTCAAATGCATAAATATACATATACCAATACGAAAATATATATATACATATATATATTTATACCAACAATAATAACTATACTATATACATGTATATTAATTACACACATACACACAGGTATACGTATATGTATTTCATAATCCTATATTTATACACATTAATTAAATAACTATTATACAAATATTGTACATACCCATATGTATATAAGTATATAGGTATATATATATATATATACATATATATATATATATATATATATATATATATATACTCACACAGGAAGAAAGAATGAGGAAGAAGGAAGAGGGAGAGAAGGAGAAGACTCACAGTGGCTGTCGGGGTGGCTGGCCGACCGGACTGCAGAGGAAGTCGGCCTGAGTTGATCAGGAGGAGGAGGATGATGGCCGGATTGCGGGGGACTCGAGCGCGGGCTGCTGCTCGGCTGCTCGCCGGAGTGCGGTGCGCAGGCCGCCGGGACGAGAACAGCAGGGGACAACAGGCCAGCGGGGTCGCCTCGGCTGGGGCGGCTCGCCGGAGTCTCTGTCGGGGTGATGGTGGCTAGGAGATGATGATAATGGAGGTGGTGGTGATGATTGGATGATGGAGCGAGAGGGGGAGAACCGCCGGTCGGGGGATGATGGGAGGAGCAGCGCCGTGGGGAACTGTCCGGCGGGGGAGGAGCAGCGGGCCGCCGGACCGCCGGAGGTCGTTGCCCGAGGGAGAGCGGGGTTGAACAGCAGGGGCCGCTGGAGATGTAGACCGTCGGGGTTCAGGGGATGGGGGAAATGCACAGTATTCCCTCCCCCCCCCCCCCTCGAATTTGAATTTCAAAGAAAGAAGAAAGAAAAGCAATAAAGAAGAAGAAGGAAGGAAGAAGAAGAAGAAGAAGAAGAAGAAGAAGGAAAGGGAAGAAGAAAAATATACATACGTATGAGAGAGGGAGGAGGCTTGTGAGGAGGTGGTATTTTCTAGGTAGTCTAGGGATTAGGGTTTAGGATGGGACATGTCATTATATAGGGAGAGTGGGTTTGATGGAGGGTGAGGATGCATTCCTGGAATGGGTGGCTAGGATTGAACATGAGGAAATTTAATTCATGTGGGAAATGAGGGTGAGGTTTAATTAAATTATTAAAGATTTCTCATTGGTTAAAATAATTGGGTGAGGCCACAAAATGCAAATTTGCAATTTAGCCCCCTTAAATTCGGGAAATTGCAAAAACACATAAAATGACGAAAATTTGGCGGACGATTCGGGGTCCGGTGTTTTGTAGGGTCAGGAGGCACTGTAAGATGGGTACGGGTTTAAATTAGCAGGGCACTGGAATTAAATTGTGATTTTAGAATCAGATAAAATAGTATCCTCAATTTAAATAGAAATAAATGCAAGTTGTGTTCAACAATTAATTAGGAGTACATGGAGCCAAAATCAGGTCAGGTCATCAATACCAATATTGAAGAAGACTCAGAACAGAATATTACCCTAATTTGGGCCGCACGAAAAATAGGTCAAGATGGCCTCCAATTTTCGATTGGAACGCACAACGATACAAAATAGGGATTTTAAAATAAACGTCCGCGACAATTTTTGTGCGGCTAGAAACAATGCACAGGGAGCAAAATTATGAGTTGCAAAAATAGCAGAATGGAAGGCGGGCATGTCTAGGGCAAGATTGTGAAATTTGTTGGGAGACAAAAGTCTGGATAGTGCTCCAAATATCGAAGCAAAGGCAATTGCGCAAAATATTAAATAAAATACAGTAATTAATAAAAATCTCCAAAAATTAAATTATAAATAAAATAATTAATTGCATAATTCCACAAGTCCTGACAGGTGTTCGTATACTGGCTTCTAGGTCAGTCTGCTAGCTAAAAATAAATGAGCACTGCATCTAATACTATATTTAATTACACATCACTCATAAATATTTAAAACCAAATATACTATCATGCAATTTAATTAATTATAACTACAATAATATTAAATATTGTAAAAAGTCGAAAATACCCCTGTTTTCAGAATGTGGTAGTGACAAGTCTACCCACCTTAAAAGAATTTCGTCCTCGAAATTTAAAATCCTCAAAGTAGCGTTTATTCATACACATTATTACATCCCTCAAATTTAAATTCATCATCTACGAATTCAGGTAATAATTCATGATGTCCTTTCATAATTTGCCAAAATTCTAATATTATTTCATTCCTGAAAAATCCTCGAAATGAAATCAAAGTCTATTTTTTTATCAAAATTTCCTTGAAAGTTTTGAGTTAATAATTCAATACCCGGAATTTAATATCCACTCCTCAAGAACTCAACAATATGATATTTAAGGATTCTCCAAATGTCACATCCAAATATAAAGTTCTAAGATTTATAACTTGCAATTAAATAAATACATTGATAAATCTCCCAAAATTTCCAAATTAATAACCAACTTAAACATGTCATAATCTTTCCTGGAATTAATTAAACCACCAATTATGCCATGTTAATTTCTTAACCATTTATTTAAATCAATAATTATCCTCAAATTTTAATCATCTTGTTCCTCTTGTCAAGTAATAACCTCTTCATAAGTCTACCATGGTCAACACCAATAATCACGGTCTAAAAAATTCTACCTATAGTCATGCCACATACTATCTAGGGGGAACATACACGGTTATGGTCTCATTTGTTATGGTGTTGCAGTCTATGCATCAGGGGTACTACTAACTACATTCTAACAAGAAAATCATGCATACAACTATTGTACTAAGCAATCAATCAATCAAATAGGTAGGAACAGAATAAAGGAAAGAACAGAAACTGCTAACACATTACCTGCAATATCGGTCCCTCGACCGTCACCGCAAATGCCCGTCCTGCTGGGGTGGTTCCCTTCGCAGGTGCTGAGCAATGTACGGTTCCACAGGTAGCCTAACTGGATCTTCTATAATCTGAAGTTGTGCGCTGGCCGGGAAGATAAGAGGCTAGAAGACAATCCCTTACTCGATGTCCCGCAGCGCCGCAGTGCAAACAAAGTCTTAGCCTCGTTCTACAGCTCTCCCAAAGGTGACCTGGCTTCTTACAGAAATGACAAGTCTGCTGTGTCTCTCTTGGAGGCTGTTGCTGATTCTGCTCAACACGGACTGGTGCCTGGTACTGTGGTTGATACTGATACGCCCATGGATATTGTTGGATAGGAACTGGTGCTAGGTACTGTGGTGGATGCTGAAATGTCCATGGTTGTTGCTGAACATGAAATGGTACTTGGTACTGCTGTTGGTGCTGAATACGGGGATGCTTGGCTGGTCCTGTGCTATCATTTGTATCTCCAAAAGTATTGTGGCTCCTCTTAGGCCTGAGATCCAGATCCTCTTCTGCGATCTGAGCATCCATTAAGATAGCCTCATAGGTAGCGGTACGACGACCAGAAGTTCGTGACTTAATCTCTCTCGTCAGTCCCTTTCTAAATTTCCGAGCTCGATCTCCTGGATCTCGAATCATAGACGATGCAAAACGGCTCAATCTACAGAATTCTGCAGCGTACTCGTCGACCGACATATTTCCTTGAACTAAGTCATGAAACTGACCTTCCAAGGTTCCCAATGCCACGTCGGGAAAGAACTTCTCCTTGAAGAGTTCCTTGAAGGTCTCCCAAGTAAGTCCTTGCGCAGTAATTCTCGGCTCCGTGCGATACCACGTGAGTGCGATATCGAACATCTGACTGCCAGCGGCTTCTATCTGCAAGTTCTCCGGAATCTGGGTCAATCGCAGACTTCTCTCTATATCCTCTAGCCAGTCGTCAGCGTAGAGTATCCCTTCGGTGCCTTTGAACTCTCGAGGCATCATCCTTTTGAAATCTACTATAGTGCCTGATCTCTGCTGTTGGCCAGGAAACTGCTGGTACTGTGCTACTTTCTCCAAAGCTTGGAGAGTCACTTGATGAGCATTCTCCATGTTTTCTTTCATCAGCTCGGTTTATGCCTGGTACGCTTCTGCTTGCACCCTCTGAGCCTCAGCTTGAACTCGCTGAGCGTCTGCCGCCACTCTCTGGGCATCTACCATGCCTTGGATCAACGTAAACATCTGCGTTCCGTCAATGGGCAAACCTCCGGGAAGCGGAGTCGGTGGAGGAGGAAGGTTGTCCGTCACAGCTGCGGCTATCCTCTTAACAGGTGGAGGAGGAGGATCACCTACGTGCATCGGAGATGTAGGAGGAACTACAGCTGTCTGTCCATCAGTTGGAGAGGTGGCAAACCCCTCTAAAGCTGATGTTCCCGCTCTCATAGACCTTGTCTGCGATGACATCCTGAAGACAGATCCCAAAGAATCAATTTAGGTAAAATGCAATATCATCAAGGAAGGACAGTACAGTTCTAAAGAAGCAACATTTAAGATAGATAGATTGGAAATAAACCCTAGTTATGATTGCACAGGTCAAAAATGCATCCAAGGTTTGATATCTCTATCCCCTAGGTATCACAGTTCTATCACAAACACTCTCACTGCTAGCTTCCTTACCTACTGCAACAGTTGATGCTAGTTATTCTTATCACCCAAGTGCATATCAAATGCAACACTCTTTACTAAATACTGCTCTCTCTAATACAATCTTAATTGGACACCCAAGTCAGTGGGCAGTGAGATCTCAATTCTACTCAAGCCAACAGATCCTTACACATGCATCTCATCTATTGTATACTAATATATCTCTCCCACTATAAAATCTTATCCTCAGATAAATTTTCCTCAAAATAACTCCTCGAATAAAATTTTAAGGTAAATTGCATACACTTTCCTCAAGGGTAATTATTTAAATACTGAAATAAAACTTAATCACCTTAAAGATCCTTACAGACTTGTCTAGGTTCATCAAATTGAATCTGAATTCCTCAAAAATAAATTTTAATAACCATATTTCAACTCCTCAATTTCAAAGTTTTTGCAATTCATTGAAATCTTCAAAATAAAATTTTTATAACAATCTCAATCTTCTCAGAATTCAAAAATTTGAAATTCATTTTCAATCTTCAATTAAAAATTTTAAATCCACCTTCTGTAGTCCAATAGCTCTAATGTTAATCACTTTCACTGTCCTCATCGACATGCGTCCTCAAATAATACTATAAATTAGTCTGTAAATTCACCTTGATATAAAATTAACCCTACAGTGAAACCCAAAATCCTAACTTAATACCTAGTCAATAATAATCAATCAATATCACAAGTGAGAATGGACGGAACAAGGAAATGATTTAAATTGGAAATTATAACAAGATTCTCAGGGGTCATCCCAGGAATCTCTCAAGGAATTGTGATTGAGTATTTGCTCTCGTCCTAGTATCCTATGTCCTAGATTCTATCACAGGCACGCAGTAGTATAACAAGGATGTCACACTACCACGACATTGCTCTAAATGCGAAGTCTGACCTGCATGGGCCACCACTAAAAACGTGTCACGACCCGTACCCGGTTTAGGGGCACGAGTGCGTGGGTACGTCCAGCCTACGCCGCAGCATCGGCGGTAGAACGCTGTCAAGGTCTTGATACTATCTAACTACTGTCACGCAAGCATCCAATCTCCATTAGGAGGTACGGATGACACAAATAAGATGAACACATACTCAATCACAGGATTACAGCACGATAAGATTTCGAATAATAAAACTAAATTAAACACAACACAAGTCCACAAGTAAAATTCTAACTCAACAATATCCAAGAATCATCAAAATGCCGGAGACAAATCCGGTACCAAATAGACTGTTAAAAGAACTAACTAAAAATAGTAATTTCCAGCTAGACCTCCTGGAATCACAACTACTATCAAGTCTGCAGCTACTCACCATAAGTGTCAGACAGCGGTCCTCTAAGGCATAGTCTGAAAAAATATTTCTAGTCAGGAAGGAGCAAAGCACAATCTCAAATAACAGTTCCATTAATTGGTAATGTCTATAATACAATAAAACATGTCATGCTAGCTACTGAGAAGACAGTGAAATAAATGCAATGGCAATTTAAGAGAGACAGGCAATGTAAAGAGACAGGCAATAGACAATGTGATATAGTCAGTGCATAAAGAAATGGAAAGAACAAGGTACAGTATCATATACGGGTGATGCAGTATATGATTTAAATTAGGGAACTGTAATATATTCTAAGTGTTTGAAATAGTAGTTTCGAAATGTGACCGGCTTGGGAACATGTACGATAGCTACAGGGCCTGGCTAATCATGGGTGAAGAGCATGATTAACACTTACAATTTCTATACTACAATAAGAGGTTATGATCACATTTCTTACTAACTACTTCCCCGCCCCCAACTAGTACTGTGGATCCAACCATGACACGTCACGATACACGAGCAAGTCAAGTCTATCATGTACGATGTCTAATATACATGTCGTGTACAATGTCAATACGATAATCAAGGTAACATCTCATGACTGCAGATCCAGGTTATATACTAGTCCGTGTAGCACAGTGTCAAAGATTCAGTTGTAACATTTCAAGATCATTGAACTTATAGAAATTATCAAGAATTGGAAATTATCAGAGATTGTACTTGCCTTGGGTCCTTAGCTGGTATTTATGGATGTCCTGTTCCAGAGTATCCCTTGGGTAAACCAACAGTCCTATAAACACAACACAATATAACTTCCGCATCAGATGCTACGCTAACACAAAATCCATGAAGTCAGAGGCTCTGCCAGATATGGCACTGGTCAATCTAGGGTAAACTGGTAGGGATATATAAATATATATATCTATTTTAACTACCTTAGTACTTACAATATATATATGCACACCAATAATATACATATACAATATATATATATATATATATTTACCAAAATACTAATTATATTAAATTATACTATGTATACAAGTACCATATATATAAACCAAAATACCAAAACAATATATATATATATATATTTATATACATACCAAATTAGCACTTATATCAAAACATACATATATTTATTTACATATACTAAATTAACAATTATCAACATGTACTGAAAATACAGATACCAATTTTACAGATTAATATTTATTTAATACGTACTCACAAAATATATTTTGAATACATATATATATATATATGAAGAATACACGAACATATATACATACACATATATACTAATTTGATTTAATACATACATATACAATAATTTAAGAATAAATACTAATACCTATTTATTAGTTATACACATACATATACTAAATATATATATATATACTATGCTAATACATGTATTTAAACATTTTATTTATAAATAACATACATGTACATTAACATACACTAAAATAAATTTATACTAGCATATACTTTTGTTAAATAATTGTCATAAAATAAATCTATGTATATATACATATATATATACAAATTAAATTAAAATACATACACTTACATTCACATTAATTAAATATATATAAATACTTTACATAATATATATATACTATACATTCTGTTTAATTATTAAATAATTAACAATAGACATATACATATACTAATTATTTCCAGAATATACTAAACATATACGAAGTATATACATATAATCATATACCAATTTAATTAAAATATACTAAGTATATTCAAATGCATAAATATACATATACCAATACGAAAATATATATATATACATATATATATTTATACCAACAATAATAACTATACTATATACATGTATATTAATTACACACATACACACAGGTATACGTATATGTATTTCATAATCCTATATTTATACACATTAATTAAATAACTATTATACATATATTGTACATACCCATATGTATATAAGTATATAGGTATATATATATATATACATATATATATATATATATATATATATATATATACTCACACAGGAAGAAAGAAGGAGGAAGAAGGAAGAGGGAGAGAAGGAGAAGACTCACAGTGGCTGTCGGGGTGGCTGGCCGACCGGACTGCAGAGGAAGTCGGCCGGAGTTGATCAGGAGGAGGAGGATGATGGCCGGACTGCGGGGGACTCGAGCGCGGGCTGCTGCTCGGCTGCTCGCCGGAGTGCGGTGCGCAGGCCGCCGGGACGAGAACAGCAGGGGACAACGGCCGGGGTTCGGCCGGGACAGCAGGCCAGCGGGGTCGCCTCGGCTGGGGCGGCTCGCCGGAGTCTCTGTCGGGGTGATAGTGGCTAGGAGATGATGATAATGGAGGTGGTGGTGATGATTGGATGATGGAGCGAGAGGGGGAGAACCGCCGGTCGGGGGATGATGGGAGGAGCAGCGCCGTGGGGAACTGTCCGGCGGGGGAGCAGCCCCCACCTCCATTATCACTCCAACGTAGCCTCCTTCATTCCAAAATTTCTTTTCTCTTCTTCTTCTCTTTTCTTTTTCTTTTTCTTCTTCTTCTTCTTCCTTTCTTCCTTAAATTTTTTAAATTTAAGGAAGGGGGGAACACTGTTCACCCCTCACCTACTGTTCCCCCGGCGGCCCTGTTCACTCCGGCGGCCGCTGCTCAGCCCCGGCGGCCAACCCGACGGCCACCACTGCACCTTCCCTTCACTTCCTGCTCCGGTCAGCCAGCCTCCGGCCCCCGCTCTTCCCCACTGCCGATTCCCCCTCTGGCCCTCACTCCAGCCGACCCGCCGGAGACCGAAGCTCCTCCCGACCTCTTTCACCCCACCAGTGCAACACCCGCCGACCGGTCCAGCAGCTCCGGCCAGAGCTCGCACCCGACCTCCGACCACCCCGGCCTACAACGACAGCCCCCTCTCCCTGCTGTGCTCTTTCCATTCCCGCTGCTTCTCCGGCCTGCAAACATCCACCACCACCATCAATCTGGCGGCCAGCCAAGCCGACCACAGTAAGTTCTTCTCTCCCCTTCCTTCTTCTTATACATATATATATATATATATATATATATATATATATATATATATAATATGTATAATAGTTATTTAATTAATGTTAATACATGAATATGTGTAGAATATAAATACATTAGTAATGTATAATTTAATATATGTACATGTATATTATTTATTTAATTATATGTTAGACATGTATAAGCATAGTATATATATATATATATAAATTAGTATATGTATGTATTAATGTATATATATACATATATATGATATATGAAATGTTTATTTAGTATATATATGTAAAAACGTATTTTGGTGTATGTGTAAATGTATAAGTGTGTTTTCAAATTAGTATATATATACAGGTATGTATATGTATGTATTTAAATCAATTTGTATATATATGTATATATATATATATATTTTGTATACACTTATTATATATTTGCTATATATAAAAATTGGTATATACGTATACAAACATTTTTAGTATATGTTTGTAATTATTAATTGGTGAATACACAAAAATAAATATACATATTTATTTTGCTATATGTTTAATAAAAACATAATTTTAGTATATATGCTAGTTAAAGATATGTATATTTATATCTACTAGATGATCCTAGATGACCATTATCGTACCTAGCGTAGCCCTAAGGCCAGTGTTTTTGACTGTGTGTTAGTGTAGCACCTGATACAAGTATTATATTTGTGATATGTTTATAGGACTGTTGGTTCATCCAGGAGATACTCTGGAACAGGACATCAGTAGTCACCAGCTAAGGACCCAAGGAAGTACATTCTCTGATAATTTCCAATTGTTGATAATTTCTATAAGTTCAATAATCTAGAAATGTTACATCTGAATCCTTAACAATGTGCTACACGGACTAGTATAGCTTGGATCTGCAGTCATGAGATGTTACATTGATTATCGTATTGACATTGTATACGACATGTATATTAGACATCGTATATGATAGATTGGACTTGCTCGTGTATCGTGACGTGTCATGGTTGGATCCACAGTACTAGTTGGGGGCGGGGAAGTAGTTAGTAAAAAATGTGATCATAACCTCTTATTGCAGTGTAGAACAATGTAAGTGTTAATCATGCTTTTCACATATGATTAGCCAGGCCCTATAGCTATCGTACATGTTTCTAAGCCGATCATATTTCGAAACTACTATTTCAAACACTTAGAATAGATTACAGTTCCCTATTTTAAATCATATACTACATCACCCGTATATGATACTGTACCATTGTTCTTTTCATTTTCATACATGCACTGACTGTACCATATTGCCTATTGCCTGTCTCTTTACATTGCCTGCCTCTCTTTTATTGCCATTGCATTTATTTCACTGTCTTCTCAGTATCTAACATCAACTGTTTATTGCTTTATAGTCCTTATCAATTTAATGGAACTGTTATTTGAGATTTGTACTTTGCTCCTTCCTGGCTGGAAACATTTTTCCAGACTATGCCTTAGAGGACCGTTGTCCGACACTTTATGGACCATATGGTGAGTAGCTGCAGACTTGGTAGTTTAGTTATAATTCTGGGAGGTCTAGCCGGAATCACTAATCTTCTAGTTAGTTCTTTTACCAGACTATTTGGTACCGGATTTATCTCCGGCATTTTGATGAGACTTGGATAATTTGTTGAGTTAGATTATATTTTGACTTGTGTTGTATTTAATTTTTTATTTGTTCGATATATTCTCGTGCTGTAATCCTGTGATTGAGTATGTGTTCATTTTATTTGTGTCATCCGTGCCTCCTTATGGAGATTAGATGCTTGAGTGAGATTGGCTAGATAGTATCAAGACCTTGACAGCGTTCTACCGCCGATGCTGCGGCGTAGGCTGGACGTACCCGCGTACTCGTGCCCCAATTTCGGGTGCGGGTCGTGACAACATGAGAGGGTGCATAATGATTAAACTATAGATTTAGAGTCTAATTAGAGAGAAAAAACTGAATTATACCTATTGGGAGATGGATTCCCAATACAAGTCTCCAAATGAGTGTCAAGAGCCTTCAACTTGTGCTCATTCCTCCTCCTTATAGATTATTGCCACCTCCTTGTTCCAACAACCTCCAATAGTAAGTAGAGAAGGAATTGGGAAGAAATTTGGATAGGGTTTGATATAGGGATGAAGAAATTTGGAAGAGAAAAATTCTAGATCTAAAATAGAGATGAATGGATGAAGAGAGAGAGTCTCTCTCCTTCCCCTACTATGGCCGACCCTTGCTTATGATGCAAAAAAGTATAAAAAGTCTAAAATATCTCTATGGGCTTGTCATGAAGGAATTAATTAAGGAAAGAAGTTTCTAATCCAATTGGTTTAACTAACTAAGTCATCCTCCTAATGAATGGGCATGATTGTTGGGCTCAATCTAATTAGAATTAATATTGGTCCATGAGTCTAATCTAAACTAGTTAGGTCTACTAACACAAGTCCAAAATCAAATATAACATCTAACAATAAATAAATAATACAATTAAAAGAAATATTCAACAAGCACATATATAACTAATTATGAAATAACCAAAATACCCTTTATAGAAAATATGATAGTGATAGGAGGAGGACAGACTCTGCCTTTTTATACGAGATACATTATACCACTCATGTACCTTTTTAGTTCCCTGCATGTAAAGTAAGATACTGACTTGATTGGCGTACGATCCGTCATCGCTCGCACTCTTGTTCTTCACAGAGGAAGGAAAATTGTTCTAAATATTCTTCGCATGTAAACACGCACAAACAGCGCGTCATAAGGATGTTGGTCCTATTTAGCGTATATTCTGTGGCACAGCAAGAGTTGGCACAGTTTTCCTATGTGCATTTAATTTTGTACACAGGTCTTTGCTTGGTATACCAATAACAAGTTCATAACGAGTGGCGCATAACTTCCCTTTAATTGTGCGAGTGATCATGATGTTAGGTGGATGATTTTTCCTGACTAACCTTTCATTAGTGCGTCGTTCGTTGTTTGTCTCCTGTTGGTATGGATTCTGGAGAAACTTATGTCCATCTTTGTTGAGAGATTTGGAGAGTGTGCCCGTACACAGATTGGCTTGGACTGTAGTATCCATGATTTTTTTGCCCTACTCATTACAACGAATACGCGAGGACTCAGAAGCTCTGGTGTCGATCACCTTTTGCTTATTATTGTACTATTTACGTGATTTGCATCCCTTGGTTAACACAGAGGAGTTGTCTTCCAAGTCTTTTATTGGAGCTTGGTTGACAGAGTTGACGAGGGAGTTATCGTCAATCAGAATGCTTTTTCTCTTGTTGACCACATCTTTAAGATATGTGTAGCGAGGCTTGGGAACCCATACCTTGAGGGTCTTTCTTGTCTTGGGTACGGATGAGGGGTTATCACTACCCCCATAATGGAACATCTCTTCATATGCTTGTTGGTCGAACTTCATGACCTAAGTCTTCTGCGTCGAGCTGATCAACGCAGCGTCATATTGAGCTATCACTTTCTCATTGGAGGAGAAAGTATTCCCCAATAGGGTCACCTTCTTGTTTGCGATAAACAAAGGTTATACAAACTTTATATTACAAACTATTAAAAGAAAGAAAATATAAAAAAGATCCTAGACAAGAATCTAAGTACAATTGATTCTGGGGAAGTATAACTATAGATCTGATCTGGGGGAGATCACTTTACTCCTTGGACCATACGATGGTCAAGAAGAAATGCAAGAGTGCTACGAATAATTTGAAGAGTTGGGCAAGGAGAAATCCTTGGTGTCACTACAATATTTCTAGAATAAAGATATTTTTGTCATTTTACAATAATTATATATTGTGTTTAATATTAAATATAGTATGTATAATGTATATATTATAACTATTATATATATATATATATTAGATTTATTATTATGGGTTAATGGACTAGACTTGACATGACCCATGGTGCCAACTAGTGAGCTAGTCACAACTAGACTAGATTAATTAATTTCTTTTAAGTTAGAAATTAGAATAACCCGTCATTAGGAATAAAAATCTCCACTAATTAAATAAATCTTCATGAAAAACCATAGGGGCAATGTGAACCTTTTTGCATTAGCTAAACCATAGGGTTTATGTTGTCGGCCCTATATAGTAAGGGGGGAGCCTTTCTCCACCTTCATTTAATAGCTCAAAAACCCTAATTTAGTTATCTCCCCAAATCAACCCATTCCTCTACTAAATTACTCTCAATCCCTTCCATAATCATCATCTAAGTAGAACTAGGAGCTTGGATTACAAGGAGCATTAGAGAAGAAGGAGTTTGACTAGGAGCGTGTGTTCAAATCATGTCCTATTTAGTTTTCATTGGAAATCCATCTTCCAATAGGTATAACATTAAAATTACTCTTTAATTAGGTTCTAATTGTAGCATTTGACCACTAGGAGCCCACCCATGGATTAGGGCTACCCATATGAAGAAGAACTAGGTTGATATGACCTATATTATCACTTCTACCTTGAGTTTTGTGCCCAACTTGGAAGAAATCAGAGATTGGGGCACCAAGTATTTGTATTGGGTCAATTAGGATTATTTGGACTTGTTTTTAGTTTTATGAGGCTAGATACGTGTCCACAATTGAATACGAATATGGCGTATCATGAAACTTGGTGATATGCTATGATACGGGATTCATTTTGGGGTTTTCATGAATATTAGTGTAGTTATCGTTAAATTCCATTGAAACTAGCCACTTTAGGTATATATAGATGTATTTGATATTTAGAATTAGTATTTGTTAGGTATTGGAGAATTTGGCATGTTGGATGATAGTGTATCATGACACTTGAGTGAGTATCTTGAGCCTTGCACATTAGATGTTTGATAAATTGACTTCTAGAGTGTGTACCAAGTTAGAATGCTATATTCATATGTTAGTGTATACGTATACATATATAAATGTGTTCGTGTATATATATATATATATATATATATATATATATATATATATATATATATATATATATATATATATATCAGTATTGATATATGTATATAAGGGTTGATTATGATTTCTGGGTTCGGTGTGATCTAGTATGGATTGTGTTGATGTGTGTTGGCTTGCTATACAGGGAACCTGGGTAGAATATGTGTAATGAGGGTATCAGATGCAAGTAAATATGGGGGGAGGAGGGAACTAGCATTGTGGTATTAGATTAGTGTGGTCAGGTTTTAGAGTAGGGTGGCTCAAGCATGAGCAGAGTGCACTGCTCAAGGCAGTGCAATCATTTAGAGATGGGAGGCTTGTAGAAGTTTAGAAGCAATGGCAGTATATTCATGATGTTCTTTGAGTTGGGTATGTGAAGTGGAACTCATAGACTGATACTAGAGGGTATCAATCACTATATACAGGTAACTGATGCCTGTGTTGGCAAAGGCAAGGGGACCCGTGTGCAATAAGTGTACATTGTGCACTACTACTCGTTTATTGCCATTGTGTATCAAATATGGTTGTGGGTGTATGTTGTTAGTTTCTTGATGAGTCCATAGGGTTAGAGGTATGGGATGAGCAATACACAGGTCATATTGTGGCATATATAAGGTATTGAGTTGGAGAATTTAAGGTAGTGGGTATTTCAGGTCTGTAGGACTGCAGGCAGCAAGTCTGGGGTAATGTTGCACATTAAAGAATGGAGACATGGATGTGTTAACGTGATACTGTTATGTGCAAGGATGGATAAGGGTAGAAGTTAATATTACAGGGAAGTAATAGCTAGGTATAGGAAATTGAAGTGCACTACATGTGAATGGTTGGATCTATAAGTACCAGTGAGATATTTTATATATTAGTGAATGTCTCCATGTTGGCTGCAGGCTTAAGTATCAGCAGTAGGTGGCTCAGGTAGAGTAACAAGGTCATGTGTATGAGTGTTTTAGGTATTGGGGAGTTAAGGTAGAAACTTAGTACCCTAATTAATGATCAAGTTAAGTTTAGGTATTAGTGAGGTAATATAATATATAAGTTTTAGTTAAGATAAGGTAGTGATACCTAATTAATACGAAAAGAGTTAAAGGATAAAGTATGGATATATTGTAAAGACAAGTTAGTATGAGGTAAGGTAAGATATCAGCTAAGTACTTCACTAGGTAATTTAACTATGATACTAATTATATATAGTCTATAAATAATAGGTATTTTTTGACTTTAGTCCCACTTAATAAGTGGTATTTAGACTTACATCCTACTTTTTAATTTTATTAGACTTTAGTCCCACTTTTGTCAAAAAAAAGTCATAAAAAACATTTGACGACGGTTTTTCGTGACAAAACAAATACTTTTCGTGACAAAAATGGGACTAAAGTCTAATAAAATTAAAAAGTGGGATGTAAGTCTAAATATCACTTATTAAGTGGGAATAAAGTCAAAAAATCCCTAAATAATATTATGAATAGTATAAGGTAGTATCTAGTATAATAAATATTAGCTAGTATCAGTAGTATTAGTTCATATAGTCTAATATTAGTTAGTATAGAACTATCAGTGAATAGATTTGCCTAGTTAACCTAGTGAAGACCTAGAAGTTGCCTATAAACATCACAACAGGCTAGTTAACCATGTATATCATCGCATATCAATCATTGACACTTATGTTTCATATTTAGGTCATTGTGACTCTATTTTAGACGTCGATCCTCACATATTGCTCAGGACCACAGGCGAGTACATTCTCTAACAGTTTCCATCATTTTGATGATTACTACAATTCTAGTTTTGTAGATTATACTTGATTCCTGACACAGTGATACACGGGCTAGTATCATATATACCTGTCATGAGGAGTCATGATTGGATCCATCATGCTAGTCGAGGACGGAGAAATATTAGCAGGTTATGTAATCATACCCCATCTTACGTGCATCATAGCGCATACCATATCTCACGTAGGGTATAACCTGACCATATTGCATGCCTCATAGCCTGTTATATATTATTAGCCTGACTCTTACTCGCATTATAGCTAACCAGATGGTTCGCCGGACCTTACATTTACCATAGCTAATCATATATAGAAAGCATGATCTAGTCCCAAGTCGATCATATAGCAAACTAATATTTCAAGGTGCTTAGCTAGTATTTTGCTATTTCTAGTTCTCACTTGCTAGCAATTACATTTACCTGCTTATTATTATCTACTTCCTTTGTAAAACCCCCTAATTTTAAATATTATATTTAATTAATTAATGAATTTATTTATATTATTTCTTAGTTAATTAGAAAATATATTTTATTAATTTAACTACCTAGATAAATGCTTATTTAGAATTATTCCATAAAATATTTTTTATTTTTATTTTTGTGGTCTTATTAAAAGGTGATAAATTTTCTAGAATTTATTTTGTGTGCAAATATTATTTTTAGATTTTAAGCTCATCTACATATGTAATTATATATAAATAAATATATAGTTAATAATAGTAATAGTAATAATAACAATAATAATAATAATAATAATAATAATAGAAATAATAATAATAATAATAATATTAGTAATAATAATAATAATAGTAATAGTAATAGTAATAATAATAATAATAATAATAATAATAATAATAATAATAGAAATAATAATAGAAATAATAATAGAAATAATAATAGTAATAGTAATAGAAATAATAATAATAATAATGATAATATTAATAATAATAATAATAATAATAATAATAATAATAATAATAATAATAATAGTAATAGTAATAGTAATAGTAAAAATAAATAGAAAGGAAAAAGAAAAGGAAAAGAAAAAGAAAAGAAAAGAAAAAGTTAATAAATAAACCCTAACTAACTAAACCCCTAATAAAAAAAAAACCTAAAACTTATAACTAACTACCCAGACCCCCACCCCCCCACCGAACCCCGCGGGCCTCTCTCCCCCTCTGCCAGTATCTCTCCCTCTACCTATCTCTAATATATATATTACACACACACACACACACACACACACACACACACATATATATATATATATATATATATATATATATATATATATACCTGTGTACCCTAAACCCTAACCCTACTCCAGCCCCGACGACCGCCGACCACCGTCGACCCCGACGCCACGCCGGCGCCGCCGCCCCGGCGTCGACCGCCGCAGCAGCGCCGTCCGCCCCCGCCTGCATACGCACGCGCGTGCACGTGCAGCAGCGTCCATACTTCAAGGTGATGTATCTTCTTCATCTTTAATTTTTTTAGAGCGGTTTATCCGTGTACGTTCATAACCTAACCCTCTAGGATTTTAATTCAAGCGGAACGAGTTTTTGTGTCCCGGATTGGTCAAAAAATCGACCAGAAAATGGACGAAAAACTGACCAAAATTGTCCAGAATTTCAACTCAAATTTCCATGTTCACACCCAATTTGCCACCAACCTGTTTAATATTTTAAAAAGTAATTAAATGGTTTTCTTCTCAATATAATCGAGAATTTTTTTGTTCTTTTAGTTTTTATTAATTCGTTTTATGTGTTAAAATATTCGACCTCCAAAACGACCAAAAACTTAATTTTTTAAAACTAAAACTTTGTGATACGGAGTGCGCTCCACCAAACGGAACTGCCTCGTCATATACCAATTGTATCAAAAGGTGCGTATGGTATATCCTGATGTGTGGGCTTTCGCGAAAGGTGATTCGGGCGTGTGTGCGCGTCAGAATCAACCCGTATCCATAAAAAATTCCTATATCGCAACTTTTGCAAAATATCATCCCGTTTTGTGTACGCTCGTCAGAATGTGATAAAACTTATGCCATTGGATTCGTAATATCACGCTGGTCATGTGACCCAAGCTTCACACGATTCTGAAACAGTTGACCAAGTCGCCTATTTGCGGGTCCCACGGTTTGACTTGAAGGGCGAATTTGTGATCGGCTCACCGGAATCCAAAATTAGGCATACCATTGAGTTTGTATCAACATTTAAAATTTGTTTGATCTATAATTGTCCCATTTAGAGACCTTTACCTCTGGCACGCTTTTAGGTGCAAAGTGGGCCACATATGGACCCCGCTTTGACCCAAAATTATCGTTTTGCCCCTATGTCTAAATTGGACGAAAAGATAGTGTTTTATAGCTATCTTGCTTATTCTGGGAACATTGGTGATATTTATTTCAGTATCCGAAGACATTCATTATGATGCCATAGTTTCTGATCCCTTGTGCCTGACGTCTGGACGCTTACACTTTATAGCTTTCTTACCAGGCAAGATACCTTACCAAATTGCTTATAGTACTTTGCATGCTTATCATATATCTATATATTCATTATATATGTATTTTCTTTCAGTCATAATTATATACTATATATGTTGACACACACTTGACACATAGTATCATGGGAGGGGAGGACAATCAGTAGGCGTATGGGCTATATCCACTCTGGTAAACCGTAGTAACTAGCACGCACTACGGTAGTTGTGTCGTGCTGGTCGCTACCCTCATGGTGTGTCAATTTCTGGTGTCACGATGGTCGCTACCCTCGCGGTATGACGGCTTCTGATGTTCATGGACGTGTGTGTGAGTTGTGAGAATAGATAGAGTATCCTATACCTACCCATACGTCAAAATGGTTGTCCTCATTAAGCATATTCATATAGATTGTCTAGTACAGCGTACTTATATTTTTTGTCTATTATGCATGTTTTACTGTATTCAATTGGCATGCTTCTATGTATCTTGGTACGTCCCTCTGAGGACCTGGTCCCTTTCCCGGTGTAGACGATCTTGACTATTCGCAGGAGCACGGATCAGGACTTGCTACTTCGTTATCTTTCGAGGAGGTCTTCTCTTCGAGCCTCATTGATCATTAGATGTACTTATGTGGTTTCTCTTATATTCTAGTTGGTAGTGGATTTGTCTCCACCCAACTACTTGTTCTTATCAAGCATTTTATACTTGATTCAGTTATATAGTTGATTGGTTATTTGATTTTGTGGATGAGATCTAGTTATGCCCTGTGACTTGTGACAATATATATACAACATGTGAGTTAATATTCATATTACAGCGTACGTGTTTATAATGGTATCCATATATTGGAGTTGCCATATACATACGACTGGCATGCTTACGTATTCTTAGTCCTACGCATTTTGGAACTGGGGCGTGACATCCTTATTACTAGTTATTCCCTGTGATATGATTATATACCTATATAGTTTTCCTTACATTCTAGAATTTCAGTTCCATCATGGATATTCATTACTCACTGTTTTATTGTCTTTATCAATTTAAATTGAACTGTTGTTATTTTATGTGCTTCGCTCCAATCTTGACTAGATAATATTTTTCAGAGGATCTTGAGGACTTTTGTCCCACTTATTATTGACCAGGAGTAGATGATGAATATATCCAGGAGCTTCAGGAGGAGCCACTTCCCATATCAGAGACACCAGTAGTGACTTAGCTAGTTTAGCTTATATTGTACTGGATTTATCTCCAGCTCTCGATACTTTAAGTTGTTATTTTTGGGATTTATTTAAGATTGAGATAGTTAGACTCATAGACTTATTGTTGATCTATATTTGTATATTTAGACTTCTCTTGATATATCATCTCTCATCTTTATCGTGCCATTCATCTTTCTTAGAGTTATTGTGATTAAGTATTATTTTAGACATTATTTCTATATTCATCGTGTCCTTCTTATAGAATTGAGATATCATTGACAGGTTATATATTTATTGTGAGATGTGATAGATCATATTGTGACCTAGACAGCGTTCTACCGTCAATGTTGCGGCATAGGCTGGACGTACCCATGACTCATGGCCAAATTTCGGGTATGGGTCGTAACACATTTTTATGGTGGCCTATGTTGGTCTAGGTCGCAACTAGTACGATATCGTAGTAGTGCTAAGACTTGGAGTACTACTACGAGCCTGCTATAAGATATAGGATATATGATGAGAGTATACTCAATCACAACCAGAATTTTTTTCTAATCTATTAATTTAGCTATCCTTATCATTCTAAATATTTGCTTTCTTTGAATATTATTGTCCTACTTTGATGATATCATGTCTTGTGCCTTATTGAATTATTTTGTTCGATTTTTCTTCAGTATGCCGCCGAAGACCAGATCACAGCGATCAGGAGCAACTAAAACGTCGGAGAGGTCAGCGACTTCTCGACCTCCTACCTAGGGAGTGGTAAGGACTGTTCCTTCACCTTCTGTCCGCATAGAAGTTTTAACCACTTTCGAGGGTCCTCCTCCCCTACCTTTCCAGAGGGCTGCCCTAGCTGTTGCGGAGGACCTTCCTCCACCGTCACAGTTTACTTTTCCTGGAGGTGTGCCTGTTGATAGGGCATAATTTTTTGCTTTGATCCAGGGCATGGTAGATGCTTATACGATATCGGCGGAGGCTCAGTGTGTTCAGGCTGAGATAAAGAGGGTACAGGCAGAGGCACACCAAGAGTAGGCTGAGCTGATGAGAGAGATCATGGAGAATGCTCACCAGGTGGCCCTACAGGCAGATGAGATAGTAGCCCAGCAGCATCCTGGCCAGCCGCAGCAATAGAGGCCTGGCACTATAGTGGACTTCAAGAGGATGTCGTCCTGGGAGTTCATGGGTATCGAGGGGATACTCTACGCTAACGAATGGTTAGAGAAGATAGAGAGGGACCTGTATTTGGCTCAAATTCTAGAGAGCTTACAGATCGAGGCAGCCGGCAGCCAGCTGTATGATATTGCACTCACTTGGTATCGCCTGGAGCCCAGGCTTACCATACGAGGACTTTACTTGAAAGATTTTCAAGGAGCTTTTCAACGAAAAGTTCTTCCCCGATATGGCCTTGGGAGCTTTGGAGAGTCAGTTTCATGATTTAGTCCAGAAGAACCTGTCATTTGATGAGTATGCCGCAGAGTTCTGCTGTTTAAGCCTTTTTGCACCATCCATGGTTCGAGACCCATGAGATCGAGCCTGGAAGTTCAGAAAGAGGATGATAAGAGAGATCAAGTCGCGCACTTCAGGTCGTCACACCGCTACCTTTGAGGATATCTTGTTGGATGCACAGGTTGCTAAGGAGGACTTAGACCTCAGACCCAAGAGAGGTTACGATACTTCTGGAGGTAAAAGTTGCAGCACGGGACCGACCAAGCGTCCCCATATTCATCAGCAGCAAAGGCCGTTCCAGTACCATATCCAGTAGCACCAAGCATCGATTCGTGCACATGTTCAGCAGCAGCCACAGAGGCAGGGCCAACCAACTGTACAGCATATATACTATGGAAAGACGGGACACACTAATGACATATGCAGGAAGAGGTTGGGTACCTGTTTGTAATGTGGGTCATTGGCACACCAGCTAAGGAATTGTCCCTCGATTCAGACTCGTCCAACTCAGGGTGGAGCATCCACTCAGAGGGGACCAGTCAGGGCAGCTACATCATTTGGAGGCCAGGAGAAGGGACCTTCACTTCTTTCATAGCAGCAGAGATTCATCCAACACCAGCACTAGCAGAGAGGTACATCTTGGGGGCAAGTATTCACAATGATGGTCGAGGAGACCGAGCTAGTGGAAGATGTGATTTCAGGTTCAGTTCTTCTATATTCCATTCTATCATTTGCTTTATTTGATTTTGGTGCTTCCCATAGTTTTGTATCTGTATCTTTTCCTCTTAAGAATCATTTAGAGGCTGAACCCTTGGCTAGGACTTGCAAGATCACGACTGAGGGTGGCATTATCATGGTTAATGATATTTGCAAGGTTTGAAAGTTATATTAGGAGTCTGAGAGTTGAGTGTGTGCTTACTCGTAATTTTGCTTCTGAACTACGATATTTTACTTAGGATGGATTGGTTGAGGAAGCACCATGCAAGTATATATTATCATGGAGGCAGGGTATCATTTTGACCGCTAGGAGATCCAGAGTTCGAGATTGTCAGAGGAGCAGCAGAGCAGAGCGAGGGTATCTTCTATGGAGCCATGGTGGAAGAGAAGAAGATGCGACATCCTTTGATAGCTGAGTTCTTGGATGTCTTTCCAGTAGAGTTGCCAAAATTATCGCCAGACAGAGATGTTGAGTTCTCTATAGACTTGGTATTAGCACAAAGCCGATATCACAGTACGTCTATTGGATCAACAATAGTGAGCTGGCAGAGTTGAAGAAGCAGGTAGATAAGATGTAGGATAACGGCTTCATAAGATCCAATTTATCACATGGGGTACTCCGGTATTATTTATACTAAAGAAGGATGGGTTGGTACGCATGTGTATTGACTACAGGGGTCTGAAGAACCTCACCATCAAGAACAAATATCCGCTGCCGAGGATAAATGATCTTTTCGATCAGTTGAGCGGAGTGAAGGTATTCTCGAAGATAGAGTTGAGGTCAGGCTACCACCAGGCAAAATTAAAAAAGAAAGATATTCCGAAGACAACTTTTTGGACTTGGTATGGCCAGTTTGAGTTCATGGTGATGCCGTTTGAGTTGACCAATGCCACGGTAGTATTCATGAACCTGATGAACAAGGTATTCCACCAGTACCTTAATATTTTGTGGTAGTGTTCATTGATGATATCATGGTGTATTTGAAGACGCTAGAGGAGCATAAAGAGCACCTGAGGATAGTTTTGGAGACTCTCATGAAGGAGAAGCTTTACGGAAAGCTTTCGAAGTGTGAGTTATTTCTTGACAAGGTTGAATTCCTCAGTCATTTGTTGACAGGTGACAGGATCTTAGTTGACCCGAAGAAGATCGAGATAATGGATTCTTCGGCTACTCCAAGTTCATTGGCAGAGATCGGGAGTTTTCTATGGCTTGCAAGTTATTCTAGGAGATTTGAGCAGGACTTCTCCCGGATTGCAGAGCCGATGACTAGGCTGACCAGGAAGGATATAGATTTTTTCGGGATAGAGGACTGCCAGGCAATATTTGATGAACTAAAAAAAGATTGACAATAGCTCCAATGTTGACATTGTCATCAGGGATAAGTGGATTCACTATCTATAGTGATGCTTCAAGGAAGGGTTTGGGTTGCGTTCTTCAGGAATACGGGAAGGTGATTGCATATGCTTCTAGAAAATTACGTTCTCATGAAAAGAACTACCATACATGCAATTTGGAGTTGGCAGCAATCATATTCGCTCTAAAACTGTGAAAATACTATCTGTATGGAGAGTGTGTGGAGATCTTCATAGACCACAAGAGCTTGAAATACATATTTACACAGAAAGAGCTGAACATGAGACAGAGACGATGGTTGGAGCTGATGAAGGACTTCGACATTTTAGTACCATCCAGGGAAGGCTAATGCAGTCACCGATGGCTTGAGCAGGTATCCAGTAGCTATGTACTTGACGACAGACAAACAATTATTGGCCGACCTTGAGAGCTTGGGCATTGAGGTGCTAATTTATGGTATCGAGATATAGATATAAGGATTACAGATATAGTCAGAGTTGATGGATAGTATCAAGGCTGCGTAATATGATGATAAGGCTCTGAGGAGTATTAGGGCACATGTTCAGATATGATTATCGGAGGACTTCATAATTTCTGATGGTGGATCGTAGCGACATGGTACCAGATTGTGTGTACCGAGTGGAGAGTTGCACGAGGAGGTTCTGCAGGAGGCACATTATTCTTAGTACTATATGCATCCAAGTGCCAACATGATGTATATAGATCTGAGAGAGCACGTATGGTGGTATGGTATGAAGTGGGAGGTGGCACGCTTCGTATCCAGGTGTTTAGTATGCCAGCAAGTAAAGAGCAAAGTCTAGGTGATTTACTTCAACCTTTACTCATTCCAGAGTGAAAGTGGGAGCATGTTACCATAGATTTTATTTTGGGGCTTTCGTGTTCTCCAGTTAAAAAAGATGCGATTTGGGTCATCGTAGACAGGTTGATCAAATTAGCCTACTTTTTGCCATTTAAAGTGGGTACGTCTACGGAGAAGCTGGCAGAGATGTATGTGCAACAGATTATTAGATTGCATGGAGTTCCTGTGAGCAATGTCCCATATCGGGATAGTCACTTCACATCCAACTTCTGGAAGAGTTTGCAGGCTAGCTTGTTCACCCAGCTCAAGTTCAGTACCACATATCACCCCAGACAGGCAGACAGGCGGAGAGGACTATTTAGACTCTCGAGGATATGCTTCGTGCTTGTGTTTTGGATTTTGGAGGTTCTTTGGAGGATCATCTTCACCTGGCAGAGTTTTCTTACAACAACAGTTACCAGGCCAATATTGAGATATCACCATTTGAGGCTTTATATGGATGGAGATGTCGCACGCCTTTATCTTGGGATGATGTTGGTGAGAGAGCTGATTATAGATGCAGCTGAGAAGGTAAAACTTATTAGTGGTAGATTTCAGGTGGCGTAGGACAGATAGCGGTATTGGGACGACAACCTCCAGAGACCCTTGGAGTTTGAGGTATAGATTTTATTTTGTGTTGATTATGATTGCCTTATTTTAGATTGTGTGTTAAGACTATATTTTGTTCTAGGTTGGCGATCTGGTATTTCTGAGGATTTCTCCGACACGGGGCACGATGCACTTTAGTGGGGGTAAAAAGCTTAGTCTACGGTACATCGGACCCTTCGGTGTTCTTGCGAATTTCAGTGCAATGGACTACAGACTAGACTTGTTGCCTGCACTAGGGAGTACACTATGTGTTCCATGTCTCGTAGTTAAAACGGTACATGGCAGATCCAAGTCACGTACTAGATCATTCGAAGATCGAGATGGGTCCGACTCTCAGATATCCATAGTAGCCAGTAGAGATCCTGGATCACAGGAAGAAGGTATTGTGAAACCAGATAATTCCCTTGGTATGTATCGCAAGGAGGCATCACTCTCCGGGAGAGTCTACCTAGGATAGGGAAGCCGAGATGCACGAGCGATACCCTTAACTTTTTGAGCCTTGAGGTATTTTCTTCTTGTTCTGTTGTGTTCTTATGCTAGTTTAATTTTTAATTTTGAGGACAATTATTTTAAGGAGGGTAGACTTGTCACTACCATATTTCTAGAATAGAGGTATTTTTATATTTTTGCAATAATTATATATTATGTTTAAATATTAAATATAATATGTATAATGTATATATTATAACTATTATATATATATATATATTGGATTTATTATTATGGGTTAGTAGACTAGACTTGACATGACCCATGGTGCCAACTAGTGAGCTAGTCACAACTAGACTAGATTAATTAATTTCCATTAAGATTGAAATAGAATAACCCTTCATTAGGAATAGAACACTCCACTAATTAAATAAATCTTCATGACAAATCATAGGGGCAATATGAACCTTTTTGCATTAGCTAAACCCTATGGTTTAGGTGGTCGGCCCTATATAGTAAGGGGGAAGCCTCCCTCCGCCTTCATTTAATAGCTTAAAAACCCTAATTTAGTTATTTCTCCAAATCAACTCATTCCTCTACCAAATTCTACCAAATTACTCTCAATATCTTCCATAATTATCATCTAAGGAGCATTATGAGCTTGGATTGCAAGGATCATTGGAGAAGAAGGAGTTTGGCTAGGAGCTTATGTCCAAATCCTGTTATATCGAGTTTTTATTGGGAATCCATCTTCAAATAGGTATAACTCTAAAATTCCTCTTTAATTAGGTTCTAATGATTGTATTTGACCATTTGGAGCCCACCCATGGATTAGGGCTACCTATAGGAAGAAGAACTAGGTTGATATGACCCCTATTATGACTTTTACATTGAGTTTTGTGTCCAATTTGGAAGAAATTCGAGATTGGTGCACCAAGTGTTTAACATTGGATCAATTAGGATTATTTGGACTTGTCTTAGTGTTATAAGGCTAGCTATGTGTCCACAATTGGATACGAATAGGATGTTTCATGAAACTTGGTGATACGCTATGATACGAGGGTTTATTTTGGGGTTTTCATGCATGTTAGTGAAGTTACTCTTTAAATTCTATTGCAACTAGTCACTTTAGTTATATATATATATATATATATATATATATATATATATATATTTGATGTTTAGAATTAGTATTTTTTATGTATTGGAGAATTTGGCATGTTGGTTGATGGTGTATCATGACACTTGAGTGAGTATCTTGAGCCTTGCACATTAGGTGTTTGATAAATTAACTACTAGAGTGTATACCTAGTTAGAATGCTATATTCATATGTTAGTCTATACATATACATATTCATATATTAGTGTATACATATACTTATATAAATGTGTTCATATAATGGAATACACACACACACACACACACACACACACACACACACATATATATATATATATATGTGTGTGTGTGTGTGTGTGTGTGTGTGTCAGTATTAATATATGTATATAAGGGTTGACTGTGATTTCTAGGTTCAGTATAAGCTAGTGTGGACTGTGTTGATGTGTGTTGGCTTGCTGTGCAGGGAACCTGGTTAGAATATGTGTAATAAGGGTATTAGATGTAGGTAAATAGGGGGAACTGGTCATGTGGTATTAGATTAAAGTGGTTAGGTTCTAGAATAGGGTGGCTCGGGCATGAGCAGAGTGCACTGCTCAAGGTAGTGCAATCAGTTGGAGAAGGAAGGTCTGTAGAAGTTTGGGAGCAGTGGCAGTATATTCGTGATATTATTTGAGTTGGGTATGTGAAGTGGAACTCAAAGACTGATAGTCGAGGGTATCAGTTACTATATACAGGTAACTGATGCCTGTGTTGGCAGAGGCAAGGGGACGACCCGTGTGCAAGCAGTGTACATTGTGCACTGCTACTCGTTTGGTGCTATTGTGTATCAGATGTGGTTGTGGGTCTATGTTGTTAGTTGCTTGCTGAGTGCATAGGGTTAGAGGTTTGGGATGAGCAATACATAGGTCATATTGTGGTAGGTGTAGGGTATTGGTTAAGAGAACTTGAGGTAGTGGGCATTTCAGGAATGTAGGACTACAGACAGCAAGTCTAGGGCAATGTTGCACATTGAAGGATGGAGACTTGGATGTGCTCAAGTGATTCTGCTGTGTGCAAGGAAGGATAACGGTAGCAGTTAATATTGCAAGGAAGAATAGATAGGTATAGGAAATTGAAGTGCACTACATGTGAATGGTTGGATCTGTAGGTAGCAGTGAGACATTCCATGTATCAGTGAATGTCTCTATATTGATTGCAGGCTTAAGTATAAGCAGTAGGTAGCTCCGATAGATTATCAAGGTCATGTGTGTGAGTATTTTTGGTATTGGGGAGTTAAGGTAGAAACATAGTACCCTAGTTAATGAACAAGTTAAGTCTAGGTGTTAGTGAGGTACTATAATATAGGAGTTATAGTTAAGATAAGGTAGTTATACCTAATTAATACGAAAAGAGTTAATAGATAAAGTATGGATATATTGTATTTAAAAGTTAGTATGAGGTAAGGTAAGATATAAGCTAAGTTCTGCACTAGGTAATTTAACTATGATACTAATTATATAAAGTCTATAAATAATATGATGAATAGTATAAGGTAGTATCTAGTATAATAAATATTAGCTAGTATCAGTAGTATTAGTTCTTATAGTCTAATATTAGTTAGTGTAGAACTATTAATGACTATATTGACCTAGTTAACCTAGTAAAGACCTAGAAGTAGCCTAGAAATATCACAACAAGCTAGTTAATCGTATATATCATCTCATATCAATCACTGACACTTATATTTCATATTTAGGTCATTGTGACTCCATTTTGGACGTCGATCCTCACATATTGCTCAGGACCACAGGCGGGTATATTCTATAATAGTTTCTGTTATTTTGATGATTACTATGATTCTAGTTTTGTAGTATTATACTTGATTCCTGACACAGTGGTACACGGGCAAGTATCATAGATACCTGTCATGAGGAGTCATGATTGGATCTATCATGCTAGTCGAGGACGAGAAAATATTAGCAAGTTATATGATCATACCTCACCTTACATGCATCATAGCTCACCCCACATCTCACGTAGGGTATAGCCTGACCATATTATATGCCTCATAGCCTATTATATATGATTAGCTTGACGCTTGCTCGCATCATAGCTAACCAGATGGTTAGCCTGACCTAACATATATCATATCTAATCATATATAGTAACAATGATCTAGTCCCAAGCCGATCAGATAGCAAACTAATATTTTAAGGCACTTAGCTAGTATTATTATTTCCAGTTCTCACATGCTAGCACTTACATTTACTTTCTTATCATTATTTTCTTCCTCATTACTGGTTATTTACTGTGATATGATTATATATCTATCTAGTTTTTCTTATATTCTAGTATTTCAGTACCATCATGTATATTAATTACTCACTACTTTATAGTCTTTATCAATTTAAATAGATTTGTTGTTATTTTATGTGTTTTGCTCCAATCCTGACTGGATAATATTTTTAGAGGATCTCGAGGGCTTTTCTCCCACTTATTATGGACCAGGAGTAGATGATGAATATATCCAGGAGCTTCAAGAGGAGCCACTTTCCATAGAGGAGACACCAGTAGTGACTTAGCTGGTTTAGCTTATATTGTACTGGATTTGTCTCCAGCTCTTCAAGTAACAACAAGCATAGATTGAGGTAAGTTCACTGATATCTTAGTATCAGTGAAATTAGGCTAAGGTATTTGGCAATGAGGGCAGCAGGAAGTAGAGGTAATGGCCTGTTAAGTGTGATTAAGTAGGAGGGGTACATTGAAGTGTTGTCAACAGTAGTAAAGTAAGTTAGTGATATGTTATGTTAGTTGAGGTAGATATTAAGTTAGTGGTGTGAGTGTGTATGGATGGCATGGCAAGGATAAAATGAAGAAGGGGAAGTTCCTGTGTTGGTAAGCTTGAGTGAGGTGTATAGGAGTTCTGGGCTGGAACAATGACAACAATATAAGCCTTTGAATATCAGATGTTACTGATACATTAAGTATCAGATGTTTGATACATAATGAGAAGCAGTGGAGGGAAACCAGTGTATATACACAGTGTGGATCAGTGAGGAGAGGGGTGTCCATGCAACCTATTGTTAGTGTTGGAACATTAGTAGCAGCAGTTTGTATTATTGGTTGTATTAGTAGTATATTAGATAAGTAAGTTATCTAATAGTGTATTGGTTAGTTTAGTTGCTGTCAGTTAGTTATCACTAAGTATCAGTTAGTGTATTAAGAATTAGTGAGATACTAGTATCATTTCTAGATTAGTTAGTTAGTTAATTATACCCTAGTTAGTGTGTGTGTGTGTGTGTGTGTGTGTGTGTGTGTGTGTGTGTGTGTATATATATATATGAGTATTGACCATATAACTTAGAAACGACTCGGTATAGCTAGTATAAACTAGTATTAACCAGTTAGTGACTAATATAAACTAAATAACTTAGTATGGACCTAGTTACCTAAAAATGGCGTAGAACCTCATATTTGATGCATTAGAGCTCATTATCACTTTTATTACTCCCAAATTGACATACAAATCATATATAGGTGAGTGTGACACAGGCTCGGACATCGATTGACATCATTTGCTCCGAACAGAGGCGAGTACATTCTCTGATAGTTTCCTTATTTGATAGTCTCTATATTTTATCTATTTAGTATTGAGATATTTGATTCCTGACTTGATGGTTTCACAGATTGGTATATGTAGATCTTGGTCATGAGATATTATTATTGTGATGACTCAGTGATCACCATGTCGTGCTTCATAATTATTCAGTAATTATCGTGATATCTTAGTGATTATATAGACCGTGATCATAATGCATGATATTATAGACCGTGTAGTATGATATACGTATTATAACGTGTCATGATTTAGATCCGTGTACTTGTCGGGGGTTGGGAAATTATTAGTGGATATGTGATCATACCTTATAACCCATGATTTAGTGTAGCACGTGATAGTTAGCAGATCATGCAACTCACGTGTGATCACGCTAGCTCACCTTTTATATATAGCCTGTGTTAGGCCCAAGCCAATCATATTATCTTATTAATATTTCAAGACATATTTATTATATTATTTTTTATTCCAGTTTATTACATTGATGTTCCTCACCATATTGTTCTCAGTTTATTGCTATTTTTTACCATGATGCTTTTTCTCGTGATATATGCTAGTTCAGTTACTTCCATCATTTATTTTTATTGCTATTACTGTTTCATAGATTTTGTCATTTATTGGAACTGCTATTGGGTTGTACTTCGCTCCAATCCTGACTGAATATATTTTTCAGATGATTCATTAAAGGACTGGTGTCCTACGCATTACGGGTCACAGGATGGCGAGACAGTTGAGCCTGCACCCGTAGAGCCTCCTAAGATAGTACCACCAGTTGGAGAGGCTTAGACTTTTCATTATGAGTTGTATTTGATTTTAGTAGACTTTATGGCATGTTTTATTATTTTAAGACTTATGTTGGGCTTGGACTTGTATTGAGACTTTTATATTCTTTTACTTCTAATCCATATCGTATCATTCTTCCTCTAGTTTGATATTGTGATTAAGTATTGATTATTATTTATCACACATTATATTGTTCATCCAATTAGAGTTGAGATAACATGACAAGTACCTTATATATATTATGACGGATGTGTAGATAGTTATGTTAAACTAGACAGCATTCTACCGCCGATGCTACGACATAGGCTGGGCGTTGTTCACCACTTGTGCCTTTATTTCGGGTGTAGGTCGTGACAAGCACAATAGTCCAACCTACAACAAAATAATGACAAGGGTTGAACCACCATACCAAGACAGTCCATGTCCCTATACTACTAGCAGAAGATACAATACACAAACAAGTCCATTTATGATCGGCCAAGCAATTCTATGACTTACTAGATGAAGTATGGTTTATCCCTGTAATAATGCATAGTATAGGAATCCTAGGATCGAGCTATGTTCGAACAGGGCTAACTGAGCCAATGATAACACATAGTGCTTAGAAAGTGCACCGGACCCCCGTAGGGCCACCGTGCTAAACAAGTCATTAGCAGTTCCAGTCCTCCTATAGGGAGATGGTGGTTCAACAAAATAAAAATCAGATACTGCACTCTACTAGTGTGGATGATATACAATATCTGTGGTGGCCAGACCTAAACACTCGATAAGTATTTGAGGGCGGCCATCATGCACGATCTTGGAATTTTGTTCCCTCCCAATGCTCTATATATTTTAGTTACCTAATTAACCCTACTATTCACTGGAGTCTCATTTCGTGGCCACATGATTATTTTCTCTAAATATCGTACTTTATATGAGCATGCTAGGTACAAATCTATATTGTTACTCAAAAGCTCAATCTAGATTCACCCAAGCGAGATGCAACAATTAATCATCTCCTAGCAACGGTAAGGTCACTAGCCAACTACCAAATCCGTGCAAAGGAAAAAATCGTGTAGCATATAATAATGCATAGCATATAGTAGGATCAAGTGGCACATCGGCACACAAGTAAATCAGCAGGACTCTCAGTGCATTCAGGTGTATTAGCACGGATACAAATAGTCAGGTCAGGTACACATAGTAGGACCAGTCAGGTCCTCTATCTCTTGTAATCATGTAAATTATGGCAGGAGCATAATCAATGCTATAATGATAAATTATCACATGGTCTAGCTGTACTAAAAATTTTATCAAGATATCTGGTACTGGTCACTTGTTAATAAAATTATCATTCTAATCATCAAGCTCATTGGTCAACTTACTAAGGTCAAGGCAAGCATTTAAAATAACCAAGAGGAAACAATAATCCCTAACAATTCAAAAGAATACACGCCTAGGATTAAAATATGCATATAAAATAACCAAGAAAGGATCGCGCATAATCGGTCAGGAAATAAGCCTCATATTTCATGCAAGGTTACATCCCTTGGAAAAATACTCGCACAACCGCAGAATAAGTCAGGCGTACAATCGTAAGACAGGAAAACATGGTGAGTGCACTTCTGAAAAAGTATGCGAGCCAGAGATAATAGGCACACAAACAAAAGTATGCGGGTAGAAAAATACAAAACACAAAAACCAAGAATAACACGATAGTCAAAAACATAAAAATTGAGAACATACAAATCAAAAATACGTAAATCGAGAAGCCTAAAAGTCAAAGATTGTTTCCCCAAGAAAAGTACAAAAATCAAAGATATATGCCAACCAAAAGTTAGGCGCACTTTTCTTGGCGAACGAAAAACTCTGCAAAAGTACGCACCAAAGGTATGCCCAAAAGTTTTCTTTAAAAAGTGCGCTCAGGGATACTCAGAGAGCCCTTGACATAATTTTGCAAGTAAAAAGAATGTAGTACAAAAGTACGCATGAGGGATTTTTGCACAAAAGTGCACCCAAAATTCGGAATACACGTATTCACGTGGATAGAAGGGCTTTCATGTGCACTTTCACAGAGACTGTTCTTCTTCTCGAGTCAGCACACATGGTGTGCTCAAGAAAAATGTTCTAACTCATAAAATCCATGTTAAAACTCTAAATCAAATGAAACCAAAGCCAAAGTCAGGTAAATATAATCTTCTACAACATGAACCAAATTGTTTTTAAAAATACTAAGTTTTGGAAGACCATTCCCTAAGAAATATCAAATAAAATCCAGAACTATAAAACTTAGATCTACTCATTCTAGCCATCAAAACCAAAATTATCAAGTTCTAATGATGTAAAGGAACACAACGTGCACATAATAGACTTAATAATATACAAGAAATGACAAGAACAAAAATATATGCATGATCTATGTTTCTTCATGAGAGCAAGATGTACTTGCTTATGAAGAAAGAAAAATAGAGTGAATGAATGAGGAAAAATAAAGAAAAAAAAATATATTGGGTTAGGGGTTCAATGCTAGCCATCCGATCAAGTCACAATCAATCCTAGCCACACAATTAAACCCTTGAACCCTACACAAACCAAGAAACTCGGGCCGGGTCTAGACCACACGGCGGTCAAGCCAACAAGCCTAAATATGCACAAAATGTACGCCGGGAACGGGGAGTGACAATAATCCAGACAACACATAGCAAGCCATAGGATTTGTTTGGCCGATTATAAATTAAACTTTATTGTGCTCTATATCTTTTGCTAGTATTCTAGGGACAAGGACTGTCGTAGTGTGGTGGTCTAGCCCTTGTCCTTGTCTGGTTATGGGGTTGGACTATTGTGCTACGATAGGCTATAAACCAAAACTATAATACAGAATCCTATCGCTTGACCGTAGTCAGAGGATGTACTCTATATCAGTGTGGTACGGCACTTCTTGTCCTTGTTTAGTATAGGAGTGTCGTATTGCCTTCGATGATGGTGTATACGCCTATGATTCTTAGCTCATACATTATATATATATATATATATATATATATATATATATATATATATATATATATATATATGGTTTTTTTTTCTTTATTCGTGCTTTCTTATGGTATTTGGGGTCTAACCCCACTGGTTTTGCATGGACAGGTTTAGAACCAGAGCCTGAGGATCAAGTGGTATCTTTCCTTGACTGATGGTGCGCACCCGACGGATGGCCACTGAGGGACATGAGTGGATTTTTTTCTCCACTCGTATTGTACATTCTTTTATTTTTGGGCATTTAGCCACCGACACCTGTTAGCCGGCTTATCTGGATATTGGTTTTCTTTACATGATTGTAGCTGATCACAATCATGTATACGTATTTCTCTACTAGCCTACCATTTTGTAAGACTAATTTTTAGATTATTTTGTTAGAGCGTCTGGGATACCTTACTGATTTATCCTACATGCTCTATGATTACTGCTTCTTGTTAGAATAATTGAGACATAGATGTTCAGTTTGACCCTAAGTAACTTGATTGTAGTATGCACCGCCTTATTTATGTACAATTGTGGCAAGGAAAGCCATACCAGGGACGTATGCAGGGCGGCCAATGGACTGTGCATAAGGTATAGTAGTCCAAACCATAGAATTTCTATATGCCTATTGATGCAGAGGCCATGACGGCCAGTTCAGTAGTACCCAGCATTACCAGCACCAGGGGTAGTGCAACACAGAGGTCTAGCACTAGTGTTGAAGCATGAAAAATATGCTGGGGAATTATACGCGTAAAACCCCCAACATACAAGAAGCTTATGTAAAACAGAGCTTCAGCGTTGTATGGCATAAAATATGACTTCAGGGATACCCGCGTAAAGCAGCGCTTCAAGGCTGTTTAGGCGTAAAAGGTTGCTACACCTCCCACCGGCATAAAATATGTTTATTTTTAATGCAACATAAAGTCATATGAGAAACTCTTCATATTCCTCGAATGAATCTATCAGATAGAACAGTGAACCTGACTCCTAACAAAAGTACTGCACGACGATTAAGAGGACGGTTGTAATAATGATTCTGCATAGAAGTCCAGGCTGTTGTTTAGTGACATATCCTTAATACAAGTCATTTTTACGTATTCAAGGAATATGCTGCCTATTTACACAGGCAGAGATAAGTTTTTACGCTCGAGATGAGACGAAATCAGGCACCACGTCAAAAGCTATTTCCTGCATAGAGCTCGAGGCATATCTCTGCATTTAATACACGAGATGGAGGCATATCTCTGTATTCAATGTACAAGATTTGGTTCTATTCTTCAGATTTTGTCGTGACTGGGAGAGCTGAAAATGTGACTAATACGCTCACATCACCATCCTTGCATTTTATGCCAACCAGGCTATTTTCAACTATAGGAGTACGCCGTATGCTATCTCCTCAAAATATGCCAACTCAGGTTATATTTGCAAAGGTACGTGATAAGGCTATTTAGCCCAGAATACGCTCAAGACCTCAGTCATTATGGATAATTGGCTATTTTTACACTGGTTATCTATTATTCATGCACCATCAAGTTTTACGCAGAGTTTGGCTTTTACGCCAACAAGACAGAGTTTGTCTTTTAGGCCAACAAGACAGCAACTTAGCTTTTACGCCAGTTATTTGACTTTTACGCCAACCATCTCTACGTAGGGGTTATTACCTACGTGGCTTGCATGCCATAATCTTCGAGAAGCAGTTATATGCGTTACCTCATAAAGGGATACGTGTCACACGCAGATTCAGAAGATTATTTGAGCGTGGATAGCAGTTGTCATAACCGTAGCATAAAGGAGGCAGTCTTCTTCACAGCTAGGCTTTTACGCCAACTAGGCTTTTACGCCAACAAGGCAGTTATTTGGCTTTTATGCCAACCATCTTTATGCGAGGGACAGTTGCCTACGTGGCTTGTATGCCGTGATCTTCGAGGAGCGGTTATACGCGTTACCTCATAATGGGATACGCGTCATATGCGAATTCAGGAGATCATTCAGATGTGGGTAGCAGTTATTATAACCATCGCGTAAAGAGTGCCACTCTCTTCACAGTTTGGCTTCTACGCCGACTGGATAGTTACTGTGACTGAGCTCTATAAATAGAGACCTCCGGTCACAGGAGAGAAGGTAAAAAAAGAATAGATCGAGATCAAGAGATCAGAGAGAGAGAGAGAGAGCACAGACAGAGAGTAATGATTGACGACTTTGGCAACGAGAATCCAATCCCTCCTGTAATATTTGAAGCTTCTTCTTATTCTACAGCACTTTTTTATCATCGTGTGGTCCAAGAGACAAAGTGATCGACCGCAGATCAGACACCTATAGCAATTTTTTCCCAGAATTATTTTTATTATACTTAACATCCTCGTATAGGATTAGTTGTACTCTTTTTTCTTGTTTATAAACAAAGAAAGGGTTTCGTATAAACCTAGTTTCATTATTTCATTTATCATCAAACACAAGATGGCGACTCTGCTGGAGAAGACTTTCTCCTCTGACGAGAAAGCAATTGCTCAACACGATGTTGTATCCATCGGATCAAAGAAGAAGATTTTGGTCGTCTAGTTCGACCAATCTGCCTATAAAGACATGCTTCATGCAGGGGATAGCTCTCCCTCCTCCTCTGTCCAGAACAACAAGAAGCTGCGTAAAGGGGGTAGCTCTCCCTCCTCATCAGCCCTTCCTGCAAGCTCTCACTCTCTGATCAACAAAGTTGTGCCGACATGCCCTGTGCGTAAAAATCTGTCTCCCGTCTGTGACATGGCAGACAAAGCTTCTGGCAATGCCCCAGTGCTAATCCAGAAGTCTAGAACGCGCCTTGCGCATAAAAATCTGTCTCTCGTCTGTGACGTGGCAGACAAAGCTTCTGGCAATGCCCCAGTGCCAATCCAGAAGTCTAGAACGTGCCCTGCGCGTAAAACTTTGTCTCCTGTCTGTGACATGGCAGACAAAATTTCTGACAAGGCCTCAGCGCCAATTCAAAAATTTTAAACGCGCCCTGCGCGTAAAAATACATCTCCCATCTATGATGAGGCAGATGGACCCTGGGATCACATCAAGGGAAAACAAGTGGCGAGTCTCCCAACCTCTAGGCTTTTACGCCCACCAGAGAAGAAAGTTCCCACTCTTCAGATTACGAGGACTTTCCCTGTTTTACGCGAACATGGCCAGAAATCCAAATTATGCCAGGATAGGTTTGTTCGCGTAAGGGAGACTTGTTTCACGGGAAGATGTGCTCCTCAAATAGATAATGGATCGTATGCTACTCACATGGATGAGCTGCTCTACTCATATGGCAGAGAAAGGGTTCTGGTTCCCAATCTCCATAGGCCTACTAATATAAAAAGGCAGAATAAGCCTTCTTCTTCTTCTGTTAATCCCCCAAATTTGTGTGATTTTTTGATCCAGAAACGCAAAGACAGGGGTCAAAACCAGAATTTAGTTCCCCTAACTACTAAGCGTGGGAAGATTATATGGGAAGTAGCGTCAACACCTAACGTCGTCATGACATATGGGCCACATAAAGAATTTGTCTTTATTATTCTACCGGCTCGCAACGATCATCATCAAATAATCTTCGATTGTATGCGAAATAGACCAATTGTATAAGAAGAATCTCACGAGTCTGATATTGGGAGAATATAAATCCACAGATATAGCCCACAAGCTTTAAGGATTATGCAAAACATGGGTTATGATCTAAAGTTGAAGCAATGCCTCAATTATGGAAAAGGCAGACGAATATTGTTGCATGGTGATCCTTACTGTCAACGAACTCATTTTGGGTTAGGGTTTACCATATCTCTTACAAAATCTAAACCTCCAGAGTCTGATCCTGAAATACCAGAGGCAGGCCCTTCTAAATCAACTTATGTGGACAAGGGCAAACAAAAAGAAAAAGAAGAACCAGAAAACAACATGTCTGGGGGTAGTCTCCCTCGACAAAACAGAGCAGCATCTAAAGCTGGGGATAGAATTTCCTCTGAGTCTGAAGATGATGCAACTATGACCATCTTCCCTGAAGATCGTATGACTCAGGTATCAAAAGCCCGAAAGCCAAAGGGGACTTTCTCCTTCAATAATGATGACATCATTAAAATCTTTAATATATTGATGAATGAAAACAAGCTTCGGCTACCCAACATCAGATATCCTGAAAGGACTGGCAAGGTCGATGACCCAAAATATTTTTTTTTATCGGTACATTCATCACCCCATAAGGGCATGCTATTTACTGAAAAGAAGAATCCAGGAGTTGATCGACGCCAAAGTCATCACTTTGCATTTATAAACGAGAAGACGGTCATTGCAAATTGATCTCACTCCAACGTGGAAATTTGCTCCCTCGAGAAGTACCGGATGATGAGTCCCTAAGTCTACTCGCACACTCCCGCCGTGACTATTCACAATCTATCTAGTTAAAGGCTAGCCATGCTCATATTGCCTCTGAGCTATCGTTCCTTCAATATCCCCAGTGGAGCGATTCTCTGGTCTATCTTCATAGACCACACTCAACAAATTTTTCCCCCAATGAATTTTTTGGACATGAGTTCACGTTCATATTACCTCTGAACTATTCTCCAAATATTTTTCCCCCCAGCTGAGTTTGCCATGTCCAAGTGACCTCTGAGCAAACCTCCTAGGTTGTTGCTAGCAATCAGTTCATGTCCATATTACCGCTGAACTGCTGTCATAATATTTCTCTCAGGCTGAGTTTGTCATGTTCATATTACCTCTGAACAAACCTTTCTGGTCCGGCTATCAATTATCATGTCCATAATACCTCTGATATCGGTTGTCATCTCAACTTAGCACCGTACTTAACTCTAAGTACGCCAGTGGTGTTAGGTCCACAAAAACTGCCATGTCCATATTATCTCTGGCAGGGCTTGTCCTAAACTTATTACTTGCACTCGGGTGCACAACAAGTAATAGGTCCACAAAAAACCCCCCTGTGGGATGCCCTCTATGGAAACGAATTGTTCATGTCCATATTACCTCTGAACTATCCTCATTTTCCCCAGCAAAGAAAGTGTCAGTTCATGTTCATATTACCTCTGGACTACGTCTCTCCATTACCCCCCACAGAGTCATATTTTACCATGACTGTATTATCTCTGGCAGAACTTGTCTCAAACCTATTATTTGCACTAAACGTATGCAGAAAGTAATGGGTCCACAAAAAATCTTCCAGCAGGACGTCCTTACTAGCCACAAAATCTATCACGTCCATAAATCCTCTTATAGGGCTTGTCTCGAACTTATTATTTACACTCAACGTGCACAACAAATAATAGGTCCACCAAAGATCCCCCAGTGGGATGTCCTCAACAAACACGGTATTGTACTACGTCCATATTACCTCTAGTACGATGTCCAAAGTTCACACAAATAATTGTAAAGAAATAGAGGGCCCTTATATGATCACAAATGGCGCTTACAGGTTAGCCAAGCCTAAAGAAAATTTGGTAATGGCTCCTATCAAACGGTAAATTCCTGAAGAAGTACTATACTTGATCTCCTTTGCTTAACGGAGTATGATAAAGATCTTATTCTGACGATACCACGCACAAAGGTTAGCTGGATCATATTCTATCAGATTCATATGACCTCTTAATGGATATGCTTAACTAATTTGTAAACCTATCATGTTCATATTACCTCTGATAGTGTTTGGTATACAAATTTAGTTGGATTATATTCTATCAGGTTCATATTACCTCTGAATAGATTTATATTCAGCAAAACTTTAACGAAAGTATGTCATATTCATGATACCTCTGATATCACTTTCATCTTAGCCTATCATATTCTAAAGTGATGGGTCCACAAAGTCAGACAATATATCTTTATTATCTCTGAGAAATTACAGGAGAAACAAAAAAGTACATCATTGGGGAGGAGCAGTTAAATCCCTAATTTGTTGTGCCAAAGTAGCCATCCTCTCATTCCTGGAGTTTAAAATGTTAGTGCGAGTCAGCTCCAGCCTTGCTTCGTCATTGTTCAAGCGAGATAGTTCAGACAGAGAATCAACAAAACTTGCGTGGATGACACCCGCATGAGCCAAGTTCTGCTGAGCTATCTTCACTTGGCCCTCAAATACATCACGAACTGTCAATGCCTTGAGAAGCCTCTCCCTTGTTTGAGCAAGTTCAGCTTCCAATTCTTGAACCCTTGCTTCATATCCCTCACATTCGTCATGGTACTGAGTTAGCTGAGGAATACTCTCCACTAATACTGCCTGCTCTTTCTCCATCTTTTGCTGTTGTTCCTGGATAGATTTATTTAAAGATTCTATCTGTTGAGCAAGTTTCGCAGTTAGGGAGTCATACTCAGCCTGAACCAGATCGTCGATGCTGCCTCGGGATAGTTGCAAATATTTGTTAATGGGTTGTTCTAAACCATTAACTATTTGCTCTAGCGCATCAGCTCTTTCAGCGTCATTGAAATTTCTAATCGGCGCTATAGTGAGCTGGGAGGACGTCTTCAGAGCATCAAAACCTAGGTTCTTCTCCAGAACCATGGATATCAATTCTTTCAAAGTGAGGTAGAATATGCAAGTATATTGTTCAACTAGCGTAGCAAAGATAGAATGTACGCTGGGAGTGCCCGCAATATCGGTAAATCTCCTATCCGGAAGGACTGCAGAGGATGTTGCCACAGTCATCGTGTCAACAGATGGTGCGACAAAAGAAGAGACACCAACAACAGTTGAAGTTGCTAGCGTGCTCGACGAAGGAGGCACAGTCGAGATGGTGGGTTCATCCTTCTCTGATGTTATTCGAACTGCTACTGGCGGGATGACACCCGAGAATGTTGCGGATGAAAGATCGGCAGCTTCAAAGCATGCTTCTTCGATGTCGGACACCGCCATTTCATTAGCTGGATACACAACAAAGTCAAAAGTTGTGTCAACTCTGCCCTCCCCAGAGATGTCTTTGCCTGAAAATAAGATAAGAGAAAGTTAATATCAATTTGATGTTAATTTTCCTGAAGAAAACATGAAGATAATATTTACCCATGGCCGATGGTATGTATGTTGCGTCTGCAGCTTGTATAGCTAAATCATTTCTTAATGATGCTAAACAAGCTGTCATACCTGGAGAAGAGGGTGCACCAACTGACATTTGAGGGTAGTCATCCCAGTCGTCATCCAGATCCACTCGAGGCTCATCAGGTGGAATCTCCCTCGAGATACTTACAGACGAAGGAGGGGCTAGCCCCATTTGTCTGAGCAAAGGTATATGGATTCTTATTACGCAAATAATCTCCAGTACTTTCAGTTGGAACTGCGGAGGTCCCCTCTCTAAAAGGCGAAGGACCCCTAATCAAAGAATCATCCCCAACAGGGGAAACAATTGGCTCACTCCTAGAGGCCCCCTTGGTAGAAGTCCTTTTAGGGACTCCGGTAGTCAGCTTCTTCTTGCGGGGGGGAGTCTCTTTTAGAGTGGAAGCCTTTCATTTATTGGAGATTATGAGAGGCTCTGCTGGCGGAGCTATTACGTCTCTCGGTACAATCAACAAATAATCATCTGCACCGGTGGTTTCGTCACCTTCATCAGAGGAGACAGACGGTATCTCCTCTCTCCCGGTGGACCTATGTGAGGGCATCCTGAAACTTTCATGAACATCAAAATCTTGATGGAAGGTGTTGATGGACACATAAAACTGCGCGTACGAGTGAAGAATGCGTAGCTCTGTGGAGTGAGAAGTTGCGGGCATAGCAAAGGTTGCCCCAGTATAACCTATTATGAAATACCGTCATCCTCTAGCTCCATCAATAAGTTTGCCTTTGAACTTGAAGCTGGTGATGGGATTCCCCACGTGCAACTGATCATACCCAAATTGCCTAGCGAAACGGCTAGGCAGATAAGGCTCCAAGTAGCAGTACTCCTCACTTCTGTACAGCAGGTGGGAAGGAATAATACAGACCAACCAGTAAAAGGATTCAGGAGAAAGAATAGTCTTCTCCTGACCTGCATCCTAAAGTTTTGTCCCCTGTTGATTGATATGTACGGGGAGAACGATGCAGAAGAATTTCCAACTATAGGCAAAATTTAGTGCTAGCCGACAGTCTATGACGCTAGTCACATTCCAAGAAGAATTCCTGTAATTTAACATGAAGTTATTGCCCGAACCACTGGCCGATCCGAGAGACATTACTCTGGTGTTGTGAAGGATTAACCATCCTATCAGATATAGGAATGGCAATTCCACTCTGGGATATCCTTCATGCCGTGTATCATCAGCCAGCAGTCCTTCAGTAATGGCCCTCAGGCCAGCTTGAGTCCTGCACACCATGGCAGGGAGCAGGCCTAATCTTGCTCCAAACACCAAATGTACTGCGGGCCATAAGGTGTTGCAATAAATACGATACACAGACGTGATGCCATGAACCACCCATTGGTGTAGCTAGATAGAAAGGAAGCCAGCCAGTTGAGCTTTCCTTGACAAAGGCTTTCGGCAATGTCTCATATAATTATGGGCTTTGGTTCCTGCAGGATAGCCCCCTATCTCTTCATTGAGAACATAATCTTGAGCCCCCACATCTTCAATGAGATCATCGACGGTGTTGGCACTAAGCATGCTCAGAAGGTTCAAGGGTTTATCTCTGCTATCTACAACCATATCATGTCTGGCATTTCTAGCCTGATGGAAGAAGAGGTAGATACCCATTTGTTGATATGGGCTAAATCAGAGGGCTTCTTGTAGAAGGTGGTGTATGTAAAGTAGTGGCTCATCAGCTCTTGGTACACTGCCACTGCCCGAGGGTGGGTATCCTTCAGCTCCCTATTTGTCGGAACGTACTCTTCATAAGGAGTATCGTCCATTGGCAGCTTTGAGATGTCTGCCATATCATGAAGTGCCAGTCCCAACTCACCTATCGGAGTGGCAAAAGTCCGAGTGAGCGAATTATATCGCTCCCTCAAAGCTAAGAACAAGTTGGGGTTAAGAGGTAGCCCAACACTAGTGGTACTCACAGCCGCAAATAAACCAATACTTTCCAGCTCCGTCTGGAAGTGCTTCAGGGCCCAGATAGTTAAACTAGCCCATCGAAGATTCTGGGGGCTAAGCCATCCACTGGTGCGAGGGTTAACCTTGGGGTATACTCATCCCTGCCCCATAAAGTTATTACAGAAAGTCGCTATTTGAATCGGCTGGATCAGTAAAGTATCTTCACTCGGGACGCTGCCCGACAGTAATCCTCTGAAAGGCATAACAGGACCTGAAGGACTGCTCACAAAGGCTCCTCGGTTTAATCCTTTCTTACAAAAGATCTTCCCCGGCTGGCCGTAAAAATTGGGAGTCAGAGTCCACATTATCTTTCGGGAATGAGTGTCATGGAAGAATGCTGAGATAGGGTAATCTCTAGGCATCCTTGGCAGATATATGACCGTGCCCTCAGCAAAAAATACCCAATCTTCCTTCTTGGGCTTAGTCTGAGATTGTTTATCGATAACATCCCCAAATAAGAAACCTGGTTTCTTACATTCAGTGCCGTCTATATACATCAAGGGCTCCCCACTGATCATACTCAGCAACATTCATTCTCCTTGGGCGGAGATCAGAGTTCCCTTTTCTTGAGTATACTCGGTTCCAGAGATGGGGAATATTACATGGGATAAGTCCTTCAGATAATTGGAATTCAGCATCCCAGCAGCAGAGCCCATCACTTCAGCCAAAGGAGGGATCTGTAGGTCCACTGCAAAAAAAAAGAAAATAAGTCAGTTTTACGCTAGACGCTACACTCTTGCAGTATACGCCAAGGCCTAACAGTCTGAACTTTTACTCCAGACTGCAAAAACTTGAGTCTTACGCTGGAATCTATTTTCAGTGCATAAAACTCAAGATCTAACAGTCTGAGCCTTTACTCCAGACTGCCAAAATTTGAGTTTTTAAGCTGGAATTTACATCTAGCGCGTAAAACTCAAAATTTGCAGTATACACCAAATTTTGACAGTCTGAGTTTTTATGCCAGACTGCGAAAATATGGAGTTTTTACGCTGACACATTAGAATTGTAGGCGTATTGTTGCGCATACACGTACAACATGTGTAGAAGGTTCTCTATTCCTCTCGAAGTCTTTACCTGTGATGCCCAGAGTGCAGCTCGACGGTGGAGCACTTCGTTCAGAATGGGGCTCGCTCGACCTAATGGGGGTTGCTCGTGCTTAAGCAGAGGAGCGAGATGAGGAAGCGGCTTTCTTTTCCTTAGAGACGGAGGCCTGTTTTGGTGCCATGGCGAAACTCAGAGTTCTCAGAAAAGAGACGAAGACGAAGAGTTCTCAGAAAGAAAGGGTTTTGCAAAAACAGATAAAGGGTTTTTCTCTCAAGACCTTAGGCTATTTATAGAGTTCAGATAACTCTTCAAATCCAATTTTTAATAGTCAGTTATGATTTGGGACCACGTCAGCCTATCATTTGAAAATGAAGACGGACAGCCATGCTGCGTAACGGATCCAGATTTTATGCGCAGAGCAAAGATCCATGGTTTTATGCTCAAAAGCCACAAATCTACGATTTTACGCTCAAAAGCCACAAATCTACTATTTTATGCTCAGAAGATTTTATGCTCAGAAGCTACAAATCTACAGTTTTACGCTCAGAAGCTTTTACGCTCAGAAGCTACAAATCTACGGTTTTATGCTCAGAAGTTTTTATGCTCAGAAGCTACAAATCTACGGTTTCACGCTCATAAGCTACAAATCTACGGTTTTACACTCAAAAGCTATAAATCTACGATCTCACGCTTAGAAGCTACAGATCTACAATCCTACGCTCAGAAGCTATAGATGGCCAATTACAAGGGTTTACGCAGAAAATACTCCTTTTTGGCTATAAAATATTCCAAGTGCCTGAAACATACAGATGTCAGCATTGAATATGACTCTTCTTCTTGGGCCATTAGAAGTTCATTCGAAGTCTAGCCAGAATTCTTTACATCTAAGTTCAAGTATGGCATGGTCAGCGGACATTTTTTGCCCTGTTTCGAAGAATTTTCGGGAAGCCATTCTTGAAGATGATGTTCTGAACAAAAATTCTTCGTATCAGAGAAGTGACAGTTCAGAATTCTATGCGACTCCTTGTCCAAAAATAGCATGACAGTTGGATCTCCAAGACAACTTAATGCTAAAGAGCTTTTTTACGCATCTTCCGTTACGCATAAAAGTCAGGACGTGACCGGATAAGCGTTTATCAGAGTCAGCATAAAAAATTACTCAGACGTGTCGAAGCTGCACATTATCAGACTTTCTCACAGTAAATATGGCAAATCAGCAATGCGTAAGAGAAGACAAGTTTATTAATCATGATTACATATGATAGAAATCCATTTTACAAAGGATTTTTCATTTTTTTATGATTACATATGATGGAAATCCTTTCTACAAAGAATTATTCATTAACACTCAAGATCATGATGGGAATCTATTACGCTAGGTTCTCGTCTGACGGAGATCTTCAGTTCTTCTTCTATGGCACTTTATCGACTTCTTGGACCGATGAACAAGAAAATGGTTAATGGTGGGAGGATACAGAACTGGGCCTGTATAAATTATTCAAGCCCCCCATACGCCATGACGGTCATGCCTAGAATTGTGTTAGGGATTCAGACCCAACACAATACTCGAAGACACGGCCAAGCTGCCCACCAGGGTCCAGCTTCATAATAAAGGAAAATACAGCTAGCAAACTGTGTGGTCCGATGAGACCCTTTCTCTCTCCTGGACGAATCGCCATATAAAATTGCTGAGTATCCCGAGAAAAGAAAGCTGTGATATCCTTCCATGATCCATCGTTGCAGGAGATATTTGCTCGAAAATGCCTTTTTTTACGGCTCCTTACATGTTGGAAGAGCATGATCTTCTTCTTCCTCAGGTAAGCCCGAGGGATCTCGGCAACCATCTTTTTAGTAAAGAAAGTATGGAAAAATAGGTTCACTCGCTTGCCTTTATATAGGTAGAAGAGAACATACAGAATCCTAATAACTCTTTAAATATCGTTGAAAAATTAGCCTCGAAGAACGAGTCAAATTTGACCACTTCATGCTTCATTCAAAGTATTTCAAATTACAAAAAATTTAAAAACTTTGAAGGGGGTCTTGTAGAAGCATAAAAAATACGTTGGAGAATTATACGCGTAAAACCCCCAACATACATGAAGCCCACGTAAAATAGAGCTTCAGCACTGTGTGGCATAAAATATGACTTCAGGGATGCCCGCGTAAAGCAGCACTTCAAGGCTGTTTAGGCGTAAAAGGTTGCTACACCTCCCACCGACGTAAAATACGTTTGTTTTTAATACAACGTAAAGTCATACGAGAAACTCTTCGTATTCCTCGAATGAATCTGTCAGACAGAACAGTGAACCTGACTCCTGACAAAAGTACTGCACGATGATCGAGAGGACGGCTGTAATAATGATTCTGCACAGAAGTCCAGGCTGTCATTTAGTGACATATCCTTGATACAAGTCATTTTTACGCATTCAAGGAATACGCTGCCTATTTTACACAGGCAGAGATGAGTTTTTATGCTCGAGATAAGACAAAATCAGGTGCCACGTCTAAAAATATTTCCTGCACAGAGCTCGAGGCATATCTCTGCATTTAATACATGAGATGGAGGCATATCTCTGCATTTAATGCACGAGATTTGGTTCTATTCTTTAGATTTTGTCTTGACTGGAAGAGCTAAAAATGTGACTAATACGCTCACATCACCATCCTTGCATTTTATGCCAACCAGGCTATTTTTAACTATAGGAGTACGTCGTATGCTATCTCCTCAAAATACGCCAACTCAGGCTATATTTGCAAAGGTACGTGATAAGGCTATTTAGCCCAGAATACGCTCAAGACCTCAATCGTGGTGGATAATTGGCTATTTTTATGTTGGTTATCTATTATTCATGCACCATCAAGTTTTACGCAGAGTTTGGCTTTTACGCCAACAAGACAGAGTTTGGCTTTTACGCCAACAAGACAGCAACTTGGCTTTTACGCCAGGGAGACAGTTATTTGGCTTTTACGCCAACCATCTTTACGCAGGGGCTGTTACCTACGTGGTTTGCATGCCATAATCTTTGAGAAGCAGTTATTCACGTTACCTCATAAAGGGATACGTGTCACACGCAAATTCAGAAGATTATTTGAACGTGGATAGCAGTTGTCATAACCGCAGCGTAAAGGAGGCAGTCTTCTTCACAGCTAGGCTTTTACGCCAACTAGGCTTTTATGCCAACAAGACAGTTATTTGACTTTTATGCCAACCATCTTTACGCGAGGGACAGTTGCCTACGTGGCTTGCATGCCGTGATCTTCTAGGAGCGGTTATACGCGTTACCTCATAATGGGACACGCGTCATACACGGATTCAGGAGATCATTCAGAAGTGGATAGCAGTTATTATAACCACCACATAAAGAGTGCCACTCTCTTCACAGTTTAGCTTCTACGCCGATTAGACAATTACTGTGACTGAGCTCTATAAATAGAGACCTCCGGTCACAGGAGAGAAGGTAAAAAAGAAGAGATCGAGATCAAGAGATCAGAGAGAGAGAGAAAGCATAGACAGAGAGTAGTGATTGTCGACTTTGGCAACGAGAATCCAATCCCTCCTGCAATATTTGAAGCTTCTTCTTCTTCTACAGCACTTCTTCATCATCGTGTGGTCCAAGGGACAAAGTGATCGACCGCAGATCAGACTCCTATAGTAATTTTTCTCCAGAATTATTTTTATTGTACTTAACATCCTCGTATAGGATTAATTGTACTCTTTTTTCTTGTTTGTAAACAACGAAAGGGTTTCGTATAAACCTAGTTTCATTCTTTCATTTATCATCAAACACAACTAGCAGTGAGGCCACTAGCCCAGTGTCTAATACCGACGCAGGCCCAGATTTATCTTTAGAGGTAGCAACATATGGCACCATAGCAAGCGCAGTAGCATATCCATGGGAGGCAACAACAGGGTGCACAATAGGGCCAGGGGAAAGTATTCACTCTATCCCTAGAGGAGGCTTTGGCATCAGACGACATGGTAGTAGGTAACATCTTTGTCGCATCTTTTCTTGATATAGCATTATTCGATTCGGGAGCTTCCCATTCTTTTGCATCTGTACGATTCGTGATATGCATTGGACTGGAGTTTGAGGCATTGCTAGAGATGTTAAACATACTCACTGGGAATGGACTCATGGGGGTTAGTAGAGTATGTATAGCGTGTTTGGTTATAGTGTGTGGATATTCATTACCCGCGAGGTTGATTAAGTTTTCTATGGATAACTTTGACATTATCCTGGGCATGGACTTGCTTAGAAACAATCATGCGACGATAGATTGTCATAGGGATAGAGTGCTATTTAGCATTCCAGGCAAGGAGGACGTCATCTTTTTTAGGATGGAGGAGGAACAACATAAGGAAAGAAATACAACAGCGGTAACAGTGGAAGAGAAGATTCCTAGATTAGTGGAGGAGTTTCGTAATGTCTTTCCCTAGGAGCTTCCAGGGTTACCACCAATAAGGGATATGGATTTTTGTATTGAGTTGTTACCAGGAACCAAGCCAATATCTGATAGAGTCTACAGGATGTCGAATCCAAAATTAGCCAAGTTGTACCAGCATATAGAGGAGTTGAAGGCGAAGAAGTTCGTTTGACCCAGTCGGTCACCATGGGGAGCATCAATGGTACTAGAAAACAAGAAGGATGGGACTTCCTAGATGTGCATCGACTATAGGCAGATGAATGTGGTGATGGTGAAGACCAAGTACCCATTATCAAGGATTGATGATTTGTTTGATCAGCTGAGTAGAGCAAGAGTCTTTTACAAGATCAATCTACGATCTGGGTATCATCATGTGAGGGTCCAGAGCAAGACATATTTCCTAAAATATACGGGACCATGCCATGTGAAAATGGCCAACTAATACGACTCCGAAGGATTTTCTAATTTAATGGACCCGGCGAAGCGTACTACACTATCCTAAAATACTAACAAGTCTAATATGCTATGCTAAAGCATCAGGTAAACAACTAATCTCATCCACAAAAACAAATGTAATAAAGACTGAAGTACCGGTGAATAAAATACAAAAAGTCTGAATATCCATAATATAACTGAAATAGTCTGATGGGGACAAACCCACGAAAATACAACGATAGAAAAAAAGTACAGAAAATAATAAGATAACTAGACTAGAGCATCAATTAGCTCGATAAAGATACTCTAGACCAAAGCAGCAGTGTACCCAAAATCACAGGAACTCCTCTAGAAATGTCTCAAACTCCTCAGCCACAAATCTGGTCTCCACTCCTGCTCCGTATATGGTCGGATACAAGTGCTCGTTCGGATCTGGAAAGGAACCAGGTCCTCAGAGGGACGTAACAAGATACAAAAGTATATGACATCAAGTAAATACTATATAAACGCGAGGGTGAACTAACCAGCTAAGTGAAATGCACTTGAAGACAACCTTGGTAAGTATGGGTAGGTAAAATGTATAAAGTGTAGCGTCAAGCCAGAGGCTAAGTATCTTGCATTAGCTGTAAACTGGATGCTAGAAATATATGTTGACTACATCACCGATCATTATAGTACGCAGCTAATAACCTCTATCAGATGTATCGATAATCATATAAGCCCATAACTGGGTAGGATATAGCCCATAACCGGGTAACACATAGCCCATAACCGGGTAACACTGAGGCTCACGATCCCGTAGTTTACTCTGAAACTATGATAGCCAAATGTTTGTCCTATACGCCTACTAATTGTCTTCCTCCGTCCAATATCAATGTACAAGTTGTGAATACGACGTAGACATCTCGTACTATAATGCAAGTCACTAAAGAAATATACGACTATGCTAAAAACAATCACATGTGCTACTCACACTAATGATCAGTCAAGTGCGTAAGCCCATGTCCTAACATGAACTCACTATATGACGTGAAATGATACGTGACAAGGCCTCGGGAGTCATGATAATAACTCCACAATATTAGGTATGACCACTGGACAATAGGTCAAACACACGTCCTAACGTCAATGCCTTTATCGACTGTACAGAGTCATTCTCAGACGCACACAGTTATATAATATTTAAAGCAATAAATATGTGAACTATAATAACTGGATTTAAACAGTACAATAAGGCAAGGTATACTTGCTTGGAAATCTGATATGAACAAGTAAAGCTCCGGAACCTACAGCCAAGGTAGAACCTTCTTGGGTGCCTAAGAATATATAACAATAAATATCAATCACTACATTATGCTACACTAATCATGCACAAGAGTACAACATACGCAACATCATGAGTCACGTAGAATATAAACCAAATAAGCGTTCTAACTAAGTGGGTTGACTAAGGTTGACTAGTCAAATACCAAAAAAGTATGTAAATACTAAGTCTACTAGTCACAATATCTACAAGTCCTATAAATATATAATTACTCATATGACACGATCATGGTCATAACTAGGGTTCTTGTAAGTACTAAGTTGTACCTCAAACACATAGGTTACTAGCGTTATCCCTCTAGGCCTCCACGCACAAATATATAAAAACGTCCTCTAATATTTGTGCGCAAAAAAAAAAAACCAAAGTTGCTAATTACTACTAGTGTTTGTCTATAACTCAAGGTATCATGTAACTCTAACCGCGTATACTAATTACTAGGTTAGGGCTCTCTTTATATATATATATATATATATAAACCATCATCACAATCTCTAAATATAAATGCTCAACAACACTAATTTCTCTCCACTTGCACACACAACAACAAGTGCACACAACCATAACAATTTTAGGGTTATTCTAACATGGCATATTAATTTATTAAACTTGAAATTCCTCACTTCCCCACAAGTGCACATAAATAAATGAAGAGAGAATTAAACCTAATTATGGTGATAACACTCTCAATATTGCACTTCAAATTAGCAACTAGTCTAAAACCTAGCAAATATCCCCAACTACAAGTCTATCATTAACAAACTAACTCATGTCATAATATTCAGTACTTAAACTAATCATTTTAATCAAATAATATTCTAAAATTAATAGCTAAATGGAGTTATTAGGGGTTTAACAAGAGTTAAGTTGGTTATAAGTGTTAGGTTGAGGGTGGAGATATGGCAAGGTGCAAGTTATATCTTGGTGGAATGTATACTCTCATATCACTTGCATTCGTATATAAGGAGAGCAACAATTTTCATATATATATATATATATATATATATATATATATATATATATATATATATATATATATATATCAAGAAGAGAAGAGAAGAACAAGATGAAGAAGAAGAAGAGAAGCTTACCTAGTTTAAGTCAATGAAAGAGAGAAGCTTGGAGAGGGGGTGCTCGACTACGGGGGCCTGTGGTCGGGTCTGTGGGTGCTGGTCCTCGGCATGCAGGGGAGGAAAGAGAGGGACAATAACTGCAATAGCAAGGGGAGCAGCAACAGCATCCAGAAGTAGCAGCAACAGCAGTAGCAGCAATGAAAGGAGAGGATGTGAGGAAGGAAGGGGGTAGTCGTGAGGTTCTGGAGATGGTTGTAAGGGTGGTAGAGGTCGGGAATGGTGGTGGTGGTGGAGGTCGGCTAGAGAGGAAGGTAATGGTGGTGATGGTGGTCGGGTGGAGTGAAGGTGATGGTGGTGGTGATGGTGATGGTGGTCATGGAGATGATGGTGGTGGTGGTGGCTGTCGTTGGTGGTGGTGGTCGTCGTGTAATGAAGAGGGGGTAGAGGAGTGGTCGGGTGAGGGTGGTAAAGTTGTGGTGAATGGAGGAGGAAATAAGAAAGTATAGGAGTTGATGGAGATGGTGGTATTGAAGTGAAGGGTTGTTGTGGAAGTTATGGTGGTGGTGGTGGTGGCAGGTTGCTACAGTGATGGGGGCAATGGTGGTGGTGGTGGTCGGCCGCAGTGGTGGTGGTGAAGGAGTGAATGAGAGGATGGTAATTGTGGTAGTGGTTTCGATTGAGAGAGGGGGAGAGGTGAAGAAGGAGATTGAGGAGTAAAGAAGAAAATAAAGTGTAAATTAAGAGGGAGGAGATGATGTAGTAATAAATGATAAGAGAAAGGGGAGATGTGTGGGGATTAGGGCCGGCTAAGTTTCCTAGGAGTGTGTGTGGGTTGTTATGAAGGGATGGGTGATGGTGATGTGTTGAGGTTTGAATGGAGGGTTAGGATTTAATGTATGTTGAATAGTACCATACAAAAGGGAGAGAGAAGTACCAAGACCAGTCAAGCCCTTCAAAAAAGGGTTTTCTTATTTGTCCCAACCAATAGGAGGTGGAAACCTAGATAATCATTTACACAAAGGTCCATAATAGTTTAGGATTTACACAAAAAAGAAAATTTAGATTTGATGAGGGTAGAAGCCATGTTTGGTGTATTGTAGTAGAGAAAATTAGTGTGTGATATTTTGTATGAGCCATGAGATTGTAGGTTTGGGTTGGTGTTTGGTCTAGTTTTGGGCTAAGTTTAGTCGGTTGCCCAAAATTAAATAAAAATTGGGTCATAGGTGTTTTTTAATAAATTGGAAGTGCATAGGATCTCATTTGGGGGTAACACAACTGTCATTGATGTAGTAGACTCGGAATAAATTATCGTCATATATTGGGTTACAAGAAATGGGTCGATGTTGTGTCTCCAATTTTGATTGGAACGAACATAGGTGCAAAGTTTAGGTTTTAAAATTAGATAATTGTGAAGAATATTGTGCGATTAAAATAAAGCACAAGAGAGGGTATTTTTGAGTGACACAAAGATTGGAATGGAAGACTGGCACGTCTAGGTTATGGGTATAAAATTAGTTTGAAGGCAAAAGATAGAGTAACGCTCCAAATATCGAATCAACGGTAAGGTGCACCAAGTAAATTAAATTAAATGAGGCAAATTAGAACTCCATTAACTAATTCAAAATAACGCTAAATAAATTCTAATCCTAGATTTGGGTCAGAGGGTTTACACATACCCAAGATAGCATTTAGATCGCGCTATGGGTATTATGAATTTCTAGTAATACCATTTGGGCTAACCAATGCTCTAGCGTTATTCATGGATTTGATGAACCATGTCTTTATGCCATATTTAGATCAATTTATAGTGGTTTTCATAGACGACATGCTTGCCTATTCGAGTAGTGAAGAGGAATACGAGGGGCATCTTTGAAAGGTTTTATAAATTCTAAGAGAGTACCAGTTTTATGCAAAGCTTAGCAAGTACGAGTTTGGTTTGGATCATATTTTGTTCTTAGGGTACATTATTTCTGGAACAGGAGTGTCGGTAGACCCGAAGAAGGTTGAGGCCGTGGAAAGTTGTCTAGTTTCGAAGACAGTAGCAGATGTACAAAGTTTTCTGAGATTGGCAGGGTACTATCGAAGGTTCATGGCAGACTTTGCAAGGATCTCAGCTCCATTAACTCGTCTGACGCACAAGAAATTTAAGTTTATTTGGTCAGCAGAGTGTCAGGCAGTGTTTGAGGAGTTGAAGAAGAGATTAATTTTTGCACCAATTCTCACACTTCCAGTAGGGTCTCGAGGATTTATACTATATTGTGATGCATCCAGGAAGAAACTTGGGTGTATTTTGATGCAGTATGGAAGGATGATATATAACTTATGCATCTCGGTAGCTTCGAGAATACGAGAAGAACTACCCGACACATGATTTGGAATTGGATGCGGTAGTAATTGCACTCAAGCTATGGAGGCACTGCTTGTATGGCAATCGGGTAGAGATATTTACATATCACAGGAGCTTGAAGTACATATTCACCCAGAAGGACTTGAACATGAGGCAGAGAAGATAATTAGAACTATTGAAGGACTATGATGTGGAACTCCAGTATCATCCAGGAAAGACAAATATATTAGCAGTTTCCTTAGCAGGAGAGGCAGTGCATTTTTGTTGACATCACATACACATATTTTGGAGGATCTTCAGTAGATGGGGATCGAGGTGGTACTTTCGCAGGATACAGAGATTCTGGCCAGTTTATAGATTCAGTCTACTTTGGTAGAGAGGATTAAGGCAACTCAGGTAGAGGATCCGCAGATTCAGAAGCTTCGGAAAGAGTGTGAGTCCGATCTTAGCAAGGAGTTAAAGATTCATGAAGATGAAACGCTTAAATTTAGAAATCGTCTTTGTGTGCCGAGTGAAGATATCTGATAGAAAGTTATGGTTGAGTCACACAGATCTAAATATTCTATTCACCCAGGGAGTACGAAAATATTCCAAGATATCAAGTAGTATTTCTGGTAGAATGGGATGAAGAGGGATAGCACGATTTGTCTTCCGGTATTTGGTATGTAAACAAGTGAAGGCCGAGAAGTAGAGACCGGTAGGATTATTGCAGTCGCTTCCTATTTTGGAGTGAAAGTGGGAGCATATCATGATGGACTTTGGGACCAGTTTACCTAGATCCCCGACTGGTCGAGACGTAGTTTGGGTGATAGTGGATCGACTCACGAAGGTAGTATATTTTTTTCCTTTTTGAGTCGGACAGTCCACAGAGAAATTGGCAGAGATATACATGCGACATATAGTGAGGCAACACGGAGTTCCAGTGAGTATAGTATCAAATTGAGACACGCTTCACCTCTTATTTTTGGAAAAGCTTGCATTAGGGTTTGGGCACCAGGTTGAGGTGTAGTAAAACTTATCATCCTCATACAGACGAGTAGTCAGAGAGGACCATTCAGACCTTGGAAGATATGATACGGGCTTGTACCTTAGATTTTAGAGGGTCTTGGGAGGATCATCTTCATCTAGTTAATTTCTCATATAACAATAGTTATTAAACAAGTATTCAGATGGCTCCCTTTGAGGCATTGTATGAAAGAAAGTACAGGTCACCTCTGGCATAGAATGATATTGGTAAGCGGAAGATGTTGGGCTCAGAGATGATTACTCAGATAGAAGAGGTTGTTAGACGGATCAGAGAGCGACTTCAGATAGCGCAGGATCGGCATCATCATTGGGAAGATCAGCATCATAGGCCTTTAGAGTTTTGTGTCGGATACCACATATTCTTGCGGATTTTTTCTACCCATGGAGTCATTAGGTTTGGGGTTCGCGGGAAGCTTAGTCTGCGGTACGTTGGACCGTTCGACATCCTCGAGCGGGTGGGTGATGTTGCTTATCGCCTTGCCCTTTCACTTTCGTTGCATGAGGTGCATGATATATTTTATGTATCTCAGTTGCGTAGGTATGTCCCGAATACGAGTCATATCCTCGATCATTTTGAGCTAGTTGTTGGCACCGACTTATCTTACGAGGAGAAATCCGTATCTATTTTGGATTGGAGGAAGAAAGTGCTCAAGAATCGGACAATTCGTCTTGTCTTTGTTGCTTAAGGTCGTCATCCTTTGGGAGAGTCAACGTGGGAGCGCGAGGATGATATCCGGTCTCGATATTCATACTTTTTTGATTCAGGAGGTATATTCTTTTTTATGCCTTTGTATCTTAAATTTCGTGATCGTCGATCACCCATGTAGCATGTTGTTGCTTTTATTTATTTTGTATGATTAATTGCTTGATTGTATGTATAGATTGTAGTGCATGTCTTAATTTCTCTAGTTTGCCTTGGGTTTAAATTTTGAGGAAAAAAATTTCTAAGGAGGGTAGAGATGTCACTCCCCGTTCTTGATATACGTATTATTACATATACTGATTATTGGCATGACTGCCAGGTAACCTTGAGACTAGACCCATTGTTTTGGTTCATGGTTTATTTGTGTGGCTAGAATTTCTTGGAGAGATTCATGACTTGATCCAATGGCTTAGCATCAAACCCTACTCTTTAAAAACCATCTTCTTTCTCTCTATTCCCTCATTCCACTCTTTTCTTTCTCTTTCTTCACTTGGAGCTAGGCAAGTACATCTTGCACAAATAAAGAAACACCTCATATTTTACTTATTGATTTTCTTTGCATATTATTATTTTAAAATGTGTAAATTATGATTCTAAGCATCTTTAGTTCTTGGCATTTTCGATTTTAATAGGTATTTTGGTGTAGATCTAAATTTCAAAGTTAGGATTTTATAGTATTTCGTGGGAATGATATCCAAAAACTTATTATTTTTGAAAACTAATTGTTTTCATGTTGTAGATAATTAAATTTTGTTCGATTTTGACTTATGTTTCACTTGATTTGGAGTTAATATGAAGATTTTATGAAGAAATAAGTTTTGGAGCTTTTTTGTGGCAGTTTGGTTGTTCTGGGACGATGGAGTGCATGCAACAGCAAAGCCATGTGGCACAAAATTCCTTATCGTAACCCCTTTGCAGCAAGCGCCCATCTTGTTAGGCGCATGACTGTTTCGCATATGCGCTATGTGTTATGTGCCTGATCTTGCTGAGAGCACGATCTTGTTATGCACCTGAGGGTGCTATGCGACAGATCTTGCTATGCGTCTGGCACTGGACGCATAACTTGTTATGCACATGAATGCTATGCGCCTACCTTGTTATGCGCTAGGTCACTATGCGTCAGGCTTGTTGCATGCAATATGTTTTGCCATGTGACAGCAGTGCCATGCGACAGCTGCTTCATGGACCGTGTTGTGCCATGTGGCAGCCGCTCCATGCGACATACTTGGTTATACGCCTGTAATCATGTTACAGCCCTTATATATGCATATTCTTATGCTCGCATAAGACCCTATGCATTTCTTTTGCCTATTTTATTATTTTGCTTAGTTTTATTATTTTCGCTTGATTGTTTAGATTATATGCCTTGACCCTAGTAAGTTGCAAGGGTTGATGAGACAAGTGACCAACAGAATCCAAGATTTTATGCACAGGTGACCAATACCTGATGTTGATAGAGCTATAGTCTCAACCAGACCACTACCAAAATATGATGAAATAACGACATTTTTTAGCGACGTCATAATAAAATGTCGCTAATATTAAAGATTTTAGCGACTCCAAAAATAAACGTCGCTATACGTCACTGTTAGCGATATATAATAACATTTAGAGACAGAAATTAAGTTTTTTTAAAGAATAGTCGTTATAAGCTTCTTTAAGGTCGCTAAACGTCGTTGAGTTTTTTAATTTAGCGACGTTTAGCGACATATTTAGCGACGTTTGTTTTTTTGATTTTTAGCGTTGTTTATAATGTCGTCGGCTATTTATATTAGCGACGCCATAAGTTGACGTCGCGAAATATCGCTAAATTTTAATATAGGTTTTGATTCCCCCTTTTTGTCGAAGACTTCCCCCAATTTTTCAAAAACTCCCCCCTCTTCCCCCCCTCTCTCCGGCAAAGTGCACCCTCCGGTGCCACCTACTCCGGCGTCCCCCTCCTCCTCCTCTAGGTAAACCCTAACTCTCTCTCTCTCTCTCTCTCTCTCTCTCTCTCTCTCTCTCACACACACACAGATGCACACGACATGACACTGACACAGACACGACACACACACACTGATACAGATATGACACAGACTGTGAGAGAGGGTGTAAACCCTAACCCTAACCTGAATCTCTCTCACACACACATACAGATGCACACGACATGACACTGACACAAATACGACACACACACACTAATACAGACACGACATAGACTGTCACAGAGGGTGTAAATCCTAACCCTAACCCGATCTCTTTCTCTATCTCTCTCTCAGATGCAGACACGACATGACACTGACACAGACACGACATACACACACTGACACATACATGACACAGACACTATCACAGAGGGTGTAAACCCTAATCCTAACCCTCTCTCTTTCCCTCTCTCTCTTTCTCTCTCTCTCTCTCTCTCTCTCTCTCTCTCTCTGACATATGTTTAATTCTATACAATTAGTATATAACTTATACTATCATGAGTTACTAACTTACAATAACTGCTACTAACTTAATATAACTGATACCAACTTAATATCAATACTAATGCTAGATGACACTAGACTAACTAGACAAACTTAGCTTACTCTAACTGATGTCTGATATTCTAACTTGATATCTAACTCAAATAACTAAAATCTAAACTTCACCCTAGCTGATAATTACTAACTAGCATTCACTAACAATGCATCTAAGTGATACATTCATCAGTCAGTGATACACACATAGTAGTACATAAACGCAGTGGACTGAAAACTAATGCCGCCACTACTGATATTCCCTATAATATATACATCAATACCTTCCTACTGAAGGCACTAACCGAAGGCCTATCAGTGTACTACTGATACCAAACTAGACTGACATCAAATCCTTAGTTGTAGTATGATCAACTCGAGTGAATCTTACTCAAACTTATACCTATCTCCATTCCTCACCTACACACAACCATAGTTGATACACATAAGATACACAAAGATTTTCCCAATCTTCTAATGCATGTTATGATACTCAAGTTTAAAATATGACTTCAAATTATTGTTGCCTAATGTCGTACCCTATTTTGTATGATGGTGTGCACAGACCCTGTGAAATCTGCCGCAACACTCATTTTTACGTCAAATATGCACTGTCGGGTATGTGCAGATGGTGTGTGCAACAGCCTCTCCCCATCTCACTGCTCACTGTATTGCTCCCCAAATTTGCTGTCAATATGACATATACTCCTATGGACAGGCACCCCCCTATAACCAGATGACTAATACTTAAAGCAGTGCACAAACCCTAACCCTAACCCAAATTTGCTCAGTTGACACTAACTGATACACTACAATATGAGTATCCAGGATACAGAGTTGAACAAAAAAGTATCAGTGCTAGGACTAGGTGTATCAGTGCATGTACTGTATTCCTGAGTATTCTTATGTATGTGTAGACGAGTAGGTGTATAACATAATTGGGTATTCCTGTGTATATATGCTAGGACGAGTGGATGTACTTTTACTGTGTAGTCTAAATCTACAAGTTCATCCTATGAAGTCAGTGAATATAGTTACTACTGTATGTAGTCAAATCCCAAAGCACATCAAAGAAGTTACAAGTAGTAGTACAATTGTCATGTAAAACCACATTTAAAGAATATTATTAAATTTTCTTAACCCCCTTTGACTAATTTACTAATCTTGTTTTATACTGCATTGCTTAATTTAGTAATCTCTATTAATTTTTTTTAATGCAATTGTCATGTAATTATGAAATTAATGTTGTAAAAGTTAGAAAAGATATTGTGAAGTTAGTTATCCAGAGACAAAGCACTTGACGATGTTTTCTCTCTATGTCATTAATTATTAATAAAAAAATATTTAGAAAAAAGAAAGAAATAGGAGAAGTAGTAATAAAAGAGTAAACTTATCAATACTTTTGCTTAAGAGAAGACTTTTCTACTTTATTATATTTTGTAAATATAGCCTTCTCACCTAGAAAAGATATTATCTTGTACCTCATGTCATAAAGGAATAATAATGCGTTGGAACATAATACATTACAAGACTAGACCCTCACAATCCTCCATCTAAACTAGAACTCTATTATGATAAAAAGAAATAAAAAATAAAACCTAACCCTATATGTCCTCATTCTCAACTCTAAGCTATTCAACCTTCTTTCTTCCATGTTATGCCAACATTATCTCAATACCATTTTTATACTATCACAAAATCTTCTAATATGGGAAAAAACATATAAATGATTATCAGCTTAGAATCACCATAAGTAGTGACAAAGATGGAGGCAGATTGGGACAAATTTATGTATCATATACAAATTTATGTGAGATATACAATATTTAGAATTATGATATTTCTATTTAGGAACTAAATTTATTTCACAGTAATCACGATATCCAACAGCATAATGAAAGCATGTTATAGGATCAGCAGTATAAATTGAATATGTAAAAAATATTATATATCGCTTATTAGCGATTCTTACCAATAGTCCACTTGTCGTATCCTTGCAAAACAAGGATTAGCCTTGACATACACAATATGAATAGTATTTGCCAATGATCAATCAAGCATACATAACTGTTCTAGTTAGCATTCAGCATAACTATATTAGGATCATTGCAACAAGAAAACACTATCTATGAGTACAATAACATGAACATATAACAACTGAAAGGGCGACATAAAATTACACATGTAGAATTCCTTAATTACATGGAAATTTTGAAAATATAATTTTTCACAAAAAGAAAGAAGTATATCATATAACTTATATATTATGTTCAGAAACATGAATATTAGTAGCACAAGAAAATTATGGATCACAAAATGGTCCATAAGACACAAAGTTCACCATACAAGCAAACTTAGCAAAATACATAGAAGCCAGAACCAAAAGGCAGTGAAGCAGTACAAGTCCCCATGTAGATGGACTACACATAAGCAACCATCCATAAATTATGTACTACTTTCCATTAACTACAAATTTTCACCAATGATGCACATTTTTATCAAGTCCTTGGCTACCTCAGTATGCAACATGCTTATGGAGTGATGGTAAATTAAGTTGGGTTCGCAGTATCGATAAATAAGTATTTACAATTTTGTATTTGGATAGTTTATAAAATATTTAGTATTTCCCAAATTAAGGAATTAGTTAAGGAATTTTGTATTATATTTTTAATGTGGAACGTAACATCTATTTTAACAATATGGATACATATATTTATATATATTATCAATTATATTATTTGTTTCCATCTATCTTACCAGATGGCACCCATGACCCGAACACGTGCACGTCGCTTAAGAAAGGCACCTCCTACTGTTAAGGAGGAAGTGATACCTCCTACTGTTAAGGAGGAAGTGAATGTTAAGGAGGAAGTGAATGTTAAGGAGGAAGAGATACCTCCTACTATTAAATTGGAAGCGGTTGTTAAGGAGGAAGTGGCAACTTATACTATTAAGGAGGAAGTGGTGCCTCCTACTGTTGGGCAGGCACCAGCTGAGAGTGGGAGTTCCAGTCACCCAAAACCTATAGTGGAGATTGATGGAGTAGACGTTGCTTATGTGAAGTATCTGAGGGGACTGGGTTCTGCCCCAGCGTATTGGATTTTCTTGAGAGATTGAGAAATTGGATAAGACTTATGGTGTAACTGTGATACTTTTATTGTGGTTATTATATAACTGTGATACTTTTATATTGTACTTTTTGTGTGACTGTAATACTTTTAGTTTGTGTTTATTGTGTGACTGTGATATTTTATATACTTTTGTGATATTTCGTACGCAGAAAATTCAACGGAGGGTTGCTCTGGGTCAGTCTATTTTTATGAATTATTATAAGTCTGTGTATTTATTTTATTTATATTAAATGTATGTTAATTTACCGGTATTGAGTGTTCCACCAAAGGGGTCGACGAACCCAGAGAATTCAACGGAGGGTTGCTCCGGGTTTATTTATATAAATTGGGAATTCATAAACTGCAGGAAGATTGGTTTGAAAACCATTTTATATTTTTTTATTTTTTTACTAAAAATTTAGCAATATTTAGCGACATTTATATACGTCGCTAAATACGTCGCTGAATACGTTCTAAATATGTCGCTAAATATGTCGCTGAATATCGCTAAATTGCTGATATGACAGTATTTTTTAGGTTAATAAAATATCGTTAAATGTGTTGCAAAATGTCGCTAAAATAAAAAAATTTGTGACGTTTAGTGACAAAAAATATGTCACTAAATTAGCGACGTTGAGTCGCTAAACGTCGTTAATAAAAAAAATATTAGCGACGCAAATACGTCGCTAGAAAATGTCGCCATAGCGACGTTTTGCGACGTTTTTCCTGTCAACGACTAGCTTAAATGCGACTTCATTAAAACGTCGCTAATTTTTTTAGCGACGTTTTTAGGCCATTTAGCGACGTTTTCAGGCGTCGCTAATTTGAATTATTCTGGTAGTGGACTATGTGTTGAACTTTTTCCATAGAGGCCCCAATAATGTACCTGATCTGAGCAATGTGATGACAATGCGATAGAAGATTTCATGTGACTAACTGATTGACTTGGTAACGTGACTTGATTGACCTAGTAACCTGACTTGATTACTGTATCCGTGTTGATAAACGTACTATGTGCTAAGTGTTATATGTTTTGTTGGTGCATTGAGGTGCTACTTGATCCTACGCGACATGTGATATTATAAGATCTCAATTTTTCCAGCACGAACATTGTAGTTAGCCAGTAACTTTAGCATGGCTAGGATGTTTGTGATTGTTACATTACGCTTGGTGAAACTAGATTGGGCTTACAGGCAACAATGCAGAATTGTACCTAGCGTACTTGTACCAAGGTATGACATAGAGGGGGAATGATCATGTGACCACGCCATGAGATTACATATAACACTAGGGTTAACTAGGCAACTAACATTTATAGAGCATTGGGAGGAAACAGAATCCCGAGATCGTGCACGTAGGCCACCCCAAATAATTGTCTTGGCATGCCAGGCTGGGCCCCACGGGCATAGCACGATCTGAAGATCCCTATTATGCATTATGTTACTAGGATAATCCAGACTACACATAACAAGCCGTAGGATTTGTTTGGCCGATTATATATTGAACTTGATTGTGCTCTGTATCTTCTGGTAGTAGTCTAGGGACATGTACTATCGTGGTTTGGTTGTCCAACTCTTGTCCTTGTCTGATTGTGGGGTTGGGTTGTTGTGCTACGATAGGCTATGAACCGAAACTATGACGCAGAATCCTATCGCTTGACCTTAGTTAGAGGATGTACTCTATCTTGGTGTGGTACGACACTTCTTGTCCTTGTTTGGTGTAAGAGTGTCGTATTGCCTCGATGATGGTGTATACCCCTATGATTCTTGGCTCGTGCATTATATATATATATATATATATATATATATATATATATATATATATATATATATATATATATATATATATATTAGGTTTTTGTTTTTTCATTCATGCGTCCTAGTGGTACTTGCTATTTGGGGTCTAACCTCACTGGTTTTGCATGGCCATGTTTAGAACCAAAGCCTGGGGGTCAAGCGTATCTTCCCTTGACTTATGGCGCACACCCGACAGATGGACACTGAGGGACAGGAGTGAGTTTCTTCTTCACCACTCGTATTGTACATTAATTCTTCTATTTTTTGGCGTTTAGCCACCGGCACCCGTTAGCCGGCTTATCTGGACATTAGTTTCCTTTACATTATTGTACTTATTCAAACTGCAGCTGATCACAGTCATGTACTCTTGTTACTCTACTAGCCTACCATTTTGTACGACTAGTTTTCAGATCATTTTAATAGAGCGTCTGGGACGTCTTACTAGTTTATCTTATATCCTCTATGATTACTGCTTCTTGTTATAATGATTGAGACATAGATGTTCAGGACCCTAAGTGACTCGATTGTAGTATGAGCGCACCCCCTTGTCTATATACAACATTGATTGTATTGCGGGAAACCTCAGTACCCCATAGTGCTTAGCTGGCAGTATCATACCCTCGTTCTCCGTATTCCGGTATTGGGACGTGACACTAAACCTTATGTACCAACTTAACAAGTATAGTTATAAATCCAGGCATGTATCATGGTCATCAAGAATATTAGACTAACTTACGATGTGGGGCTCCCGTTGGAATGAACATTGTTCGAATCCTCCCTTGGAAACTTAGTTCCTAACTCGGTGGGTGGAAATGACATATAAAAAAAAAAGAATACTAGACTAACTTATTCAACTGATAAAAGTTATGACGAGAAGATAATGGAAATAGGAACAATAAACCATACTATAAATCATAAACAACTTGTTGAACGTATCTCAATCATAAGATGAAATGGAAACCCCCTGGGATCCAATAATAAGTAGAAACCACCTGTTAATTTTTTCTTTCTTTCTTTGTACAGTAGCTATGTTGAGATAGAGAATTAGGGTTTGGGTGGACGAGCAATTAGAGTCAACGATGATAGTTAGTGATGAAAATATTTATAATATAAATATAAATATATTATTTTTCAGAGAACAAGGAAACTAAAAAATAAAATTGTTACAGGCCTCCGAGAAAGTCGTGCACGAAGCACTGTCTTAAGAGTTGATCCGAGGTCTATGTGCAGACGTTTCTCGGAAGCTCCTAGTGGTAAAACCCCCTGACTACCGGGTTCTCTTCGTCGCACACAACTCGGAGAGAGAGACCGAACTTAGCTCTGCCCAGAGCAAGGATTTGGAGATCAGAATGTGGTTTGAAAGAGAAATGAAAGAGAGGTTTCACGTAGGATCATTTTCTGTAAAGAAAGGAGGAGGTGACCGCAATATAAAGGCAGACCAAAGACACAGCCAACCGACAAGAGATTAAATGGCTCTTAAAACTAGCCATTAAAGAGAAATAGCAAAAGAAAATAAACGTGGAACAATGGCTGTCAAAAGAGCTGTTACAAGGGTTCAATGAACCTGGACATGGTGCCTCTACGTTCAAATTTGAATGAGTCAAATGGTTCAAAAATAAGGAGGAGCAAAAATATTTTTTGGATCCCAGTCCGAACCAAAAGAGTAAAATTGGGTCAACATTCGGCACCCGCAAGTGTGCGTACGTACCCACATCCGTTACGCACGCCAAACCAAACCGAACCGCACGGCAGCGCACGCATGTGGCCCAAGGGGTTCCCCACACAACATATTTAATAAAACAATGAAGAGGAACTAATATATACATACAAGGAGGGGTTGGCCCATCAGATGTGGGACTAAAGAAAAGAAGGAAGTTGAATTTTTGCTCAAACAAAACTAACACTTAGTCCTGACATCTACTCCTCCGAGGCATAGTTCATCAACGATGATACCCCTTCTGAGGAGACCGATGTCTTCTTCCTCCCAATCAGCATAACCAACAACGTGAAGTACGTCTACAAGCAGCACAATGCCGGCGACTGGAGGTCCCTCGACTCGTCTCGAGCTAGTGCCCATTCTGAAATCGGAGCCTCGGAGCGAACCATTTCTTCGTGCGGAGCCACGACTGGGTAAAGTCAGCACTTACAATTTCGACTGTCCGTTGCATTACGTAAAATATATTAGTACACACTAATTAAAATAGATGTCGTCGCCACGTCGTTTCGTATCCACGTCCGTAAAACATAAAAATTAAGCGATTGTATATCTATTTTTGTGGCCTTTATCCATCTCGAAATCCTAAATCTCTCCTAATGAAACTGCCTCTTGGTCATGTTTCTAACCATGAGAGAGCCAAGGAGAGAGCATCTTGGCTAGAATTTTCCCATGTACATATCATCCTCTCTTTAACTTTCATTTCATGCTTCCTTTGCTAGATACCTCAAGCTTTTCAACTTTGGTAGATTCTTCACTATGCGCATCCATTCATGCAGCCCTGTCACACATGGGTCCATTTGATTCCAATGTGATACATGGATTGCAATGATCATCAGCATAGTCAAAGTGTGCAGGTGAGCATATCCTCTCCTGCAACCAAAAGAGGAAGATACAAAAACAACATAAAGAAAGCAGAAGAAAGAAATGATGAAGGATTCCACCACCTCCTTTCCTTTCCTTTTTCTTTTTGTTTATTCCATCACTGGTCTTCTTTCTCTCCATTTTTTCCTGCCTGTTTTCTTCATTCAATACTTTAATAATTGGGTGGGAGTGGATTAGAACCGGACCATGCCATTTAAATTTCTTGATAAAAGTAGTGTTCCTTATGGATCGAGTGTGGTCAAAAAAGGCTCTCCTCTCCATTATTTTATTTGCTAGAAAATCTAATCTCTGTTTGCTCACCATCCTAGTTGCAATTAAAAAACGCCGAGCGTGTTTTTATGTGACTATTATTCACCTTTTGATAAATTGACAGGAATGTCAAATTATTATTAGACAACCCTAACTGTCGCCACCAAAGTGGCCGCTGCATGGTGCACAATTGTTACATCCATGTCGTGTGAAAACTGGTACAAATTAGTACTACTCTGAAGAAATGTTTATCAACTACTTAGTCTCACGTACAAAAAAATATATAATATTATTAAATTAATTAAAATATTTTAAATATAATTTGAATCTATTTTAATTAGAATTTGTTATAGATATGTTTTAGAATTTTCGATAAATATTTAATCATGTACTTAGTTTAAATATAATTTTAATATTGAATGTATTTTAGAATTTATTATATGTTAAGGAAATTAGAAAGATTTAAAATTAAAATTTTTATTATTAAATACAATGTATATACCTTTTGAAGAATTTTTGATTTTTTTTTTATCTAATGGAAGATATACATAACACTTATATGACTTATTTTTTAGCCGTTTGTAAGTCGTATTATCTACTATTATAATAAGGTTTAGAAATGACTCAAAAAATGAATATATAAATATCATCAATTAGTAATATAAAAAAATTAACAAATGTTCTCTTCTGCGCGTGCAGTTGAAATTTTTTTTTTTTAAAAAAAAAAATAACATCCCAACATATAAAAAGTTAACTTATATTTAAACTAACTACAAGATATTATCTAATTAAGCACATATTCAAAATTTAAAATATATATTTATAACAAATTATAAATAAAATCTATATATAATTTAAATTTTTATAAATAATTCAAATTTATATCTATAATTAAAATCATATTTAAAATATTTTATATATAATTTAAATTTTTATCTAAATTTTAATAATATTATAGGTATATTTTGATACGTTCAACATGCAAATTTTTACATGCTTTACTAGTAATATTAGAGATAAGACACTCGATTTGTACATGTAGTCCTACACAAATATATGATGAAACTTTGCAAAATGTTAGAATGTATTTATAGCTAAAAGCTTTATCTATCTGCACTTTGTATCATAGACTAAAATTCTCACAACATTTACTTGATCTAACTAAGCAAATTTAACAAATTAAGACACCATCAGGAGCAGAGTCCCCTTCCCTTCCCTTCCCTTCCCTTCAGAATGGCCTGATGTGAGTAGTCCTAGTGTCGTAACCGGCGGCGAGGCGGCTCTTGCCGTAGACGCGGAACAGCCTGAGCAAATCTCCGGCCATCCTCGTGACTCGCGGCGGACAATCCCCCTGCATCACGACCAGTATCTTCGCCATCGCTCCGCTGGATCCCACCACCGCCTCCTTGGCTCTCCTCTTCTCCCTCTCCCTCTCCCAGCCCGCACCACCACCGTAACAAACGCCCCACAGAAACCCCACAGCCGCCTCCCTCCCTGCCTTCCCCACCTTCATCATCCTCCCCACCGCCGCGTCCACGCACTCCTCCGCTCTCTCCCCGACTGCAACCTGCCCATCCATGCAGCCCGCTGCCGCCTCCAGCATCACCATTGCCCTCTCCATCGCCGCAACGGAAGGCGGGGGGTCCAGCAGGAGAGCACGCACCAGTGCGGCCACCGCGCCAGCCTGCACGATCATCGGCTTCAGCTTCAACGTCGACCAGAGGCTCGTCAGGCAGCCAAGGCCGGCGTCGACATCGTCCATTGATCCTCCCTCCTCCACCAGCCTGATTATCTCGTGAACGAGTTGCTCCTCCTTCCGAGCGACCGAGATCTTCGTCTCGGGCGACGCTGCCGACAGCATCGCCTCCAGAACTCTGCCGGCAGCGGTCCTCGATCCCGGACTGCTGCTCCTATCGAGCAGCACTGCGACTACGGACGAGATGCTACTGTGATCGGGTTCCGAAAGCAAGGAGGAGACTGCAATCTCCTTGTTAATGAAGCCGGCAGTCAAGATGAGAGAAAGAACCCTAACGGCCGTCGCGATCATCGATTCATCATTCATACTGTTCTCAGCATTCAGTACAGACACCAAAAGGGAGGAGGTGCCGGCATCGACCGCACCGTTCTTAACGGACTCATCGATGTCGTCGTCCATAAAGAACTCTTCGAGCTTGTCGAGTACAGCGGGAAGAGGGTGGCCTTGGGAGGGTTTGAGCTGCAGGCCATGGTGGTCCCTGCAGGGAGTAGAGAGGAGAGACGAGGACCAGACGTTGATGAGGCGGCGAAGGGTGAGGTTGGGGACGAGGTCGGTGGAGGGGAGGGGGAGCATGGTGGCCGGACACGTCGTGTTGCCCGAGTCGAGCCAGCGCTGGATGGAGCGTCGGTCGTAGGTGACCCCGGTGCAGAGGCTGACGGGCGACTGCATGACCTCGAGCGAGATCGGGCAGCGGAACAGGGACGGGGTCTTCACGTCGAGTCGCAGAGAAGGATTCCTCCCCATGATGGCTCTTCTTCTTCTTCTTCTTCTTCTTCTTCTTCTTATGTTCCTCCTCTCTGAATTCTTTCTTTTTGGTTATAAAGAGGAGAGGGGGGAGTGCTGACAGAGAGGTGGGTCAATGATAGATGCCATTGCCAAATGGTGTGATTTGTGCAGGAGATGACAATAAGCGTACATATTGTGACCAAATGCCAACTGAGGTTTAATCTCAGAGTAATAACGGGGCCGATGGTAGGGACCAAAGAACCCGAGTGTCCCTACGCACGGAGCCAGTAACCTTGATCTGCACCGAGATTACACCGGAACGACTCGGAACACAATGATAGGACAATGTTCTACCAGTGTGTGACATTCGTGTTAGCAACGTAGGAGGGGAGAGTACGTAGGCGCAGTTTCTAGCCTAACCAGTGTACTGGTATGACAAAACTTGTAACCTACAATAAAAATAAGTATTGACATTTCGGTTGAGAGCTGGTGGGTGGTACTCGGATACAATCGCTGGACTAATAACATTGCATCAGGAATTTTAAAGACACTGTTATCCATTGAAAATCAACGATACTAATTCAATCCATATGATCCATAAACAGAAAATTTGTTCCTACCAAAAAATGATAATAAAAAGGAAGAGGAGAAAATACTTTAGGATAACTGTATAATACAAAACATTCGAATTAGCAAAATGTCTGATGGATCTGACGGAAATTTGTCTGTTGTGGGTTTCTTTGAAAATAAAATTGCATGGACATTTACCACTGGACGTTCATAATAGCAGTTGATTTTTTTTCGACAAAATACTCCATGGACATGTCATTGTACCTTCATGATGTACCAAAAAACAGAAAATTTACTGTACCGATAATAAATTTATATTAATTAAATATAGCGATAGAAGTTTGATAAATTTAGAAAATACGATAGGAATCGCCAGTTGGGATGGCGAAAATTTGAAAAACTTGATTTTCGCCAATACAGTTGGCGAAAATCCGACCAAAATCCGACGTGTATTAAAAAAACAAAAAACAAAAACAAAAAATCAAAATTTTACCAACTTTCCCAAATTTTCGCCAACTCTGTTGGCAAAAATTGGGGGAGGTTGGTTTATTTGTTTGTGCGGTTCGATTTCGCCTCGGTTTAGTGGTTGATTTGGTTCGGTTCGGTTTAGCCTTAGTTACTTGGTTTTGCTTGGTTCAACATGAGAGAAAAATGGGTTCACCATATTTTCGCCAACTCTGTTGGCGAAAATTGAGTGCTCTCTTGTTGGGTCGGGTTGGTTCATAGGGTCTGGTTCGGGTGGGGTTGTTGATAGGGATTAAATGATTGTAGGTGTGGGTTTAAATGGGTTCGGGTGGATGGGTTGGTAGAATTTAATTGATGTTAGGTGGTTAAATATGTAGGTGGGGGTTATGTATTATAAGTAGAGGGTGGGAGATCGTCGCAAGATCACAAAAGAGTTGCAAGATCACAGAAGAGAATAGGAGGAAGAAGCAGAGAATAGAAGAGAAGAGCAGAGCAGAGAAGAGCAGGAGGAAGAAAGCAAAGAAGAAGAGAAGAGAAAAACATAAGAAAAACAGATTTGTAATTTTTTGATTACAATTATAATTATATAATTGTAGTTACTATTTTAATTATTATAAATGTTGTAATCCCCCTGATTTTTAAAATTTGATAATATGGAATTTTCCCCAATTTACTGTAATTTTTCTGATATTTTTCTGGAATTAAATTAAGGTGTTTTAATTATTGAAGGATTTTTAATTGATAATAAATGGTATTAAAATATTATGAAAATAATATTTTATGTTGTAAAATGAAAACCAGACATAGGGTAATTTTCCGGGAATTTATTGGACCCCGGATGAATTTTTAAAAGCCCTAAATACTAATTAAATATTAAATCAATTTTTAAACCCAAATAAACCGGGTTTATTTAACTGAACCGGACCGGGTTTATTTTTAAACCCAATCGGGTCGGATCCGGGTCTAACCCAGACCCGAACCCGATAGCCCGAACCCGACCCGCATTTTTATTTCGGATCGGGCCGGATCCGTAGACCCGACCCGACCCGCCATCAAACCCGACCCGCTATCTCATCTTCCCCATTCAGCCGAACCGACCCCGACTTCTCGGTTTCCGCCGCCGGAAACGCCCGCCGCCGGCCGACTGCCCCGCTTCCCCTACCTGCAACCGCCAGAGACGCTCCGCTTCCTCTCCCCGCTCACCGGACGCCGCCTCTCCACCTCCCTCGACGGCTATATAAAGCCCTAAACCCGCCTCTTCGGCCAATCCTCCCCCACCGTGCCCTAGCTCCGACGCCTCCCTCCGCCGTGTCATCCCCCGCAGACACCTCGCCGCGACGCCGCCACCGCCCTGCTGCCCAGCCCACCTCGCCAGCGCCGCAGCCACCTCCCTCCTCCTCCCTATCCTCCGCTGCCTCCGGCTCCTCAGACCCCGCAGCAGACCCAGCCGCCGTCCAGCCTTCCGTGCGACGCCGTCCGGCCGTTCGAGAGCCGCCGAGCCAGGCCGCCGCCCTCCGCTGCAGAAGTCCTAAGCTGGACACGAATCGGACACAGCAGGACACAGAAGACCCGGACACGAGAAAACCCTAACCCTAATTTTGAACAGTGTCGGACACAGTGCACAGGACAGGAGGACTCGGTTTTTTTAAGACCCACTACAGGTAACCGTAACTTTTGACTCGTAGCTCGGAATTCGATTCCGTAAATTGTATCGCGTAGCCTGTTCGACCCTCTCGGTGCCCGGACAAACCGCTCGGGGCATCGCGTCCTGTGGTGATCGCACATCGCGATCCAAAAAAGGAAAAACCAGACCCTGTTTCACCCCGGAATCGAGTACGCCCCGCCAAACGGGACGACTTGGTCACGTGCGGTCTTCACCGACACGTCAGCGTCGTTGATACGGACGTGTGGGCTTTCGCAGAAGCTGATTCGGATGTGCGTGCACACCGGAATCAGTGCGTATCCGCGGACACCGCCCCGTATCCGTACTTTCTGTTTCTCGCTGTAATTTAGTGTACACAAGTCAGATCGAGACGAAACTTGCGCCATCGGACTCGTAGCAATACGCTGGTCCTGTGGGTCAAGTTTGGTTCGATTCTGAGAACGTTGACAAAATCGTGTGTCGTGGGCCCCATAGGCTCCACTCGACGGACGATTTTGAGAACGGCTCATCGGAATCCAATTCTGGAAGTTCCGTTGGGTTCGTATCATCGTTCCTGACCTGTTGACACTAAGTTGGACTGTTTTTGAGACCTTTGACCCTGGCGCGTTTTTCGGTGCAAGACGGCCCACATCTGGACCCCGCCTTGACCCGAAAATAACGTTTTTGCCCTTGTCTCCAAATTGGACTCAAGGATAGGCGATCCTAGCTGATTAATATTTTCTGGATCTGTTGGTGATGTCTATTTCAGCAACCGGAGTACTGCTTGGAAATCCAGCCGAAGCTCGAGCTACAATTGGAACAGGAAATCCAGGCAAGTGTACCTTGCCATTAAATGCAGTATTTAATTCATTTTGAATCTCTTGCTCTAATTTCTGTGACTGTGGTACTTGCCCTATCAAGTAAATTATCCCTAGGACACCTGACACAAGCATGATACAGAATCTTCCTGATTATTCAAGGGGGTTTGTATAAGATATAGATTTTATGATTTAAGCTTTAGAACTTAATAAATGACTGACTGCATTAGTTTCAATCTTGCGTAACATGAACATTGAGATCTGTGACGTGAGATTCATTGGGTGGGGAGAGTATTACCATATCAAGGCTGATTATATTATATATATATCTGGTTATCTGGAAGTGTCCTAGTCTCTGACACAGAGCTTTGGCACCTGTACTGGCCCTTCGAGAATCACTGCTATGGTTTCTTATCACTGATCCTGTAGTAGTCTCAGCCTGAGTATGAATAATAACTCTCACTTGCATGATCACTTAGCTGGTTTTAATTATTTAACTGGATTTGTTTGATAGTAACATCGGCATACCACTGTCTTAAACTTATTAATATCTTGTACTTCTCTTGTGTTTAATATTTTGGTTGACTTGCATGCTCATTCACTGTATTATGGCTCGTATTCTTCTGTACCTTGTTACGTCCCGCTGAGGACCTGGTTTTGTTCTCCAGTTATAGCAGACGAGAGCTACCCTGAGGTGTACGGAACAGGGGCACTACTCGGAGCAGTACCTGAACCTGAGGACGAGGTGACCGCTGAGGACTTCTCCTGAACAACTGCTTCACCATGCTCAGTCATTTAGTCTTTATTTTCCTGTTTCATTAAAACTCTCTATTTCCTGTTTATTTGAACTCTTTATTTCCTGTCTTTGAGAACTTATGTAACAGACTTAATATCGGATTGTTCTCCGATTTTATTTACTTTGTCTGGTTGTAACTTAATATTTCTTTTGCTGAAGTTGATATCTTATATCTGTGGATGAGAATAGTAGACCCCGACTGATGTAATACAGCTTAAGTATGCTCGATGGATCCATTAAATTGGGTTTGTCCATCGATGCATGCTGCTGGCCATTATCACGTGCTCAGTCCCTCGATATTTTGGGACTGGGGCGTGACATGGTTTTTGTGGTGGCCCATGCAGGTCAACGACTAAAATTGTTCGGTTTCAACTTAGGGACCGAACAGGCCTGCAATAAAGAATAAGATAAGTTTTTAGGATCTCATCCACTTGCTTGAAAATGTTCTTGATATCTGTATCGTATTCGAACTAATTTTGACTTGCATCTTGCCTTGACTCCTGTGCGCCTCTTATAGTTTATTTTTGATGCAGAGAAATGGATTCCCAAGAAAACGACGGAACTCTAGCAAGAACACCAATAGGAGATGCAGCCACCTACGGAGAAGATGAAGTGACGCTATTGAGTGGAGATCCCTCTACTCACCGAAGCAGTCAAGCAAATCCACAATCTTCTAGATTTCGGCGTGATGATATTCCACCTCCGCCCCAGTTCACTCCTCAGATGCCTGTCTTCCCACCAGGCCAAGCAATGGACGGACAGCAGATGTTCCAGATGTTCTTCGCAATGATGCAAGCTCAGCAACAAGTCCAAACTGAAGCCCAACGTCGCGAAGCTGAGTACTTGAGGAACAGTCTAGTAAATGCACTGGAGCAGGCCAACCTACCAGCTAGACGACATCCGACGGGCTCTATCACAGACTTCCGCCAACTAAAGTCCCGTACTTTCTCTGGCAAGGAGGGACCAACAGAAGTGCATGAATGGCTCACCAACATTCGGCATCAATTAGAAGCAGCTGAGCTTCCCCAAGATCGTTGGATGACTGCCGTCAGAATGCAATTGACGGACAATGCTCATCACTGGTGGCTATCCGAAGAGACCAGGCTCGGACCAGACCGAGTTACTTGGGAAGAGTTCTCCAGACTCTTCCAGGAGATGTACATACCTGCTATCGCTCGATCAGAACTGAGGGACAAGTTCAATCGCCTCACTCAGGATGCTATGACGGTGGAAGAGTACAACGCCGAGTTCATTCGTCTGAGTCGCTTCGCTCCTACCTTGATCCCGACAGAAGTAGAGAAGGCCGAGAAGTTTTTCGACGGACTCAACATCGAGCTACAGAAGCTGATTGGATCTGTCGCACCAACTTCGTACACGGACGTCCTTGCTGCAGCTCGACGCATGGAGCGCGTCACCAGGAGAGAAACCAGTCTGAAGAGGCCTTCCACATCAGTACCAGCCAGAGCAAACAATGGAGAAGCTGCCAAGAAACCTCATCTGCAACAAGCACCACAGGGATCTGCATCCAAAACCCTGGCTCTTCCTACTTGTTATTACTGCGGCAAAATAGGCCATGTTGAGAAGGAGTGTAGACGTAAGCACGGACTGTGCTTAGGTTGCGGATCCAGACAGCATGCAGTGAAGGACTGCCCTGATCGTAGGGAAGCACCAAGGGCGAACCAACAAGCTCTACCAGCACCAGGAGGACAACAACCAAGGCCACCCATGGCACATCAAGCAGCACCCTACCAGCAAGTCCAGCAACATCAGAGAGCACCACCTCAAGGACGCGGCCAAGTTTTTGCGATGACTGTGGGAGACGTGCAGAACCAAGGAGTTGCTAATGCGAGTAAGTCTTTGTAGTTGTTTCATTTCTAGCATTTCTGTAGTTCGTGCCTGCTGGTTCGTGACCCCAGACTTGACCTGATAACCTTGACCTGATAACCTTAAAACCTAATAATTCTAACTTGTTAATAATTGATAACCTAGTTTTGAACTTGATAATAACCTAGAATTGTTAACTTGATAAGTTTTGAAATATAACCTGGTTTTCTAAAAACAGTAATTTTTTAGATTTCCCACATTTGGGAAATTGCATAACTTTTAATGCTTGGGAAAAATAATTTTTACTAGGTGTCACTCTCAATCTTGATTTTTGTGATTCGAATAAATTTTGCAACCGTGTCATCTCTGTTGACCGGTTAATATTTGATTGCGAGGACGCAATCCTCTTAAGGGGGGTATATTGTAATCCCCCTGATTTTCAAAATTTGATAATATGGAATTTTCCCCAATTTACTGTAATTTTTCTGATATTTTTCTGGAATTAAATTAAGGTGTTTTAATTATTGAAGGATTTTTAATTGATAATAAATGGTATTAAAATATTATGAAAATAATATTTTATGTTGTAAAATGAAAACCAGACATAGGGTAATTTTCCGAAAATTTATTGGACCCCGGATGAATTTTTAAAAGCCCTAAATACTAATTAAATATTAAATCAATTTTTAAACCCAAATAAACCGGGTTTATTTAACTGAACCGGACCGGGTTTATTTTTAAACCCAATCGGGTCGGATCCTGGCCTAACCCAGACCCGAACCCGATAGCCCGAACCCGACCCGCATTTTTATTTCGGATCGGGCCGGATCCGTAGACCCGACCCGACCCGCCATCAAACCCGACCCGCTATCTCATCTTCCCCATTCAGCCGAACCGACCCCGACTTCTCGGTTTCCGCCGCCGGAAACGCCCGCCGCCGGCCGACTGCCCCGCTTCCCCTACCTGCAACCGCCAGAGACGCTCCGCTTCCTCTCCCCGCTCACCGGACGCCGCCTCTCCACCTCCCTCGACGGCTATATAAAGCCCTAAACCCGCCTCTTCGGCCAATCCTCCCCCACCGTGCCCTAGCTCCGACGCCTCCCTCCGCCGTGTCATCCCCCGTAGACACCTCGCCGCGACGCCGCCACCGCCCTGCTGCCCAGCCCACCTCGCCAGCGCCGCAGCCACCTCCCTCCTCCTCCCTATCCTCCGCTGCCTCCGGCTCCTCAGACCCCACAGCAGACCCAGCCGCCGTCCAGCCTTCCGTGCGACGCCGTCCGGCCGTTCGAGAGCCGCCGAGCCAGGCCGCCGCCCTCCGCTGCAGAAGTCCTAAGCTGGACACGAATCGGACACAGCAGGACACAGAAGACCCGGACACGAGAAAACCCTAACCCTAATTTTGAACAGTGTCGGACACAGTGCACAGGACACGAGGACTCGATTTTTTTAAGACCCACTACAGGTAACCGTAACTTTTGACTCGTAGCTCGGAATTCGATTCCGTAAATTGTATCGCGTAGCCTGTTCGACCCTCTCGGTGCCCGGACAAACCGCTCGGGGCATCGCGTCCTGTGGTGATCGCACATCGAGATCCAAAAACAGGAAAAACTAGACCCTGTTTCACCCCGGAATCGAGTACGCCCCGCCAAACGGGACGACTTGGTCACGTGCGGTCTTCACCGACACGTCAGCGTCGTTGATACGGACGTGTGGGCTTTCGCAGAAGCTGATTCGGATGTGCGTGCACACCGAAATCAGTGCGTATCCGCGGACACCGCCCCGTATCCGTACTTTCTGTTTCTCGCTGTAATTTAGTGTACACAAGTCAGATCGAGACGAAACTTGCGCCATCGGACTCGTAGCAATACGCTGGTCCTGTGGGTCAAGTTTGGTTCGATTCTGAGAACGTTGACAAAATCGTGTGTCGTGGGCCCCATAGGCTCCACTCGACGGACGATTTTGAGAACGGCTCATCGGAATCCAATTCTGGAAGTTCCGTTGGGTTCGTATCATCGTTCCTGACCTGTTGACACTAAGTTGGACTGTTTTTGAGACCTTTGACCCTGACACGTTTTTCGGTGCAAGACGGCCCACATTTGGACCCCGCCTTGACCCGAAAATAACGTTTTTGCCCTTGTCTCCAAATTGGACTCAAGGACAGGCGATCCTAGCTGATTAATATTTTCTGGATCTGTTGGTGATGTCTATTTCAGCAACCGGAGTACTGCTTGGAAATCCAGCCGAAGCTCGAGCTACAATTGGAACAGGAAATCCAGGCAAGTGTACCTTGCCATTAAATGCAGTATTTAATTCATTTTGAATCTCTTGCTCTAATTTCTGTGACTGTGGTACTTGCCCTATCAAGTAAATTATCCCTAGGACACCTGACACAAGCATGATACAGAATCTTCCTGATTATTCAAGGGGGTTTGTATAAGATATAGATTTTATGATTTAAGCTTTAGAACTTAATAAATGACTGACTGCATTAGTTTCAATCTTGCGTAACATGAACATTGAGATCTGTGACGTGAGATTCATTGGGTGGGGAGAGTATTACCATATCAAGGCTGATTATATTATATATATATCTGGTTATCTGGAAGTGTCCTAGTCTCTGACACAGAGCTTTGGCACCTGTACTGGCCCTTCGAGAATCACTGCTATGGTTTCTTATCACTGATCCTGTAGTAGTCTCAGCCTGAGTATGAATAATAACTCTCACTTGCATGATCACTTAGCTGGTTTTAATTATTTAACTGGATTTGTTTGATAGTAACATCGGCATACCACTGTCTTAAACTTATTAATATCTTGTACTTCTCTTGTGTTTAACATTTTGGTTGACTTGCATGCTCATTCACTGTATTATGGCTCGTATTCTTCTGTACCTTGTTACGTCCCGCTGAGGACCTGGTTTTGTTCTCCAGTTATAGCAGACGAGAGCTACCCTGAGGTGTACGGAACAGGGGCACTACTCGGAGCAGTACCTGAACCTGAGGACGAGGTGACCGCTGAGGACTTCTCCTGAACAACTGCTTCACCATGCTCAGTCATTTAGTCTTTATTTTCCTGTTTCATTAAAACTCTCTATTTCCTGTTTATTTGAACTCTTTATTTCCTGTCTTTGAGAACTTATGTAACAGACTTAATATCGGATTGTTCTTCGATTTTATTTACTTTGTCTGGTTGTAACTTAATATTTCTTTTGCTGAAGTTGATATCTTATATCTGTGGATGAGAATAGTAGACCCCGACTGATGTAATACAGCTTAAGTATGCTCGATGGATCCATTAAATTGGGTTTGTCCATCGATGCATGCTGCTGGCCATTATCACGTGCTCAGTCCCTCGGTATTTTGGGACTGGGGCGTGACAAATGTAATGTTCGTGATAGTAGTCATACTAACACTAAATTAAATTAAAATATTACAGATGGGTACCCAAAACGATGGACGTATTCCACGAGGGCCTACCACAGATACGATTATCCAGCTACGTGAATCGCACATTTCTAGTCTAGTATTTTCTGGACAGTTATATTAAAATTAAATTATTTTAGTACATAGAATTTATATTTTTTTACATGTCTAATAATAACATCGTTTATATATGTCATATATAGCAATACGATTATCCTAATAAGTTTCGAGTATGAGAGCATGTTGCATGGCGTTATGGGGACGACATTGGGTACTGGATGTTGACTGAAGAACAACATGGTATGGTGAACGTATTTTGTTTTGATCATATTGATCAGATACATTTTCTACGTCATGACCGAAACTTGATTTTCAGTTTAGTTGAGCGGTGGTGGCCAAAAAGAAATACCTTTCAGTTACCGTTCGGAGAAATGACAATTTTGTTAGTAGATGTGGCAAATATTTTAGGATTATCTATTACGGGTGAACCTATAATATTTGAAAATGATGAAACATTTTGCGCCAAAACTGTGATAAGGAAGTATTTAGGCGTGGAGCCGCCTATCATACATGGTAAAAGTTTTGTGACGCTTTCGTGGCTCCTCCACAACTTTATGCACCTAGATCGTATTGGTGAGGAAGAAATCTTAGTGGATGCGGAACGAGTAAGTATAACATTTAATATATTTTATTTATGTAATATATATTTTTATTTAGTTTAACTGATTTTTTTTATTATATGTTAAGGTTACTGCTTGCACCATGGCCTACTTGTAAGCCCCTGATTTTTCAAAAATACTAAAATTAGGATTTTTCATAATTTTCTGGAATTTTCTGGGAATTTTCTGTAATTAAAATCAGGATTTCGAATTATTTCACAATTTTTAATTAAGGATAAACAGCATTAAAATATTATGAAAATAATATTTTTGGGTGTAAAATGGAAAACTGGACTTAGGGTAATTTTTCTGGAATTTATTGGACCCCGGACCTATTTTTAATTACCTAAAAACTATTTATTTAATTATTTATTTATTTATTCATTTATTATTATTATTATTATTATTACTATTATTATTTTAATTTTTTCGGCCCAGCCCAGCCGCTCAGCCCAGCCCGGCCCAACTGCAAACCGGGTCGGGTCGGGTCAGACAACCCGACCCGCTAGCCGCCCGCACCCGCAACCCGGTCGACCCACTCCACCGCGTCCCTCGCCCCGCCCCGCGTCTCCCGCCGGTCCCGTCGCCCTCCTCCGCGCTGCCCGCGGCCACGCGCCCACACCCCCGCGCTGGCCGCCGCCTCCCTCGGCCCCTAACGCCACCGCCTCCTATTTAACTACCCCCCCGAGCCTCTCCGGCACCATCGACCCCCCCTCTCTCCTCCGTCCGACCACCTCGCCGCCACCCGAGCCACCACCGGCTCCGCCCTCTGCCGCCCGCTCCTCCTCCTCCCGTCTTCGCCCTCCGGTGCCCAGCCAGCACCCGCCTCCGGCCTCCCCACGAGCAGCCGCAGCCAGCAGCTAGCCCGGCCGTCCCCGGCGCCTCCCCGCTCCGCCGTCCCCGCACGCCCAGCCCCCGGCGAGCCGCCCTCGGCCTCCCAGCGCGCCGCCGGTCAACGCCCAGCCCTCCTCCGGCCGGCGTCCCCTCGCCAGAGCAAAACCCTAACCCTAATTCCCAAATTCCGTGTCGGACACGACACGGACACGGTGAAGACCCAATTTTCGGATCCCCTTCAGGTGCGTGTATCTTTTTGCTCGTAGCTCCGTTTTCGATTCCGCAAATTGCGTTGCGAAGCCTGTATGACCCTCTCGGTGCCCGGATAAACCACTCGGGGCATCGCGTCCTGTGGTGATCGCACACCGCGATCCAAAAACAGGAAAAATCAGACCCTGTTTCATCCCGGAACTGAGTGCGCCCCGCCAAACGGGACGACTTAGTCGCGTGCGGTCTTCACAGATACGTGCGCGTTGTCGATACGGACGTGTGAGTTTTTGCGGAAGCTGATTCGGGTGTGCGTGCACACCGGAATCAACGCATATCCGCGGACATCGCCCCGTATTCGACTTTTCTATAATTCGCCCTAACTTCGTGTACACTCGTCAGATCGAGACGAAACTTACGCCATCGGACTCGTAGCAATACGCTGGTCCTGTGGGTCAAGTTTGGTTCGATTCTGAGAACGTTGACGAAATCGCGTGTCGTGGGCCCCACAGGCCCCGCTCGACGGGCGATTTTGTGTTCGGCTCATCGGAATCCAAATCTTAAAGTTCCGTTGGGTTCGTATCAGCGTTCCTGACCTGTTGACACTAAGTTTGGTGAATTTGGAGACCTTTGACCCAGACACGTTTTTCGGTGCAAAGCGGGCCCACCGGCGGACCCCGTTTTGACCCGAAACTGCCGTTTTTGTCCTTGTCTTCAAATTGGACCCAAGGACAGACGTTTCTAGCTATTTGACATCTTCTGAGCGTGATGGTAATGTCTATTTCAGCTTTTGGACTCATCCCTGGAAATTTTCCCCAAGAACCAATTTAATCAGATCCAAACAACAGGCAAGTACCTGCAATTCAAATTAATCTTTATATTGTGATAATTAATTCCCTGCTTTACTAGTACCATTGATGATTACACATAGTACTAGAACACTGGAATTCATGTCTTGAATATTGGAGTTCCTGTCTTGTTTTTCATGTCGGGTGGGAGAATACTAGAAGGCATGTAGTTTACCCATTTCCCCTGTCGTGTTTAATAGCTGTTGGTACGCGACTGTACCCTCAGCCGGATCTCGATTATTCCTGTTTAATAGCCGTTTATGACGGCCGGATTAGCCTTATAAACCCCTACATGCCAACTATGTATTCTAAAACAAACACAAGTTCACACAGCTAGTTTCTAGATCTTGTTATATTTCTTGCAGACTGTTGTAGTTTCATTTCCTGTCTCATTTACTTCGGGTTTTCTCATATTCCTGTTTACAGCTTTAACTCTGAGATATTAATGTTCTTTTATGCAGTTTCTCAACATGATATTCAATTAATTATCATAAATATTTAGTTTAATCTTGTTGTGCACTGTGTACTTTGCTCCTTTCCTGACTGGATCTGTTGATTTAGGCGAGGATGAGGACCTTGCCCCTACATTTTATGGCCCCTATGAGGCAGCAGGTGACACAGTTGCAGAGCCAGTTCCCGCACAGGAAGCTACTCCTGCTGAGTAGTTAGCAGTAGTTATCTTAGTTTTTGCTCTTTATCTTAGTAATCGGGTTTGTCCCTGATTTCATTCTGAATTTCTGTACTAAAACATTTGAATCTGTTGTCACATTTATTTCAATCGCAATCTTAAGTACCTGTTTCTCATTATTATCTTGCCTATGTTAATTGTGAATGAGCTAGACTAGTTAAATGTGGATAAGACCTAGACAGCGTACTACCGCCGACTCTGCGGGGTAGGCTGGACGTACCCACGCACTCGTGCCCGAATTTCCGGGTGCGAGTCGTGACACATTTTTATGGTGGCCCATACAGGTCATATCCTTAAATAGGGTAATACCCTAGGACAGGGTACGGAATAAGATTGAGGATTCTAGGAAAAGCTCATTCACAGTATAGGGTCCTTATTTCAATTCTTGATATCATTTCTGCTCAATTTTCCTATCGTCTTTGATTTCCAAGTAATCTATTCTGATCTTCCTATCCCTTAATCTTTCAGAATGGTCCAGACAAGGAACACAGTAGGAGGCACCTCAGAACCAGCTGAGCAAAATGTGCCCGAGACTCTTGCACTCCTGTCGCCTCCATCTGTTCCGGCAGTTACTCTAGATGGGGCACAGCTACTTGGAGTGTTCCAGGGACTAGTGGAATCCCAGAAGGAACAAACTGCCCTGCTACGGACCAGCCTTTCAGAAGCTCTTCGGACCCGGGAGTCACCACAAAAGAGGCCAGGAAGTGCCAAAGACTTCAAAAACCTTAGACCCCTGGAATTCTACGGAACTGAAGGCATTCTCTATGCCGATGAATGGATAGAGAACGTAGAGAGACTCCTGAAGACTGCTCGGGTTCCTGATGATCTCAAAGTGGAGTCCGCAAGCCTGCAACTGTTCGACATTGCTCGAACCTGGTTCAGAGATGAACCTCAACTATCTGCTCCTGACCTCACCTGGGAGGACTTCAAGAGGCTATTCAAGGAGAAATTTTACCCCGAAGTGGCTCGGGAAGCTCTCGAAAGCCAATTCGAGAGACTGGAACAAGGTAACCTGTCTGTTGATGAGTATACTGCTGAATTTAGCAGGTTAAGCCACTTTGCGGAGTACATGGTCCGTACCCCGGAGGACAGAGCCCGTAGATTCAAGAAGGGGCTGTCTCCGGATATTCGCCTTGCTGTCACCACCAGCCGAGCTCGCACCTATGAGGAAATCTTGAGCGTGGCACAAGGCGTTGAGAGAGACATGGGGCATAAGCTAAAGCGAGAGAGAGATACCAGAAATGCAGGACCCAACAAACGCCCTTTTCAACAACAACAGCAGAGGGCCCCGCAGCAAACTCAGCGTCCTCTCCCTCGAGCTCCAGCACCCCAACACCAGGCTCAAGGACAGAACCAACAAGCGGCTGCTTGTAACTTTTGCCAAAAACAAGGTCACACCTGGCAAGTTTGTAGGAAGAGACTGGGTGCCTGTCTATATTGTGGATCAACAGAACATCAAGTGAGGGACTGCCCCACTGCTCCAGGACGCGGACAAGCTTACGTGATGACCGTGGAGAACGCGCAAACTTTGGAAGCAGCTAATGCGCGTAAGTGATTCGTAGATACCTTTTTCTAGTATTGTTTTCGTGCCTATTGGTTCGTGACCTCAGCCCCAACCTAGTAATTCTTGAACTTGCTAAATAACCTAGTATGTTTTTAAATTGATAACTGTATAGATTCTTTAGGCTTTTGCTATTGTGCTTATTTTGTGTTATTCTGTGGACTTTAATAAATTTGTACCTCTTTTTATCATCATCTAGCGCACTTAATTTTTGCTGAACTCGACTGATGCTGCTATTTTATAGCCTAGTTTTGCAAGCTTACTCTTTATCGGGCTTGTTCGTGACACCTGTATTATTGAGGCCTGATCAACCCCACTAATACAAGTGTCTACTCAGAATCAGTGTACTACGGTCTGATCAACCTTAGTGCATTTCGATTCGCACTTCGCACGACTACTTTATGTGGATTGAGATATATGGTTGACTAGTATACTTGCCCCTAAATACGCCCGAGCATATCGTATCAGTTACATAACCGTATTAATACGAGCATGCGAACAAATGATTACCAGAATAGAATCTCAATCCATAACCGCCTGACAATTTTTATTAGAATTCCTTAAACGCCTTGATCCCTATACCTCTGTTCTACCACCTCACCCTTAAACTCTTTATTATTGATCCTTGTCTTCCCTTATTTCGGAAAGACAAAAACCTGTGGTTGGTATAAGTTGATTTGTAGTGCTAGACATACCCCTCAGACCGGTCGAATTGATGATAACCTCTATGACTAAGGGAATACCATAGGTGGTGTATTTGTATTACAGACTTGAAGATTCAATACCATGATTTATTAAGTTGAGACCTAGCCTCACTAGTTGTACAGCCTTAGAGGATATGGGTAAAATTCTAAGTTGGGTAGCAACCGCAATGTTCACCTGAGAGAAACCCGCTAGACTGTAATCAAGTGAGTTTGGACAGAGAGAACCCTACCATAATTTAAATTTCGAGAACGAAATTCTATAAGTTGGGTAGATTGTAAGCCCCTGATTTTTCAAAAATACTAAAATTGGGATTTTTCACAATTTTCTGGAATTTTCTGGGAATTTTCTGTAATTAAAATCAGGATTTTGAATTATTTCACAATTTTTAATTAAGGATAAACAGCATTAAAATATTATGAAAATAATATTTTTGGGTGTAAAATGGAAAACTGGACTTAGGATAATTTTCCTGGAATTTATTGGACCCCGGACCTATTTTTAATTACCTAAAAACTATTTATTTAATTATTTATTTAATTATTTATTTATTTATTTATTTATTATTATTATTATTATTATTACTATTATTAATTTAATTTTTTCGGCCCAGCCCAGCCGCTCAGCCCAGCCCGGCCCAACTGCAAACCGGGTCGGGTCGGGTCAGACAACCCGACCCGCTAGCCGCCCGCACCCGCAACCCGGTCGACCCACTCCACCGCGTCCCTCACCCCGCCCCGCGTCTCCCGCCGGACCCGCTGCCCTCCTCCGCGCTGCCCGCGGCCACGCGCCCACACCCCCGCGCTGGCCGCCGCCTTCCTCGGCCCCTAACGTCACCGCCTCCTATTTAACTCCCCCCCCCGAGCCTCTCCGGCACCGTCGACCCCCCCTCTCTCCTCCGTCCGACCACCTCGCCGCCACCCGAGCCACCACCGGCTCCGCCCTCGGCCGCCCGCTCCTCCTCCTCCCGTCTCCGCCCTTCGGCGCCCAGCCAGCACCCGCCTCCGGCCTCCCCACGAGCAGCCGCAGCCAGCAGCTAGCCCGGCCGTCCCCGGCGCCTCCCCGCTCCGCCGTCCCCGCACGCCCAGCCCCCGGCGAGCCGCCCTCGGCCTTCCAGCGCGCCGCCGGCCAACGCCCAGCCCTCCTCCGGCCGGCGTCCCCTCGCCAGAGCAAAACCCTAACCCTAATTCCTAAATTCCGTGTCGGACACGACACGGACACGGTGAAGACCCAATTTTCGGATCCCCTTCAGGTGCGTGTATCTTTTTGCTCGTAGCTCCGTTTTCGATTTCGCAAATTGCGTTGCGAAGCCTGTATGACCCTCTCGGTGCCCGGACAAATCGCTCGGGTGTCACGACCCGCACCCGGAATTTGGGCATGAGTCGTGGGTACGTCCAGCCTACGCCGCAGCATCGGTGGTAGAACGCTGTCTAGGTCTCAACATATAATATCTTGTCAATAGTCTCAACTCCGCACGGAGGACAATGATAAATAATCCACAGTTCTATGGTATACTCAATCACAAGCTATAAGAAGTAATGGCACGATGAGAATAGAAAAGAGTTCTAAATAAACCAACCACAATAATCCAACTCAAATCCTGGTCTAGATGACCTCACAAAGTCACAAAATAATAAATACATCTCAGTCTCAGTCTAAAACAATAAATGCAGAAAAATAATCTAAGAACAGCCAGGTACGTTCTCCTCTAGGCTAGGCAACTCCTCTGGGATTTCTGGAGTGAAATCACCCTCTAATCCTGGGCCGTAATGAGTGGGACACAAGCTCTCCAGGTCCTCTGAAAAATATTATCCAGTCAGGATTGGAGCGAAGCACAAGCACTAACAGCAGTTTCATTAAATTGACAAAATCTATAAACAGTGTAAGAAATACAAGATGGAAAATAATGCTGGAAATGTAAAGTACTGGAGAAAATGGAAATAGGCAATAGAGCATCTAGCAATGAACAATAAATAGTGAATGCTAGACAATAAATAGTGAATGCTGGAACAGGTGAATCTGAATAAAGTAGACATCTAGCTAAGTGTTTGAATTATCAGTTTATTAAGTGATCGGCGTGCGAGACTTGATCTCCCTTGTCAGCCCCTTTCTGAATTTCCGGGCCCTGTCCCCCGGATCTCTAATCATCGATGGCACGAAGCGGTTCAGACGGGAAAATCCTGCGGCATACTCGTCGACGGACGAGCTCCCCTGGGCTAAGTCATAGAACTGACTCTCCAAAGCTCCCAGGGCAACATCAGGAAAGAACTTCTCCTTGAAGAGCTCCTTGAAATCCTCCCAAGTGAGTCCCCTGCGCAAGAGTCTCGGCTCCGTGCGAAACCACGTCAAGGCAATGTCGAACATCTGGCTGCCAGCGGCCTCGATCTGAAGGGCCTCCGGAAGCTGTGCCAAGCGTAAGTTCCTCTCGATGTCCTCTAGCCAATCATCGGCGTAGAGTATCCCTTCTGTCCCCTTGAACTCCCGAGGCATCATCCTCTTGAAATCCACAATGGTGCCCGGCCTCTGGTGGTGCTGATCAGGACGCTGCTGCTGCTGAGTGACTCTCTCCACAGCCTGGAGAGCCACTTGGTGAGCATTCTCCATGTTCACCCTTATCATCTCTGTCTGGGCCTGATGTGCCTCAGCCTGCACTCTCTGGGCCTCTGTCGACGTCCTCTGGGCATCGACCATGCCCTGAATCAAGGCGAACATCTGTGCCCCATCGACAGGCACACCTCCTGGATGCTGAACTGGTGGTGGTGGTAGAGGCCCCGTCGTAGCTGTGGGGACCCTCTGAACTGGTGGTGGAGGACCCCCGAATGCTGCAGACACTCCCACATGTACTGGAGATGTAGGAGGTGCTGCGAATGTCTGTCCGGCCGGGCGAGAGGTGGCAGACCTCTCTGAAGCTGCTGCTCCGAGTCTCTGGGACCTGGTCCTCGGCATCCTGAAGACAGATCGAAAGAATCAATTAAAGCAATAGATACGATGTCATCAAGGAAGGACAGTAAATTTCTAAAGGAAAATCATTAAGAGTAATGTCATAAGAATCAGAATTTCCTAATTGTGATTGAGCATATCCTCGGCCTAAATCCTATTTCCTAAAACAGGCTCGCAGTAGTACAACTAAGTTGTCGCACTACCACGATACCGCACAACTTACGAAGCTAGACCTGCATGGGCCACCACTAAAAACGTGTCACGACCCGCACCCAGAATTTGGGCATGAGTCGTGGGTACGTCCAGCCTACGCCGCAGCATCGGCGGTAGAACGCTGTCTAGGTCTCAACATATAATATCCTGTCAATAGTCTCAACTCCGCACGGAGGACAATGATAAATAATCCACAGTTCTATGGTATACTCAATCACAAGCTATAAGAAGTAATAGCACGATGAGAATAGAAAAGAGTTCTAAATAAACCAACCACAATAATCCAACTCAAATCCTGGTCTAGATGACCTCACAAAGTCACAAAATAATAAATACATCTCAGTCTCAGTCTAAAACAATAAATACAGAAAAATAATCTAAGAACAGCCAGGTACGTTCTCCTCTAGGCTAGGCAACTCCTCTAGGATTTCTGGAGTAAAATTACCCTCTAATCCTGGGCCGTAATGAGTGGGACACAAGCTCTCCAGGTCCTCTGAAAAATGTTATCCAGTCAGGATTGGAGCAAAGCACAAGCACTAACAGCAGTTTCATTAAATTGACAAAATCTATAAACAGTGTAAGAAATACAAGATGGAAAATAATGCTGGAAATGTAAAGTACTGGAGAAAATGGAAATAGGCAATAGAGCATCTAGCAATGAACAATAAATAGTGAATGCTAGACAATAAATAGTGAATGCTGGAACAGGTGAATCTGAATAAAGTAGACATCTAGCTAAGTGTTTGAATTATCAGTTTATTATGTGATCGGCTTGGGACTTGATCAGGCTGGTTATATATGATTAACTATGATTCTTGTAGGTCAGGCTAACCATATGGTTAGCTATGATGCATGTAGTGGTCAGGTTAATCATATATAACAGCTATGATGCATGAAAGATGGTCGGGCCGCACCCAACGTGAGAAGTGGGGTAAGCTATGATGCATGTAAAGGATTTGGATATGATCACATAATCTACTAATAGTTCCCCATCCCCCAGCTAGCACGATAGATTCCAATCACGACTCCTCATGATGGAGATCTAGGGTGCTAACCCGTGTATCCATAGTGTCGGAATCAAGTATGTAATACACTACAATTTATAGAAGTAATCAACAATGAAAACTGTCAGAGAATGTACTCGCCTGTGGTCCTGAGCAAAGGGTGAGGATCGATGTCCAAAGTGGGATCACAATGACCTATTTGTGGAATATAATGTCAGATATTAAATCAAAAGAGTAACATGTTTAACTAATTAAATATGAGGCCTCTAGGTCCATTATGAGGTTTACGGGTCAAAATTAGGTTAACTAGTTAATACTAGTCCATATATATCATAATAGTCCATATTGGACAAAACCTAACTAAACTAGTCATTTCTAGGTCATTACCTTGGTTCAAGTCCCACCTTATCTAATATCACTAAATGACATTTAAAGAGTGATACCTACTTACAATGACTGCTACTTTAAGTACTAACATCTAACTTAATTAACCAATACATATATACTAACTAATATTTACTTAACTAAACTAACCAATATACTACTGACATCTAACAGAACTAACAATCCCTTGCTATCACTCTTATTACCTGAACTATCTCCACACCTGATACACAACTCAGCTGGAACATTCCCCCCTCACTGTGACACACACAGCTACACATAGTGTTCTAGGGTACACATACTGCTACTTTGCTAGGTTCACACAGGCACAGTTCATGGAGACTTTGAAACATACTGAAATCAATTCCTATACACACACAGTCACATCTTTACACATAGGTCTCTAGAACTCTTTGCACCCTCATATCACTGATACTCCAAGACACACAGGAAACTAGGTTCTATGGAACTCACACACACACAAGTGCACACAGACACTTACCTACCCTCTCACTGAAACCAATCACTATACTCAATACTGATACTGAAACACTAGGGAATATCCTGATTCACATTGGCTCAATTACTGAAGTACTGAACCACACAGGTTCTAGTTATACACACTCCACACACAAACACCTACCCAGAATCCTGCACACTGCACAGTTCTTGCTCACAACCTATCTATACACACATATATTTCTATTACTCAGTCACACAGGTAATACACAGTTTGCTCCTCCCTAATCTGATACACATTGCACATACTGAAATTGGTACACACTGATATACATAGGTACACTCAGGTAGGCACTCATCTCACTCTGCTCTCAACTGCACAGGGAAGACACTGATGTTTATCACAGAAATCTGAGAATTCCTCACACAAACAGAAACTGAACTGCTCTCTCTCACACACCTACAGTTCACACACACTTAGACACAGAGAGAATTCACATAGGTTTATTTTGAGACACACACATATAAATTCTCTGATTCTCACGAGTTGCACACACTAGGTACAGTTTCAATTGACTGTACATAGAGCTACACACCTAACACTGGTACATTCAGTTTCACATAGACACACACAGATTCTACCCAATGATCTAACTGACACCCAAACACACAGTACCACAGTTCAAATTCTGAACATAAACTACACACCCACACTGCATTACATAGATACATACAGCTACACATCCACACATTGGTTCATTTACTCCCCTATACACTAATACATAACACACAGAATCCTCTGTTGAACCTGGGACAACTCTACACACACAGGATATGCTGAAACCTTAATCCTATACACAGAACTACTCACAGGCACATATGCCCCACACATACTCAGGTACACCCAACCCGACTACACAATTTCTCCCAAATGTACACAACACAGTATATATATATATACATATAGATTCATATATCAACTATGCAGAAATTAACTAAGTTAGATAGGTACGTTCCTAATAACATATCATCAAACATATGTAGTGCAGACAAACAAATATACATACAACCCATGAATCCTCAACCCAAAACCCTAAAATCGAGTTCAACCTACACATATGAGATGAAATCAGTCTACCTACAAATACCTAGGGTTAGGGTTCCTGATAATTGGGGAAAACAAATGTTGGGGACACTTAAACCTAATCAAAACCCTAAAAAAATCGAACTACACAGCAAGGGTTCCCTAATGGCCAACAATCGACAGAAAAACAGAAATTAAAGGATAAAAATTCGAATTTACCTATAGAGATGGGTTCTCAAATGGGAGTTCTTCTTCCCCAAGGTTCCTTGGCCCACGTTCCTTGCTTTCCTTGCTTTGGAGGAGGAAGATGGAAGCCCTAGGGTTAAATCTCGAAAATTGGGTGAGGAGATGGTTTCTCTTGATGGAGGCTAGGGTTTCTCTTTTCTACATGAAGGAAGAGAGGGTTCCCTTTTATATTAAGCTAGTTTTAGGGTTTCCATGCGTAGCTTTAGGTTAAACCCCCTATGTTAGGTCATGCAGAACCTAATTTACTCAGGTTTAGGCCTGCTAGGGTTTGAGGGTTCATCCTAAAATTTAAATTCTAGGGTTTCACTAGAACTGGGTTTACAATTAGGGTTGACTCACTAGGGTCTGTCCTAATGAGTTCTAGGGTTTTTACCTTAAACCAAATATCACCAACAATATGTAAATAGTTTAAAAACTCAGCAGATTAATTAAATTCATAATTATTCAAAATGGTGAATTTACACAAATGCCCTTGCTTGGAAAAGTGGTAGTGACAAGTCTACCCTCCTAAAAGAAATTTCGTCCTCGAAATTGGACTGAACTAGAACAAGAATGAAATCAGAAAAGGAATATACCTCAAGTCTAGAAGAGGTACGGGTATTGCTCACGCATTTCATCCTCTCTCTCCCAGGTCGACTCCCCTGGAGAGTGATGTCTCCATGCAACACGAACCAAAGGAATAGTTTGGTTCCGCAAAACCTTCTCTCTGCGGTCCAAGATCTCTACGGGCTGCTCAGGGTAGCTGAGCGTCGGACCAACCTCAATCTTCGAGTGATCCAGTACGTGACTAGGGTCTGCCACGTACCGTCTCAGCTGCGACACGTGGAACACATCATGCACTCCCTCTAATGCAGGCGGCAAGTCTAATCTATACGCCACTGCACCTATCTTCGCAAGAACACCGAAGGGTCCGATGTAGCGTGGGCTAAGCTTCCCGCCTCTACCAAAATGAATCGTTCCACGCGTCGAAGAAATCCGTAGGAATACTAGATCGCCAACCTAAAACAAAAACAGCCTCAACACGCAGTCTAAACAAACAAACGCAAACCAGAAAATTAACAATCTATACCTGAAACTCAAGGGGTCTACGGTGGCTGTCGGCCCAATGCCGCTGTCTGTCCTGCGCCACTCGCAGTCTGTCTCTGATGAGTTTCACCTTTTCTGCTGCATCCACGACCATTTCTGGTCCTAACAAGGCTCTCTCTCCAACGTCGTCCCACGATAACGGTGTACGACACCTCCGTCCATAAAGAGCCTCAAATGGTGACATCTCGATGCTGGCCTGGTAGCTGTTGTTGTAAGCGAACTCTACCAGGTGCAGATGATCCTCCCAAGAACCTCCGAGATCTAGAACACAAGTGCGTAGCATATCCTCGAGAGTCTGAATAGTCCGTTCAGACTGCCCGTCTGTCTGGGGGTGATATGCGGTACTGAACTTGAGCTGAGTGCCCAAGCTAGCCTGCAGACTCCTCCAGAAGTGGGAAGTAAAACGGCTATCCCGATCCGAGACGATGCTCACCGGAACTCCATGAAGTCTAACTATCTGTCGCACGTACATCTCTGCTAACCTCTCTGTCGACGTGCCCACCTTGAAAGGTAAGAAATGGGCTGATTTGGTCAGCCTGTCCACGATGACATACTTCAAAATAGAGGTTATGCCGATGTTTATGCAACCAAACACGAAAACTATTGGACCCAAATCGCGTCCTTCCCTCCTGGAGAACATGGAAGCCCTGAAACAAAATCCATGGTCACGTGCTCCCATTTCCACTCTGGGATCGGTAAAGGTTGAAGCAAACCTCCTGGCCTCTGCCGGTCTGCCTTTACCTGCTGGCACACTAGACACCGAGATACGAAGCGTGCTACCTCGCGCTTCATTCCATACCACCATACGTGCTCCCTCAAGTCTCGATACATCTTGTTGGCACCGGGATGCATCGAGTACTGAGAGCGGTGTGCCTCTTGCAAAACCTCCTCGCGCAGCTCCCCGCTCGGCACACATATCCTTGTGCCGTGCCGTAGAGAACCATCATCTGCGATAGTAAAGTCGTCCGACAATCCCATCTGAACCTGTGCTCTGATACTCCTCAGAGTCTCATCATCGTACTGCGCAGCTCTGATCCTGTCCATCAGTTCGGACTGTATCTGCAATCCCCACATTTGAATCTCAGTACCGGGAACTAACAACTCAATCTCCAAGCTTTCCAGATCAGCCAACAAATGCCTATCTGTCGTCAAGTACATAGCCATCGGATACCTGTTCAAGGCATCGGCGACTACGTTGGCTTTTCCTGGGTGGTACTGCAGTGAGATGTCAAAGTCCTTCATCAACTCTAACCACCTCCTCTGCCTCATGTTCAGCTTCTTCTGTGTGAATACGTACTTCAAGCTCTTGTGGTCTGTGGAGATCTCCACACGCTCTCCGTATAGGTAATGTTTTCACAGCTTTAGAGCGAAGATAACTGCTGCCAATTCTAAATCGTGGGTGGGATAGTTCTTTTCATGAGGGCGTAACTGCCTGGAAGCATAGGCAATTACCTTCCCGTGCTGCTGAAGAACGCATCCCAGACCCTTCCCTGAAGCATCACTGTATATGGTGAAACCACCTGTCCCTGCTGGCAACGTCAAAACTGGAGCTGTTGTCAACATCTTCTTTAGTTCATCAAATGCAGCCTGGCACTCCTCCGTCCAGACAAAATCCATATCTTTCCTAGTCAATCTGGTCATCGGCGCTGCAATCTTAGAGAAGTCTTGTACAAACCTCCTGTAGTATCCTGCTAGCCCGAGAAAACTCCTGATCTCAGCCACCGAACTGGGGGTAGCCCACGACTCCACTGCCTCGATCTTCTTTGGGTTTACCGAGATTCCGTCACCCGATACCACATGCCCAAGAAATTCGACCTTGTCAAGGAAGAATTCACACTTAGAGAGTTTCCCGTACAGCTTCTCCCTCCTGAGAGTCTCTAAGACCAACCTCAGGTGCTCTTCGTGCTCCTCTGGGGTCTTGGAATACACAAGAATATCGTCGATGAACACCACCACGAACTTGTCAAGGTACTGGTGGAACACCTTGTTCATCAGGTTCATGAATACTGCCGGTGCATTGGTTAAACCAAATGGCATCACCATGAACTCAAACTGGCCGTATCTGGTCCGAAAAGCTGTCTTCGGCGTGTCTTCTTTCTTCACCTTCACCTGGTGATAGCCTGACCTCAAATCAATCTTTGAAAACACCCTTGCCCCGCTCAACTGATCGAAAAGATCATCTATCCTCGGTAGCGGGTACTTGTTCTTGATAGTGATATTGTTCAAAGCTCTATAATCAATGCACATGCGCACCGTGCCGTCCTTCTTCGGTACGAACAATACCGGAGCTCCCCATGGTGATGAACTGGATTTGATGAAGCCTTTGTCCTGCAGCTCCTCAACTTGCTTCTTCAGTTCTGCCAGCTCGTTGTTGTTGACTCTATAGACATGTTGTGAAATGGGCTCCGCTCCTGGAACCAAGTCTATAGAGAATTCAACATCTCTGTCTGGCGGCAAGCCTGGCAACTCTTCTGGAAATACATCCAGGAACTCCGCTATCAGAGGATGTGGCAACTCCTCCTCTTCTGCCCTGGCTCCGCAAAATGTGCCCCTGCTCTGTTCCGCTGCTCCTCTGACGACCTCAAACTCCGGCTCTCCTGGTGGTCTAAATAATACTCTGCCTCTATAAAAATCTATAGTAGCATGATGCCTACTCAACCAGTCCATTCCGAGTACAATATCGTACCCCGGAAGTGGCATGACAAGTAAGCTCACGCTCAACTCTCGGCCTCCTACTGACACCCTTCGGTCCTTGCAGTGATCACGGACTAGGATAATACCTCCACCAGTCATGATCTTGCAAGTCCTAGCTAATGGTTCTGTGTCTAAATAATGTCGAAGTGCATATGATACAGACACAAAACTATGGGAAGCGCCAAAGTCGAATAAGGTAAATGCGGAAATACAATCGAGAAGAACCGAACCTGTGATCAAGTCTCCTGCTGGCTCGATCTCCTCGACTGCCATGGCGTATGCTCGCCCCTGGGGTGCACCTCTCTGCTGCTGATGCTGGGCAAACTTCTGATGTTGCGGTGGAAGTGGTCCCCTCTGTTGTTGGCCTCCTGGTGCGGTAGGCACCCTGTCTGATCCTCTCTGGGCGGCTGCTCCACCCTGACCTGGACGAAAGGTAGGATAATCCTTCAGCTGGTGTGTCGTCGATCCACAGGATAGACATGAGCCCAATCTCTTCCTGCAGATATCTCTAGTATGTCCCATCTTCCCCCCAGTACGCACACTGGATGGCGGGCTGGTTCTGTCTCTGTTGCTGCTGCTGGGCCTGCCCTCGGGCTGGTGCCTGATGCTGCTGCTGAAAGGGTCTCTGCTGTTGCTGCTGAAAGTATGGACGCTTGCCCGGTCCCGTACTACTGTTTGCTCCTCCGGAACCATCGCGTCCCCTCTTGGGCCTGAGGCCCAAGTCGTCCTCGGCTACTTGGGCATCCATCAATATGCCCTCGTAGGTAGCTGTGCGACGTCCCGACGTGCGAGACTTGATCTCCCTTGTCAGCCCCTTTCTGAATTTCCGGGCCCTGTCCCCCGGATCTCTAATCATCGATGGCGTGAAGCGGCTCAGACGGGAAAACTCTGCGGCATACTCGTCGACGGACGAGCTCCCCTGGGCTAAGTCATGGAACTGACTCTCCAAAGCTCCCAGGGCAACATCAGGAAAGAACTTCTCCTTGAAGAGCTCCTTGAAATCCTCCCAAGTGAGTCCCCTGCGCAAGAGTCTCGGCTCCGTGCGAAACCACGTCAAGGCAATGTCGAACATCTGGCTGCCAGCGGCCTCGATCTGAAGGGCCTCCGAAAGCTGTGCCAAGCGTAAGTTCCTCTCGATGTCCTCTAGCCAATCATCGGCGTAGAGTATCCCTTCTGTCCCCTTGAACTCCCGAGGCATCATCCTCTTGAAATCCACAATGGTGCCCGACCTCTGGTGGTGCTGATCAGGACGCTGCTGTTGCTGAGTGACTCTCTCCACAGCCTGGAGAGCCACTTGGTGAGCATTCTCCATGTTCACCCTCATTATCTCTGTCTGGGCCTGATGTGCCTCAGCCTGCACTCTCTGGGCCTCTGTCGACGTCCTCTGGGCATCGACCATGACCTGAATCAAGGCGAACATCTGTGCCCCATCGACAGGCACACCTTCTGGATGCTGAACTGGTGGTGGTGGTAGAGGCCCCGTCGTATCTGTGGGGACCCTCTGAACTGGTGGTGGAGGACCCCCGAATGCTGCAGACACTCCCACATGTACTGGAGATGTAGGAGGTGCTGCGAATGTCTGTCCGGCCGGGCGAGAGGTGGCAGACCTCTCTGAAGCTGCTGCTCCGAGTCTCTGGGACCTGGTCCTCGGCATCCTGAAGACAGATCGAAAGAATCAATTAAAGCAATAGATACGATGTCATCAAGGAAGGACAGTAAATTTCTAAAGGAAAATCATTAAGAGTAATGTCATAAGAATCAGAATTTCCTAATTATGATTGAGCATATCCTCGGCCTAAATCCTATTTCCTAAAACAGGCTCGCAGTAGTACAACTAAGTTGTCGCACTACCATGATACCGTACAACTTACGAAGCTAGACCTGCATGGGCCACCACTAAAAACGTGTCACGACCCGCACCCGGAATTTGGGCATGAGTCGTGGGTACGTACAGCCTACGCCGCAGCATCGGCGGTAGAACGCTGTCTAGGTCTCAACATATAATATCCTGTCAATAGTCTCAACTCCGCACGAAGGACAATGATAAATAATCCACAGTTCTATGGTATACTCAATCACAAGCTATAAGAAGTAATGGCACGATGAGAATAGAAAAGAGTTCTAAATAAACCAACCACAATAATCCAACTCAAATCCTGGTCTAGATGACCTCACAAAGTCACAAAATAATAAATACATCTCAGTCTCAGTCTAAAATAATAAATGCAGAAAAATAATCTAAGAACAGCCAGGTACGTTCTCCTCTAGGCTAGGCAACTCCTCTGGGGTTTCTGGAGTGAAATTACCCTCTAATCCTGGGCCGTAATGAGTGGGACACATGCTCTCCAGGTCCTCTGAAAAATGTTATCCAGTCAGGATTGGAGCAAAGCACAAGCACTAACAGCAGTTTCATTAAATTGACAAAATCTATAAACAGTGTAAGAAATACAAGATGGAAAATAATGCTGGAAATGTAAAGTACTGGAGAAAATGGAAATAGGCAATAGAGCATCTAGCAATGAACAATAAATAGTGAATGCTAGACAATAAATAGTGAATGCTGGAACAGGTGAATCTGAATAAAGTAGACATCTAGCTAAGTGTTTGAATTATCAGTTTATTATGTGATCGGCTTGGGACTTGATCAGGCTGGTTATATATGATTAACTATGATTCTTGTAGGTCAGGCTAACCATATGGTTAGCTATGATGCATGTAGTGGTTAGGTTAATCATATATAACAGCTATGATGCATGAAAGATGGTCAGGCCGCACCCAACGTGAGAAGTGGGGTGAGCTATGATGCATGTAAAGGATTTGGATATGATCACATAATCTACTAATAGTTCCCCATCCCCCAGCTAGCACGATGGATTCCAATCACGACTCCTCATGATGGGGATCTAGGGTGCTAACCCGTGTATCCATAGTGTCGGAATCAAGTATGTAATACACTACAATTTATAGAAGTAATCAACAATGAAAACTGTCAGAGAATGTACTCGCCTGTGGTCCTGAGCAAAGGGTGAGGATCGATGTCCAAAGTGGGATCACAATGACCTATTTGTGGAATATAATGTCAGATATTAAATCAAAAGAGTAACATGTTTAACTAATTAAATATGAGGCCTCTAGGTCCATTATGAGGTTTACGGGTCAAAATTAGGTTAACTAGTTAATACTAGTCCATATATATCATAATAGTCCATATTGGACAAAACCTAACTAAACTAGTCATTTCTAGGTCATTACCTTGGTTCAAGTCCCACCTTATCTAATATCACTAAATGACATTTAAAGAGTGATACCTACTTACAATGACTGCTACTTTAAGTACTAACATCTAACTTAACTAACCAATACATATATACTAACTAATATTTACTTAACTAAACTAACCAATATACTACTGACATCTAACAGAACTAACAATCCCTTGCTATCACTCTTATTACCTGAACTATCTCCACACCTGATACACAACTCAGCTGGAACATTCCCCCCTCACTGTGACACACACAGCTACACATAGTGTTCTAGGGTACACATACTGCTACTTTGCTAGGTTCACACAGGCACAGTTCATGGAGACTTTGAAACGTACTGAAATCAATTCCTATACACACACAGTCACATCTTTACACATAGGTCTCTAGAACTCTTTGCACCCTCATATCACTGATACTCCAAGACACACAGGAAACTAGGTTCTATGGAACTCACACACACACAAGTGCACACAGACACTTACCTACCCTCTCACTGAAACCAATCACTATACTCAATACTGATACTGAAACACTAGGGAATATCCTGATTCACATTGGCTCAATTACTGAAGTACTGAACCACACAGGTTCTAGTTATACACACTCCACACACAAACACCTACCCAGAATCCTGCACACTGCACAGTTCTTGCTCACAACCTATCTATACACACATATATTTCTATTACTCAGTCACACAGGTAATACACAGTTTGCTCCTCCCTAATCTGATACACATTGCACATACTGAAATTGGTACACACTGATATACATAGGTACACTCAGGTAGGCACTCATCTCACTCTGCTCTCAACTGCACAGGGAAGACACTGATGTTTATCACAGAAATCTGAGAATTCCTCACACAAACAGAAACTGAACTGCTCTCTCTCACACACCTACAGTTCACACACACTTAGACACACAGAGAATTCACATAGGTTTATTTTGAGACACACACATATAAATTCTCTGATTCTCACGAGTTGCACACACTAGGTACAGTTTCAATTGACTGTACATAGAGCTACACACCTAACACTGGTACATTCAGTTTCACATAGACACACACAGATTCTACCCAATGATCTAACTGACACCCAAACACACAGTACCACAGTTCAAATTCTGAACATAAACTACACACCCACACTGCATTACATAGATACATACAGCTACACATCCACACATTGGTTCATTTACTCCCCTATACACTAATACATAACACACAGAATCCTCTGTTGAACCTGGGACAACTCTACACACACAGGATATGCTGAAACCTTAATCCTATACACAGAACTACTCACAGGCACATATGCCCCACACATACTCAGGTACACCCAACCCGACTACACAATTTCCCCCAAATGTACACAACACAGTATATATATATATACATATAGATTCATATATCAACTATGCAGAAATTAACTAAGTTAGATAGGTACGTTCCTAATAACATATCATCAAACATATGCAGTGCAGACAAACAAATATACATACAACCCATGAATCCTCAACCCAAAACCCTAAAATCGAGTTCAACCTACACATATGAGATGAAATCAGTCTACCTACAAATACCTAGGGTTAGGGTTCCTGATAATTGGGGAAAACAAATGTTGGGGACACTTAAACCTAATCAAAACCCTAAAAAAATTGAACTACACAGCAAGGGTTCCCTAATGGCCAACAATCGACAGAAAAACAGAAATTAAAGGATAAAAATTCGAATTTACCTATAGAGATGGGTTCTCAAATGGGAGTTCTTCTTCCCCAAGGTTCCTTGGCCCACGTTCCTTGCTTTCCTTGCTTTGGAGGAGGAAGATGGAAGCCCTAGGGTTAAATCTCGAAAATTGGGTGAGGAGATGGTTTCTCTTGATGGAGGCTAGGGTTTCTCTTTTCTACATGAAGGAAGAGAGGGTTCCCTTTTATATTAAGCTAGTTTTAGGGTTTCCATGCGTAGCTTTAGGTTAAACCCCCTATGTTAGGTCATGCAGAACCTAATTTACTCAGATTTAGGCCTGCTAGGGTTTGAGGGTTCATCCTAAAATTTAAATTCTAGGGTTTCACTAGAACTGGGTTTACAATTAGGGTTGACTCACTAGGGTCTGTCCTAATGAGTTCTAGGGTTTTTACCTTAAACCAAATATCACCAACAATATGTAAATAGTTTAAAAACTCAGCAGATTAATTAAATTCATAATTATTCAAAATGGTGAATTTACACAAATGCCCTTGCTTGGAAAAGTGGTAGTGACAGGGGCATCGCGTCCTGTGGTGATCGCACACCGCGATCCAAAAACAGGAAAAATCAGACCTTGTTTCACCCCGGAACTGAGTGCGCCCCGCCAAATGGGATGACTTTAGTCGCGTGCGGTCTTCACAGATACGTGCGCGTTGTCGATACGGACGTGTGAGCTTTCGCGGAAGCTGATTCGAGTGTGCGTGCACACTGGAATCAACGCGTATCCGCGGACATCGCCCCGTATCCGACTTTTCTGCAATTCGCCCTAACTTCGTGTACACTCGTCAGATCGAGACGAAACTTGTGCCATCGGACTCGTAGCGATACGCTGGTCCTGTGGGTCAAATTTGGTTCGATTCTGAGAACGTTGACGAAATTGCGTGTCGTGGGCCCCATAGGCCCCGCTCGACGGGCGATTTTGTGTTCGGCTCATCGGAATCCAAATCTTGAAGTTCCGTTGGGTTCGTATCAGCATTCCTGACCTATTGACACTAAGTTTGGTAAATTTGGAGACCTTTGACCCAGACACATTTTTCGGTGCAAAGCGGGCCCACCGGCGGACCCCGTTTTGACCCGAAACTGCCGTTTTTGCCCTTGTCTCCAAATTGGACCCAAGGACAGACGTTTCTAGCTATTTGACATCTTCTGAGCGTGATGGTAATATCTATTTCAGCTTTTGGACTCATCCCTGAAAATTTTCCCCAAGAACCAATTTAATCAGATCCAAACAACAGGCAAGTACCTGCACCTCAAATTAATCTTTATATTGTGATAATTAATTCCCTGCTTTACTAGTACCATTGATGATTACACATAGTGCTAGAACACTGAAATTCATGTCTTGAATATTGGAGTTCCTGTCTTGTTTTTTATGTCGGGTGGGAGAATACTAGAAGGCATGTAGTTTACCCATTTCCCCTGTCGTGTTTAATAGCTGTTGGTACGCGACTGTACCCTCAGCCGGATCTCGATTATTCCTGTTTAATAGCCGTTTATGACGGCCGGATTAGCCTTATAAACCCCTACATGCCAACTATGTATTCTAAAACAAACACAAGTTCACACAGCTAGTTTCTAGATCTTGTTATATTTCTTGCAGACTGTTGTAGTTTCAATTCCTGTCTCATTTACTTCGGGTTTTCTCATATTCCTGTTTACAGCTTTAACTCTGAGATATTGATGTTCTTTTATGCAGTTTCTCAACATGATATTCAATTAATTGTCATAAATATTTAGTTTAATCTTGTTGTGCACTGTGTACTTTGCTCCTTTCCTGACTGGATCTGTTGATTTAGGCGAGGATGAGGACCTTGCCCCTACATTTTATTGCCCCTATGAGGCAGCAGGTGACACAGTTGCAGAGCCAGTTCCCGTACAGGAAGCTACTCCTGCTGAGTAGTTAGCAGTAGTTATCTTAGTTTTTGCTCTTTATCTTAGTAATCGGGTTTGTCCCCGATTTTATTCTGAATTTCTGTAATAAAATATTTGAATCTGTTGTCACATTTATTTCAATCGCAATCTTAAGTACCTGTTTCTCATTATTATCTTGCCTATGTTAATTGTGAATGAGCTAGACTAGTTAAATGTGGATAAGACCTAGACAGCGTACTATCGCCGACTCTGCGGCGTAGGCTGGACGTACCCACGCACTCGTGTCCGAATTTCCGGGTGCGGGTCGTGACACTACTTACTAGGTCTAATCAACAGAATTTTATTTCCAAACTCCGTATTTAGGACAAATTTACATTTTTTACCTTTTCTGGAAAATCTGACAGAACCTACCCGTCATGCATGGGGAGCTTCTATGTTGGCATATTTGTACAACTCCATGTCAAATTTTGTGCATTTTATTTCAGCTGATAAAAGACAGAAAAATTTGAATGGATGTATGACATTATTACAGGTATACAATTTTCATATAATTTCATTTACTAAAGAAATATGTACACTTACATGATATATTTTTTGTAGGTTTGGTCCTACGAGCACTTCAGTATCGGTAGGCCAGTCTCCCGTATTGATACTGAAGATGGTGTCTTCCCATCAGCTTAACGCTGGATGACTGCTGCAACTAATCCAAATCGATGTGCTCACAAGGATATCGCAGTATATCGGGGCCAATTCGATTCACTTAGGTTTAACGAGGTAAATTTATGTATTTTTCTTTTATGATAAGAGTCATAGTTTGTAACATCTTAGGACAAAAATCAGTTTGAATTTTTTTTGCTTTTTGCCTGTTCTTGTCCTGAAGTGTTATAATTTTGGCTCGAATTCCATCAAGTAGTGTCGTTATTGGTTTATCACGTAAATTTTTTACCCAGTTGTTGAAGTATTCAGCAAAATTCGACGTGTGAATACCTAATCTGGGACAAGGAGAATACGCTGTTATCCAGTGTGAAAAAATACGAGTTTCATCATTTACTCTAACGAGCCAGTTGTAAACATCTATATTTTCAGATTTTATTTTATCCAAACAATAGTTCGCATCTGTTTCATTATAGCATCTAGCAAGATAATCTAAACTATGTTGAAAATGTGAAAATCTGAAGACTTTTTTCAAATTTTGTTTAAAATGTTGAATACAAAAAAATGAGGCGATTCTGGAAATATATCATGCATAACCCTTATCAATACTTTTTGTTTATCTGATATAAAAGAAATTGTATTCTATGCATCAAAATATTTTTCAAAAGATGTTCTCAAACCGTTTAAAAACCAAGTCCAAGAATCAGTATTTTCACTCTCAGCAACAACATAAGCAATTGGATATAATTGATAATTTGGATCATGAACACAAGCAATAAATAAAATACCATGATATCTAGAAGAAAGAAAAGTAGCATCAGTACTAATCACAGGTAAACATTCCCTTAAAAATCCATCAATGCATGCCTTAAAACAAATAATTTTTTTTAAATCTATTGTCTTCTGTAGTCTGTATAAAACATTGGCTACCTGAATTTGTCTCAATAATTCTAAAATCATACTCTTCAAGACTATTATATGCATCAATAAAACTACCATTTATTTCGGATAGAGCAAGTTCCCTAGTTTTCCAAGCTTTACAATATTTAATATATATTTCGTATTTTCTAAATATATCATTTACAACATGCGATGGACTATATGACTGATTATCTCAAATTCTATCAAAAATCTTATTTTTAACCCATAAAGTAGTAGCTAATGGATGAGAACCTGTTATAAGTCTCCCTAAACAAGAATGTACGTTTTCTAGCGTTGTTATAACAAAACTTTCACATTTACCACTTGCTTTAGCGTATACTCTCCAATTACAACTTGAATCGTTACATTTATATATAATCCCACTAGCATTGTTTAAAGTAGCATGACAAGTAAAATTATGTGCAATTGCTATATCACTAATAAAACATCTAAATTCAGAACGATTATCAAATTTTCTTCCAATGATTAATCATGAAATGCTAACACTATCAACATTGCCATCAAATTCATTATCTAAATTTTTAATTAAATCATCACTGTTTTCATCGTCGTTATTACCATCATCTACTATATGTTCTTGTTCAGTAAATGAAATAACTTGATGAGAAGAACTAGGAGCAGTATTAACTTCATTAGAAGCACGTATACTACTTACAATATTATTTCTAGGTGGTGGTGAAGTTACATAAATATTAATATATGTTGCTTGTACATTAACTTCTAGAATAAATTTTCATACTTGTTCACTAACTAACCTTATACAATTAGTTAAATAAACATGAACCAATATAAATTCATAATCAATAAAACATTATTCAACAATTTGATTATGTAAACTATCAAACGAAATATTTCGATCAATTAAAAAAAATTCAGTTAAACCTCCTTCATAAACTAACCCATTAAGCATACCTCCAACCGAACATAATATTGTTAAACTTTGATCCATCACAGAATGAGCTTCTAAATACAGAATGATTGAGCTTCTGTTTGAAAGTAGAATAAGTGGATTGAGTGAGAAATGAATAGCAAAAGGAAGGAATTTATAGAAATGAAAAAAATTTAGCCGTTGTAAAAAATTATACGTTAAAATATGAACGTTAAAATATTAACGTTACTATAACAGAGTTACTATTAACATACATGTACCTATGACAGAGTTACTGTTAACATACCTGTACCTATGACAGAATTACTATTAACATACAGACTTACTATTAACATACCTATAAAATAAACCAAACAAAAAAACCACAAAGAAAAAATAACAAAAAAAAACCCAAAAAAAACCAAACCAAATAAACCCATAAAAAAAAACCCAAAAAACCTAAAAAAAAACAGCAATCCTTGGAAATCCAAATTTTTTTCGCCAACTCTGTTAGCGAAAATGTAATTTTGTTTTTTTGTTTTTTTGTTTTTTTTTTCTTATACACGTCGGATTTTCGTCAACTGGGTTGACGAAAATCAAGTTTTTCAAATTTTCGCCAACCCAACTGGCGATTCCTATCTTCATTTCTAAATTTATCAAACTTCTATCCCTATATTTAATTAATATAAATTTATTATCAGTACAATACATTTTTTGACCAAAAAAATACACATTTGACCAAAAAAACCTCCATGCAATTTCTTGACAAATTGAACCACTGTTAGCGGCTGGCATGTACATATGCCCGTTGAACCTACATGCTGCCACATTACACATTATACTGATTCTTACTTCCCATTAAAAAAAAAAAACACATTGCCAACATAATTTCCGCCAATACGACAGGCAGAACTACAATTCTTTTAAACTACTTTTTCTCTTCCTATTCGTACAAATTCTGACCAATAGATAAATCTACAAGTACATTATTATTACCGTTATATCATATTGGTTTTTCTAGTATAAAACATTGTCATTGTGGTCGTGGCGGCCTACTGATTACGATAACAGACTCCCGTAGGTATAGACATGGTTCAAATTTTTCCTTGGAAACTTAGTCCTAATCCGGTGGAAAGGACATAAAAAAAGAAAAAGAAAAAGTATAAAACAGAGTAGCTATGTAAACGTCCTGTGATGTTCATCACCACCTAATCATAACGTGAAACACTGTCCAGCAAACATTTTGTAAAATCCCATAAAAAGAAGAATAAAATTTCTTATCCCTGAGATAGTTGTACATGTAATAGCTGAAGGAGAAGCCACAAAAACTGGTTGCAGACATAAAGACAGTACATAAATAATCTTGGTATCAAAGTTGTTTGTTAAATGTTAAAAGGGCATTGATGACAAAAACTCAACAAAGGAAATATAAAACGACCTGAAGTTCTCAAACTAGATGCAGACTTGCAGATTCGAACAGAGATGATACATTCAGACCACAAGGATCTATATACAGTACAAAAGGATTTTGGCTAATGACTGCACTGATGTCATCTAAAATGCTAAATGATACAGCAAATGATATTTGTTTTCCGTGTTCCAGTTAAGAAGCTGGACAAACTCATTATGTGCATTATATTCAGGACGACAGCTATAGGGAACAGTGGTCTCTTGCAGTAATAAATGTGAAAATTGCAGGAGTAAAAGAATTGACTCCATCAGTTTCCCAGGCTGACTATAATCACACAGAAACTCCAACAGTGCTACGGTCTATGATGGCAATCGCAGTGTACCATCGTAGGATCATCATGATGCAACGAACAAGAAAAGCATAAGCTCGTACAATAAGTACAGGACCATGGCCGAAGAAAACATTCTATTGCAGGTACGTGTCAAGAATCCCCATATCTACAAGCAAATGATCCCCCGGAAAAATCACCTACTTCCACAGTGAGACATTACCCCCACGAGAAACTCCGACAGTAATAGGGGAGTAAAATGGTAATCGCCGCATGGAACTTTGGATCATCATGTTGCAACAGGGAGAACTATAAGCCGATTTGGGTCTATGAGAACTAGCAAATTTGTCAATAGAACTTGGTGGCAGAAGGGAATGATAATCCACAACTGATGAAGCTGTACTAGATCCCACAGCACAAACTTGACATAGGAACATGCACGGCTAAATGCGAAAATCACATTTTATCAATAGTAGTAGTCAAACCGGACCGGACCTTGTCTAACATTATTGGTGTCTACTGCTCTGCCAAACAAACGTATAATGGGCAAGAACCATGTCCAAGCAGATGAAGGTTTTTCATAATCACAAAACCCAAATTATAGCCTGCCAAAAGGTGAAAACAATTAACATTCAGAAAAAAATGAATAAGTTGATATGGTAGGAAAACGTAAATACTTAAAACGTTTCCTGCAAAACCACAGAAATTGATGCAATGTTAAATGGCAAAAAAAAAATCAAGAAAACACAATTTACTCTGGCACTATCTAGAATACGTTACCATGCACTCCAAAGCTTCACGGCCCAATATACAACACAAGAATTATAGACGGCACTGTAGCATTACGAGCAAAATAATCCAAAATCCGGTAAAAGCAAAGGTTGCAAATATCAAAATAACAGAACCCTAGGGAGTTGTCATGCAAAGCTAAAAACCAGGTTCATCACACAGGTCTGAGACATCAGTCTAGATAGAACTTAACCAGTAGTACCCATCCAAATCTCAACAAACCTGGTATACTGAAACCAGAACATGGAGATTGTATGGGAGCAAGAGTAACCAGTTTCAAGGTTTACACTTAACAGGCTTCAGAATCTTACTGCTCTACTCCACAACTGCATGAGCAAAATAAAGAGAGGAAAATTACTGGTTTGTAAAGAAAACATAAAAGTGTGATTACTATATTAAAATAATCGACCAATACCTGGTAGGGGAGCACCTTTTCAGGAACGGTACCCTCCACCTCGTTCACTACGCTCATATGGTCCAGAGCGGTCACGATCATATCGGTCACCTCCACCACGACTTCCACCATCTCTGCTGCGTCCGCTCCCATATCGGTCACCATTACGGTCTGGTCCATGACGACTACCACCTCCACCATACCTATCGTCCCTGCCACCATACCTATCACCTCTCCCCCCATCACCATACCTATCACCTCTCCCCCCTTCACCAGACGGGCACTCCCTAGCAAAATGACCAGGTTTACCACACTTAAAGCAATCTCCACCACCACCACCTCCTCCTCCCCTTCCACCACCATAGTCCCGACCACGATCACGACCTCGCTCGCGATCAGACCCACGCTCCTCACGATCTCTGGACCCTTGAGGCTGGGCCTTATCTACAGTTATAGATCGACCATCCAGACTCATCCCACGCATAGCATCAATAGCATCTTCCATTGCCTTCTTACTATCAAAAGTGACAAAGCCAAATCCACGAGAACGGCCAGAAAATTTGTCCAGAACTACCTACAAAATGCCAATGCGACAGGAGATCAACTCAAAAGGTCTCAAGTAATTGCTTCCAGTAAATATAATGGAGGTTAGAAGAACCAATGTTTTAACACACAAGCGCATATGTTATAATGGCGATTAGAAGGACCAATGGTTTAACATAAGATAGCATAACTCCAGTAACTTTCTTGTACCATACTTAGTATGCCAGGAAAAAAGGAATACGACTTGTACAAGCTCTCACCCGGACTTTTAAATTACTATATTGGTAACTTTTAAGTTATGTACTCCTGAAGAGAACAGTAAGTTGCAATAACATAACATGAAGTAGAGCTCATCATAAATGATTGTTCTGGAACTAGAATGTAGAAACCATTGCGGTCAAAGGCATGACTAAGAAACAACACTCATCAAAATAGAAAAAAGATGACTGGATGTGAAATTCTCAAGTCAAAAAAATATATATAAAAATAACAAAAATAAAAACAAAAAACAGACGGACTGCTATAAAGCATAAACCATGTTTTCCTTAAATTTTTGCCGCTTCAGGAGGAAGCAAACCCCGATCAAATGTAGATTTCTTTTATCATGTGATCCTCGAGGGAATATAGTGGTTACCTTTGCCTCAGTAAGACGGCCAAATTTCTCAAAAGCATCTTGCAAATCTTCATCTTTTGTTGACCAAGAAAGGCCTCCAATGAAACAGCGGAACTCCTCTGAATCTGACATGTTGATTGAACTGCAAACAGGAATGAAATTTGTAGATATTTCATCAGAAATAGTAGATAAGAAATTTCTGAATGAAATTTGATCATATCAATTCTGGCCTTAATAGATACTCTAGAAATACACCCATAAGTAGCATAGGTAAATAATAACCTCAACCTAGAATGCACGGACACTCCAAAAATATGGCCGTGTCATGTTGGACACGTATCGGACACTACAGGAACATGTATCACATTCTCCACAGACGGACACTCCAAAATATACTAGTACACGCCAATTAGGTGTCGTGTCTATGTTGCCGTGTCCTTTGTGTGCCATGTCGTGTTTGTGTCCGTGCAACATAGACCTCAGCCCATCTATATAACGCTGGAAATAAACCCACAAGTTGCATGGTTAAAAATAAACATCATACCATCAATATAGGCGATAAGCCATTGTTGACATGGCTAAATCATCAAAAATAAAAACAAGACAGCACAGAATATGAAAATGAAGCCTACAGAAACAAATTGTAATTAAATAATCATATCATATAAAATTACAGGAATATCCTACAGCATCTCCCAAAAGGCTTGTTTGTTTACTGAAAACTAACTCAAACTCACAGAGTCAGTTGAAAACTAAGAGGCATCTCCCCATTAGCGCACTAGAATAAACTAAGAGGCAGAAATCATTGCAAATTAGTAAACTAATGTGTGCCTTTATTCTAAAGCAAAGCTGCCATGTCAAGTTTTCATTTCAAAACATTTTAATGATCCAAATTTTAGAAAATAAGTAACATTATCTAGTTTCTAGACACTAAGAAACCAATTTCTTAGTTCCTAGAAATTTTCCAATGGTCAAACAAGTGTCCTAAAAGAAGAACAACATAAACAACATAGCTATGACACAAACAACTTCAATGCCATAAGTTAACTATATAAATCCCTTTGTCTGTAGTGTCTATCAAAAGTTGAGGACAAAAAGAGAAAAAACGAATGAACTGTACAAATTTCCAAAAACAAACATTTTTAACACTGAAAGTCGGCACAATTTCTTGAAGCAGAAAAAAGGTATATTAGGAATTATGACAAGTAAACTTCTGCTCTATTTCAGAAAACAATTTCTGACAGGATCAGATTTGTTGGATGTTCATTTACTTTAGCTTTGAGCTGATATTAGGAAGTATGGATACTCCAAAGTTGGTGATGTATCATATTGTGTCCTTGTCGGATACGAATTAGACACGACATGTACACTCCAAAAGTAAGATAAACCAAAATCAGTTTGTGTGTCCAAGTCATCGTGTGTGTGTGTATCATATTTCTATCCAAGTTTGTCTATAGAAGGTATGGGTATTCGCTTTGTATGAGCAGTAATGAGCTTCCTAGGTGAATGCTGTTTGCATTTGATGATTTAAAATTTTAAACAAAAAATAAGGTGGAGAGAAGCCTCTGGAGACTAACTAGAAGAAGACATGGAAGGTAAGCAAGCAGGCTTTGTAGTACACTTAGGGAGGTGAAAGCTCCTGGAGAGGTCCTATGCTCTCTCATAACTCTGGTGCCTTCAACCTGCAGTAGCTTACTATGTAGTCCAAGAACATCACAAAGGCATTGCATGCAATCATCTAGGAGAAGGTCATAAGATAAGAAAGCTTTGAAGCAGGGACTACTGTCCAACCATCATTGGGGATGCCCAACAGCTCATCCGTAACATGTTCAAGTGTCAAACAGTTGATAACATGTTTTGGTAGCCAGATAGCAAGCTATTTGTACTAACTACTAACACAGTGTTTTCTTTCCGGTAGACATCTTTGATGTTTTTCTCATTAGACTCAAAGCTCAGGAATTTCTCAGCTATCATCACTGGCTACTTCACTATATTAGTGGAGACCAATCCCTCTGCCAAGGTAACCGAGAAAAACAGCGAGGGATTCAAGATTATGGGACTTGGTAACTAATCAGTAATCATTGGCAAAAATTCATAATTCGAGATAAGTCCTTCAAGATATTTTCATGATCAGCTTTAGTTTGGAAGCATTATCTATGTTGCTCACTGCCAAACTAATGGACAGACCAAGATGAGCAACCAAACCTTTTGCAGAGTTTTAACAAATAGGCTGAACCCATTCAAAAGTTTATGGGCTGACAATTGATCTAGTAATCTCTTGGACAACCTAATAACCTTACAGAATTCCAATTGGGAAATCATGTCACAACTTTGACGTCACGATGCCTTATCAGAAAAGAGGCAAAGCCTTTCCACCTTGAACTCTTTGTTAGGCTGAAAAATGATGAGCGCAACAAAATGGATCTTGATCTTCTACCTCAATTAGAAACCAATCTCCTATTAGGATAACTTCCTCGCAATAAACCGCCAAGTTCCTCCAATTTGCATAATTAATCCTTCTAAGTTGACTTGATCCTCACAAAAGTCAAGGTTTCAAAAGAATTTAAAACCTGATAGCTGGATACAGCTATCAAGCTACGGAACTACTTACAGAGACAATTTTATGACACATTATGTCGTGTCTATTGCAAAGGGATAACAACTTTGGCTAAATCACTTTGTTGACCTGAAGATAAATGAGAGCCCCCAAATGAATCTTTACCTTCTGTGAATGTTAGAAACTAACCTATGATTAGGATAACCACCTTGTAACTACCAGTGTGCGCAACCAACTCTTCAAGTTAATGACTTGGGCCTTAGGAGGTCAAGGTACGAAAAAGATTCAGAACTAGTTAGAAAATATAAATAAATGTAACCATAGAAAATTTGGAAGGGAAGATGAGGAATGGTTCACATTGATGACAAACTGATATCTACTAGTTACTATTTGTGAAACTTAAACATGAATTATTCATCATCGTGATGGCCCGAGGATTTTGTCCATAGAATAGAAGTAGGACAATTGTACAGCACAGGAGAATGCTTCGAAAGTGTTACTTAGTTGTACAGACCTATGTTACCCGGACTCTCCACTTTAAGGAGAAGTACCTGTGTCGACCCGATAGGACATGGATATGGATATGAAATCTGTACCGGATCCTCCATGTTGACAATCGGATCCTCCATGTTGACAATCGGGAGACTGATAGTGAAGTAGATAGTTTATTTTAATGTAGTAGGTGAAGTAGATAGTTTATTTTAATATTGTAGACTAGTAGTAATGTAGTAGGGGAGCTGAAAGGACGGTCTCTTAGGGACTTATTCAACTAGTTAAGTAAAGTTTACTAGTAGTTTATAATTACAGGTTGTCTTTTTATGAAAACTTGAAAATTTAATTATATGATGTCTTTTTATGAAACAATATTCAAATATATTTATTTTAATAGTCATATCCCCGTACCCGTATCCAAATTTTGGATCCTTTTTAGCCGAGTCTGTGTGTCCTTCAATTATGAGTTTGAATGACCCGACTCTTGGATATGTACCCGTACCCGACATCCATACCAAAGTCCATGTAACATAAGTACAAACTTTAGTTAGTTTTCCATAGGCCAGCTATGCCTCAAAGGAAGAAGTTATCTAATATGAGAATATTTTGAGTCGAAATGCAGCAACATAAATAACTAATAGAAATGGGTGCATATTTTTAAGATGAAGGTGCCTTTTCATTTGAAGATAATTTAAGGAAGACTCATTTGAAATGGTGTGGAAAAAAAATCAGTGCATGTCGTTATATGCACCATTACTACGAACGATAGCTTCTTGGCTAAATATCTGTTGAACTAGGAACAAGATAAAAATTTACACTGTTGAGCTGGTAAAAAAAGGCTATGCGAACGTCAATCCTTTTCACTCTTTCGCACATTTTTACTTAATTCGGCATTGAAATACATGTGATTCCCGACATAAAATCATTTCATCAAGCACGCTCTTACCTCTTCATCTACATATTTATAGTCTACGGTGCTCCTTGGTCGCATGAGCTTGAACTGCATAACCAAAAGGTAGGTCTACCTACCCACTAACTGGTCTAAGATTTTATGTCATGCCGTGTTTAAAGCTACCCTGGATAGAGATTTGGCACAACATAGTGGGTCAACAATAACCGAATCATAAAAAAAATTATCAACTTATTATGTAGCTTGCTTCATAGCTGACCATTGAAGATCTATTGGGGGAAAACATCTCCTACTTATTGCTACCTTAGCCATGAACATCGGGAAGCTTCTATGTACTTTCTTTATTTTATTCCATCGATTATCCCATGATTGTAAACATCTCCGTCCAATTTGGGAGAAATACCCTAACATCTCAACGATGGCTACGACGACCAACGATACATAAACATTACTGACAACAGAGACAAATAAGGTCTATGCTACAGATCTGGTTTAAACATTTATTTCAACAAGCATAATATGGTCTATATTACAGATCTGGTACAAACATTTATTCCAACAATAAAATAAAGTTCCATCAATAGCACCAACAATTAATTATATGTCACAAGCTTGGCTTGAAAATAAAACAATATAGAAAATTAAATAAAATAAAAATAAAATAAAATAGAGAGAGGAAGGGGGTGGCTTACGCCTGGAGAGAGAGCGGCAGAATGAGAGCAGGAGAAGGGTTTGATTGGGGTTTGTGTTTGTCAAATATAGAAGGAAAAAAAAGAAAGAAAAGGGTCGGGTAGAGATCTTTCGTAAAATTGGGTCGGGCCAAGCCCAAGCCTTAACTTCTGTAATTAATTATACCATATCTAAACAAACCTCAATTGATTTCCAAGCTATTTAATCAGTTCATATACATGTTAATTCTATAACATTAAATGGTTTATGTTTTATTTTATTTTCAGAAAATTTTATACTTTATTTTCAGAAAATTTTATACATAGGGATATAATTTAGGAGATTTGGGAGTTGTGGTGAGTGAGAGAAGGAAGGGGGGTGGGGGGGGGGGGGGGGGGGGGGGGGGGGGGGATTAACATTGACAATTTTATTTATGAGGGATATAACGAAATATCGGGTGGCGCATCCTTGGAAACAAGGATTCGCCACCAATAAAGATTGTGCATTGTTTCTAAAGGAAATGTGCCATCACTATTGGCACATTCCTTGTGTTTCAATGATGCGTCAATTCAAATCGTATTTTTCTTTTTAAAAAAATATGACATTAGTAATGGCGTTTTACCTATTAAAAAAATTGAGAATTTTCTGATTGGTTGGGTGTTGGGTTTTTGGATTGGGGTGGGGGTTCAAATTGGGGGGGGGGGATGTTCAGTAGAGAATTCAGTAGCCTATAAATAGGAAAAGTTTGGGGAGGGATGGACAAAGAGAATAAAGAAAAGAAGAAATATAGGATATAAGAAGGATATCAGCAAGAAAAGAGGAGAGAAGAAGCAAAAGCATTAGAGAACAGGTTAGTCTTGATTTTTGGCAAAAAAAATCTTTTATATAAAATAAGTTATGGTTTAGAGTTAGAGTTTTAGGATTTGGGGTTCGGTTAGGGTAAGAGTTTTGGTGTTTTTAGGGTTTGTGTTAGGGTTAGAATTTAGGGTTTGAGGATTAGGATTAGGATTTAGGGTTTTAAGGGTCAATCTTAGGGTTTGAGGGTTAGGGTTAGGGTTTTAGGATTCGAGTTTGGTTTAGGATTTTAGGTTTAGGATTTTAGGGTTTAGGTTTGGGTTATGGTTGGGTTTAGGGTATGATTAGGGTTAGGATTAAAATTAGAGTTTGGTTTTAGGGTTTAATAATCTAATTAAATAAAGAAATTTAATAATAAAGCAACTAATTTTATAGAAGTAAATAATAATAAAATTGCTAGAAAAAACTATACTAATATGTTCTCCAATAACCCTGCTTCTTCTTTTCTCTTTCCTATTGTTATCCTTCTTCTCTCTCATTTTTCTTCTTTTCTTTCTTCTATCTGCCCATCCCTCCCAAAACTTCCCCTATTTATATATACTGAATCTCCCACCCCCTAAACCTCCACCCAATCTGAAACCCACCCACAATCCAACCCCCCTCCCCCAACCAATTAGAAAATTCTGAAAACAGTTTTAATAGGCAAAATGCCATTACAAATGGCACATTTAAAAAAAATGCCATCTAAATTGGTACATCTTTGGAAAGAAGGAATGTGCCAATAGAGATGACGCGTTTCCCCTAGGAATTGGCTATCTCTATTGGTGTATTCCTTGTTTTGATGCACCATCAAAGATGGCATTCTATCCCCCCTGATTTTCAAAGTTATCCCCCAGACCAAATCTTGTAAATCATATTCCTATGTATAAAATTTCATGTTTTATTTTCTATGTTGGGTATGGTAAGTAGTGCGACGTATTGTAATATTACCTAAAATTTATATTCTTTTGCATCATATTTTAATCAAATTTGTATTATTGTGTTTTTTATAACATGCATTTCAAGTGGGGCTATGTTTGGATCAAGTTCGAGCCTCTTTTGAATCAAATTTATATTCGATTTGGGTCAGGTTTGTGTCATAGTAGAGTATAATTGTGGATCATATTTGGGACAGATTTGTGTCCAAGTCATATCGTGAGAGGGTTTACATCAGGTTTGGTTGGGTTCATGTCAAGGGCTAATGCAACTATGTTTCGAGTCAAGATCAACATTCGATCACATATATTACATTCCCAATCTTGCTGGTGATTTCATTCCTATGAAAACTTCTAATATTGACATGCTTGGAAGAAAAATATTTTCTATATTTGTGAAAATATTACATTCTCGAAAAGTTTTGCATATGTAAAGTTTTTATAACATAAAATACAATATTTTGATGTTCTCCTACTCTCAAATTTTCTACTAATTTGGGAGGTCTTGATTTTGAACACAGACCTCACAAAAAAAATTTATAAATCTCTGAAATTTCTTAGCTATCTATAAAATATTTGAATAAGAGATTCCTAATGGACATAATTATTTGTGAGAAATTATAATGTGGCCCAAAAAATTTATTTTGGTGCCTAAGAAATTATAAAAAAAAAATGAACCATGATTCGTACTTCTCCAATTAAAAAAACTGACACTATAATCTTATAATTTAACATATTAAATAATTTCTAGCATGATCGTATAAGAAAATCTTATTGGAGACTGATGATATATACACGAGGCACAGGACTAGAGGCCATGGCCTAAGTCCAACACCGATTCTCAAGGGTACAAACCCATATCTTGCTCATATATGAGCTCTCCCAAGTGATACTCATGTGATCCCTCCATGTCATTATCTTAGGGATAAACTCAAATAATTCATGCATGGCGGTGCCGAGATCTCAACAATATTGATTCCTTGGATATTAATGGATTCAATCTCTTTTATTCTCGTACAACTTAAACCATGATCACAAGGGATAGACTACTTATCCATTAAGTGATACGATCTTAGCAAGATTGTTACATGATAAGAAGAGATTGACAATTATTAGAGAATGTTATATAAGGTTCCCTCTTATTCAAAAGGTGTACACACTTTTTATCCTAAATATTTGTCCACTCTATAGCCTACAAGCCTCAATTCTAATTTGAGCGTCGAGTGGCACTAATGGATTATCATGCCCCCGATATTTGTTCATGTAAGTTGGAAGAAAACTCTTCATCTAGCATTGCAAGAGATACCAGCACTTCTGATCAACTCTACATCTAGCTCAATTCATCTAGTGATGGTAAAACATCACAAGAGTAGCGCCCACCGTGGGTACCTCATTTTAAAGATTACAAAGTGAGAACATTGTCATCTACCAACTACAAATACAGTCCCATCCAATAAATGTCATAGCATTCCCATAATGCCCTGGACATCCGATGGTAACTTCGACGAATCTCGAGATAGGTGACCAAGGGACAATCATCTCTCAAATCCCGACACTGACGCCTCAGATCCATCCCTCACTATTTCGGTCATCACCGCTCAGGCTTGGCTCCTCTGATGACCACTCTCATCCACGTAAACTCAATCCACACTTTGACATCCTCACAACCGCAACATGGGTCATCTCAGTGGCCCTAGTATAGATGGTCGAGACCAACCTTTGTCATGCTCCAGTCCCAAAATACGTAGGACTAGGAATACGTAAATATGCCAGGTACGTATTCAACCCGACTCTTGTCCGACTTGAATACGTATAAGCTGTACTATAATGGTCACTATCTTGATAACACAGTAAATATATCTATGTCTCAATCCATAATAAAAAAATACAATAATGGATAACATATCATGGTGTGCACCATACTCCATACTTGTCTGAATAGACTCGAAAGAAATAGCATGAGTTTACAAAACTAGGCTATAGCAGCAGAAATAAGTAACGAAAAATAAATATAAATGCAGAAGAATATGATGTATTTATCAACTACATGTACCTGAATCCTAGAGAAACAATCATCCACCAATACTCCACCAATCCAGCTCAACAATATTCTGGAGAGAAAATCTGGATCCAGGTCCTCAGGGGCCATAGCAAGGTACAAGATATCGTGCTAAAAGTAAAACAGTAATATAATATATGGTACTCAGGGGTAAGCTATTGTAACCATCTATGTGATATGCATATGAGAGCATTACTCGTACTTCAGGCTGGAAATTACGAAATAACTCAATAAATACTTCCGTAAACTGTGCAACCACTAAAGGCTCTGTGTCATGGAACCTAAAGCAAACTGTGCAAAACACTAAAGACTCCGTATCATGGAACCTAAAGCAAACTGTGCCAAACACTAAAGCTCTGCTACAGAGACTAAGGCAAACTATACAAAATCAGCCCATAGCACGGTGTATACTCTCCCCTCCCATGTAATCTCATATATCATATCATAGTACGCAAGATCATGACCTCTAACTATCACCACGAGACATATATATATATATATATATATATATATATATATATATATATATATATATATCACTAGTCTTAGAATCCTGTATAGAATCCAATCACCATGAATATATCAAGATGGATTTTGTCACATGAAGTCGGGTCAAGTGTCCTATGGTCTAACGTGTAAAGAATAAGTACGTATAATGGGTTCGAGGTGTCGACTCTCTAACTACGATACTCGACTCCGCTGACGGACGTCGGCACCCGAATCTAGTTTAGACACTACGTATCGTGTATCGACCCTAGGGTAACCATAACCATCAACACTATCAAGTAACAATAATAACTATATAAGATAAATAATATAAGAAACTATGATACATCATGGCAATGTATACTTGCCTAGATCCTGGACGATTGTATGACGAAATCCATGTAGCGAACTCGATACGTCCACTACTCCCGAAAAGGTGGAATCAATACGAATGCCTCTGAATGCTGAAAATAATATCTCTATCATTTTTAAAATATGCTAAATAGCTAGGATTGACTATCCATAAGTCCAGTTTGAACATAGGAGCAAAATTGGCAGTTTCGGGTCAAAGCGGGGTCCACATGTGGCCCACTTTGCTCTAAAAAATGCGTTGGAGATAAAGTTCTCCAAATTTGGCATACTTAGTGTCCATGAGTTCAGAACGACGATACAAATCCAACAAAATATCCAAAATTAGATTCCGGTGAGCCAATAACAAAAATTTCCATCAAGTGGGACCTTGGGGCCCACAAAACAGTATTTCAGTCAACGTTCTCAAAATTGAACCAAACTTGGATCTCAGGACCAGCGTAACGCTTTGAATCAGATGGCATAAGTTTTATTGCGAAACGATATGCACACACAAAGTAATTACACAAATTCGAGAAAGGTCGATACGAGATTTTTGACGGATATGGATTGATTCCGGTGTGCACACAGGTCCAAATCAAGTTCCGTGAAAGCCCAAACGTCCACGTTTACTATACACGCCTTTTGGTACAATCCACACACGACGAAGTCACCTCGTTTGTTGGGATAAACTTCATATCAGAGAATTTTGGAGTTTTAAAAATATATTTTTCTTGATTTTGGAACTCGATTTTACAGAGATTAAAAATAAATAAAATAAATAAAAATAAACTAAAAGAAGGGATTTAAACTTGGATATATTGTCTAAAAGACTGTTCGAGTAGATTTTTAAAATACTAATTATTTTGGAAGAAAATCAACCGTAAACTAGGGGGTTTGGACTGATTTTGATACTATTTTTGGAACAATTTGTCCTCCGACTTTGTGTCAATTTAAACCTAGTTTCTAATGTTGTTAAATTAAAAATAATTATTGGGTTTAGAAGTGGGTTATGTAGTAATCTTACCTGCAAAGACGGTTCACCAAATGGGCAATCGACGGAGGAGGAAATATCGCGTGACGTTGGGGATTTGGGGTTGATACGGGGCTGCTACCGTGCGCGAGTCGCGGCGGCGTACAGGCCGACGACGGGACTCAGGGGTTGGCGCCATGGGTTGGACTTGAGGCGGGGTAGGAGAAATTAATTTAGGGTTAGGGTTTATTTATATGGTTATATATAGAGAGGGTGATGCAGTGTCGCGCATCCGCGGCTGTGGGGGGGGGGGACGAATCGGGTCGATTTAAGTTTTATTTATTTATTTATTTATTTATTCCTTTTCTTTTTATTTATTTATTTATTTTATATATATATATATATATATATATATATATATATATATATATATATATATATATATATATATATATATATATATATATATATATATATATTTGATAAAAATAAATAAGGGTTTTTACATGATATAATTTGTAGAAATTTTTATAATACTTTAAAAAATAATTTTACACTAAAAAGTATTTTGTGACTTAATTTTTATTACTAAATTTAAATAAATATTTATATAAGTTATTAAATTAAGAATTTTATTATCTAGTTTTGCTAAATAATTTACTAAAATCCAATAATTAAGTAATTACCATCAAAATAATTAAAATTCTAAATTTTAAAATTAATGTGTTTATTATCTACCAAATTTATAAAAAATTTGTCCTCGAAATTTAGAGTAAGCATGGTAGAAAAGATTTTAAGTAGGCAATGTCATACTTGATCCTCAAAAGATGGAGGACGCAGTTACCAATGAGATCATAGTTTGATATCATATTCTAGAGCAAGGGTACGCTTAGTTCCAGTCACTACCTGTCACGACCCGCACCCGGTTTAGGGGCACGAGTGCGTGGGTACGTCCAGCCTACGCCGCAGCATCGGCGGTAGAACGCTGTCTAGGTATTGGTACTATCTAACTAATGTCGCGCAATTATCCAATCTCCATTAGGAGGCACGGATGACACAAATAGATAAACATATACTCAATCACAGAATTACAGCACGATAAGATTTCGAAACAGAAATTTAAATTAAACACATCACAAGTCCACAAGAAATAACTTAACTTAACAATATCCAAGAATCATCAAAATGCCGGAGACAAATCCGGTACCAAATAGACTGTTAAAAGAACTAACTATGAATAATAATTCCGACTAGACTTCCAGAATCAACTACTACCAAGTCTGCAGCTACTCACCATAAGTGTCGGACAGCGGTCATCTAAGGCATAGTCTGGAAAAATATTTCCAGTCAGGAAGGAGCAAAGCACAATCTCAAATAACAGTTCCATTAATTGATAATGTCTATAATACAATAAAACATGTCATGCTAGCTACTGAGAAGACAGTGGAATAATGTAATGACAGTTTAAGAGAGACAGGCAATAGGCAATGAAACACAGTCAGTGCATGTATAAAAATGAAAGGAACAGTATCATATACGGGTGATGTAGTATATGATTAAAAATAGAGAACTGTAATCTATTCTAGGTGTTTGAAATAGTAGTTTCGAAATGTGATCGGCTTGGGACATGTACAGTAGCTACAGGGCCTGGCTAATCATGGTGAAGAGCATGATTAACACTTACAATTTACAATAAGAGGTTATGATCACATTTCTTACTAACTACTTCCCCGCCCCCAACTAGTACTGTGGATCCAATCATGACACGTCACGAATACACAACATTGTCTAATATATTATGTACAATGTCTAATGTAAATGTCAATGTAAATGTCGTGTATAATGTCAATACGATAATCAAGGTAACATCTCATGACTGCAGATCCAAGCTATACTAGTCCGTGTAGCATAGTGTCAAAGATTCAGTTGTAACATTTCAAGATCATTGAACTTATAGCTATTATCAAGAATTGGAAATTATCAGAGAATGTACTTGCCTCGGGTCCTTAGCTGATATTTATGGATGTCCTGTTCCAGAGTATCCCCTGGTAAACCAACAGTCCTATAAACACATCACAATATGACATTTGTATCAGGGGCTATACTAGCACACAATAGAAATATACTGGCCTTAGGGCTATGCCAGGCAGGGCACTAGTCAACTAGGGTCATCTAGTAGGGATATATAAATATAAACATCTCATTAACTAGTATATATAATTTCCATCCTATTACAATTATAGATATATGTATAAATATATATATACTTTAAAATAAATGATTCTTGTATGTATATATAAACATAATAATTTATACTTACAATATTTTATACATGCACCTATTTAAATGTATTTACAATATATATACATATATATTCCTTTTAAAAATTACATATTTGATTTATACTAGTGTATACTCACATATATGCCAAAATACATTATAGATATATTATTAATTACTAAAACACATTTTTTTATACATGTTTAACTTTTAATGAAAAAATAAAATATACATGTACATATATATATAATACACAAAGAATATATATATATGTATACTAATTTATATAGATACTAAATTACAATTACCAACATATACTGAAATATATATACTATGCTAATACATGTATTTAAACATTTTATTTATGAATAATATACATGCACAAAATATATATTTAAAATTATATCAAGTATATATATATATACAAAATATATATATATATATATGCCAAACTTAATTATAGAATTTATTTAAATATATACTATACTTATACAATTGATTTCTAATAATTAAATAATATACAATTTACATATTTATACATTTTTACCAAAAATAATACATATACCAAATACGTTATATATACATTTGCCTTAATTAAATACATAAATACTTTACATTATATATATACAAATTAATTTATTTACATATACTAATTACCACATTAATTAAATATATAAATACTTTATATTAATTATACATACAATTTTAGTTAAAAGCACATACTAATTTCATGCTAATTTAAATATATAAACAACATTTATATATACATTAGATATATATATATATATATACATTAATCAATATATACACAAATACATATACTAGTATATACCAAATATATATATATATAACTTGATTTAAATATATACATATACGAATATATTAAATTATATATACATATTAACATACACCTTTATTAATTGTATATATACAATACATTTATATTAGTTACCTATACATTAACATAGAATACATGCATTATACTAATATACATACATTATACATAAATATTAGTTAGATAAACAATATACATATACTAATATATACTCCTACGTATATAAGTATATAGTTAGATATACACGTATATATATTAAACGTTAATTAAAATACTACATACGTATACATATATTATGTATCTATTCACGTATATGCGTATGTATATATACATATATATATACAAAGAAGGAAGATGAGGGGAGGATTTCTTACAGAGATTGGGGTCGGCCGCCGGAGTTCGGCAGCACCGCCGAGCGCGGGGATGCACCAGGGAGAGCCGGGCTGCTCGCCGGAGATGGAACGCTGGGTACAGCCAGCAGGCCGCCTGGAGCAGGGAATGGTCGGGGTAGGGACTGACGGCCGCCGGAATGCACAGAGGCCGCTGGAGACTGCACCGAGGAGCAGCGGAACTGACCGCCGGAGCAGGCCGGAAAGCGAGCAGCGGACTTTGGTGGTGGATGAACGGATGGATGGGTGGAGGAGATGCAGCGGCGAGGGGAGGAGTAGCGCCGGACTGATGGCCGACCGAGCGCCGGGGAGAGGAGCACGAGCAGAGGGCTTCGGCGGGTGAGCATCCGCCGGGGAGGAGTACAGCCCGCCGGAAACAGGGACCCGGCTGAACAGTGGTAAAGGGGGGTGAACAGTGTTCCCCCCCTAACTCTCTTTTGAATTTAAAGAAACCCAATGAAGAGAGGAAGAAGAAGAAGAAAAGGAAGGAGAAGAAAAAGAAGAAAAGAGAAGGAGAAGGGAAGAAAATTTTCCAACGTAGGAGAGAGGGGGCTTGTGAGGAGGTGGGTTTTTCTAGGTTGCCTAGGGATTAGGGTTTGAGGGTACAAGTCATTAAATAGGGAGAGAGAGGGGGTGATGGAGGGTTGTGATGGGCCAATTTAAATGAATGGCTAGGATTGAACATGAGGAATTTATTCATGGGGGATGAGGGTTCTTAATTAAAATTAATAGGCTCCCTCATTGATTTAAAATAATTAGGTGTTGGCACCTACAATTGAATAATTGCAACTTAGCCCCTTAAATTCGAAAAATTGCACAAACGCATGAAATGACGAAAATTGGGCAGACGATTCGGGGTCCGATATTTTGTAGGGTCAGGGGGCGCTGTAAGATGGGTATGGACTGAATTTGTAGGGCACTGGAATTAAATTGGGATTTAAAAATCAGATAAAATGGTATCCTCAATTTAAATAGAAATAAATGCAAGTTGTGTTCAACAATTAATTAGGAGTACTTGGGGCCAAAATCAGATCAAGTCATCAATACTAATATTGAAGAAGACTCAGAACAGAACATTACCCTAATTTGGGTCGCACGAAAAATAGGTCAAGATGGCTTCCAATTTTTGATTGGAACGCACAACGATAAAAAATAGAAAATTAAAAATAAATGTCCGCGACGATTTTTGTGCGGCCAGAAACAATGTACAGGGAGCAAAATTATGAGTTACAAAAATAGCAGAATGGAAGGCGGGCATGTCTAGAGCAAGATTGTGAAATTTGTTGGAAGACAAAAGTCTGGATAGTGCTCCAAATATCGAAGCAAAGGCAATGCGCAAAATATTAAATAAAAATACAGTAATTAATTATAAACACCAAGAATTAAATTCTAAATAAAATAATAAAATCCAGAATTCTATAATTCGGACAAGGGTTCGTCTACTGGGCTTCTAGGTCTAGTCTGCTAGCTAAAATAAAATAATTTAACACTGCATTTAATTATATATTTAATCACACATCGCACAAATAATTATTTAAATCAATATACTATTATGCAATTAATTAATTAAAATAACATAATATTAAATACTGTAAAAATTCGAAAATTCCCCTGTTTTCAGAATGTGGTAGTGACAAGTCTACCCACCTTAAAAGAATTTCATCCTCGAAATTTAAAATCCTCTTACTAGTGTTTAAATCATACACACTTATCATTCCCTCAATTAAATTCATCAACCACGAATAATCCACAAGGTCTTTTCATAATTTCAAAAATCTGAAATTATTGTATAACCTGAAAATCCTCAAAGTAAATCAAAGTCCATCAAAAATTTCTTGAAAGTTTTGAGTTATAATTCAATACCCGAAATTTTAATATCCACTCCTCAAAATACTCAACAATATGATATTTAAGGATTCTCCCAATTGTCACATTCAAATATAAAGTTCTAAAATTCATAACTTGCAATTAAATAAATACATTGATAAATCTCCCAAAATTTCCAAATTAATAACCAACTTAAACATGTCATAATCTTTCCTGGAATTAATACATCATAATTTCCGTCGTGTTAAATTCTTGACCCTTTTATTTAAATCAATAATTATCCTCAAATTTTTAAATCCTCGATTGTTTTATTTATGTATTTACTACCATCAAAATTAAATTCCTCAAATCATATAATCATGAACTACTCCATATTGTTATTTCACAATAAATTCTTTCAAAGATTCTATAAATAGCATATCCCTAAAAATCTTCCAAAATAAATCAAATCACATTCTTATCACAATATTCTCCAAAATTTTAAGTTTATAACGAAATACAAGAATTTAATATTCAATCCTCTAATTGAACTCTAATCAATGCATATTTCAAAAATTGAATCTCGTCCCAAATTTGAATTTAACACTAATCCATTTGTGTTCTTTATCCCTCGATTTTTTTTTTTTTTTTTTTTTTGCAACGATGTAATACTTATGGAACCTCCAATACAATATTCAAAAAATATAAGTTCGCAACTTGCAGTCCAACAATTATATCGATGGCCTTCTTAAATTCCTCAAATTCACTGATAAATTCAATCATTTCATAATTTTCTAAAAATCAATGATTTAACAAAAACTTCAATTACGCCATATTAAATTCCCAACTCTTTATTTAATTTAATATTTTCCCTCAAAATTTTAGGCACCTTGTCTCTCTTTGTCAAGTCATAACCTCTTCGTTAATCTTTTACTACAGTTAAATCCTCAACAATCAAAGTCTAAGAGAATTCTACCTACACCCATACAACATGCAACCTAAAGGAATTATGTATGATCATGGTATCTTTTGCCAGGGTATTACAGTCTCTATAACAGGGGTACTACTAACTACATTATAACAAGAAATCATGCATGCAACTATGGTACTAAGGAATCAACCAATCAATCAAGTAGATAGGAACAGAATGAAGGAAAGAACAGAACTTGTTAACACATTACCTGCAGTATCGGTCTCCTCGACCGTCATCGCAAATGCTCGCCCTGCTGGGGTGGTTCCCTTTGCGGGTGCTGAGCAACATGCGGTTCTACAGGTAGCCTAACTGGATCTCTATAATTTGGAGTCGCGCGCTGTTTGGAAGAATAAGGAACTCGAAGACAATCCCTTATTCGATGTCCCGCAGCGCCACAGTGCAAACAAAGTCCCAGCCTCGTTCTACAGCTCTTCCGAAGGTGACCTGGCTTCTTACAGAAGTAACAAGTTCGTTGATCCTGCTGTACAGGAACTGGTGCCGGGTACTGCTGTTGATACTGAAATGCCCTTGGTTGTTGCCGAATTGGAATTGGTGCCTGGTACTGCTGTTGATACTGAAATGCCCTCGGCTGCCACTGGCCAGGATACTGCTGGACAACTCTCTCAACTGTCTGTAGTGCCATCTGGTGAGCGTTCTCCATGCTCTCTCTCATCAGCTCGGTTTGTGCCTGGTGCGCTTCTGCTTGCACCCTCTGAGCCTTAGCTTGAACTCGCTGAGCGTCTGCCGCCATTTTCTGGGCCTCTACCATGCCTTGGATCAAGGTGAACATCTGTGCCCCGTCAATGGGCAAACCTCCGGGAATCAGAGTCGGTGGAGGAGGAAGGTCGTCCGTCACAGCTGCGGCTATCTTCTGAACAGGTGGAGAAGGAAGATCACCTACGTGCATCGGAGATGTAGGAGGAATTACTGCTGTCTGTCCCTCAGGTGGAGGGGTGGCAGATCCCTCTAAAGCTGATGTTCCCGCTCTCATAGACCTTGTCTGCGGCGACATCCTGAAGACAGATCCCCAAGAATCAATTAGGGTAAAATGCGATATCATCAAGGGAGGACAGTACAGATCTAAAGAAGCAACATTTAAGATAGAGAGATAGATAGATTGGAAATAAACCCTAGTTGTGATTGCACAGGTCAAGATGCATCCAAGGTTTGATACTTCTATCCCCTAGGTATCACAGTTCTATCACAAACACACTCACTGCTAGCTTCCTTACCTACTGCAACAGTTGATGCTAGTTATCCTTATCACTCAAGTGCATAACAGTTGCAACACACCATACTAACTACTGCTCTCTCTCTCTAATACAATCCTAGTTGAACACCCAAGCCAGTTGACAGTGAGATCTCAATCACGCTCAAGCCAACAGATCTTACACATGCATCTTATCTACTTATATACTAATATATCTCTCTCACTATAAGATCTTATCCTCAAATAAAATTCCTCAAAATAACTCCTCGAATAAATTTTAAAGTAAAATTGCATATACTTTTCTCAAGACCAATTATTTAAATACTGAAATAAAACTTAATCACAAAATCCTTACAGACTTATCTAGGTTCATTGAATCGAATCTGAATCCTCAAAATAAAATTTTAATAACAATATTTCAACTCCTCAAATTTCAGAATTTTGCAATTCATTAAAATCTTCAAAATAAATTTTGATAACAATCTCAATCTTCTTAGAATCCTAAAATTTGAAATTCATTTTTCAGTCTTTCATTAAAATTAAATTCACCTTCTGTAGTCCACTAGCTTAATGTTTAATCATTTTCACTGTCCTCATTGACGGCATCATCAAATAATACTATAAATCAGTCTATAAATTCCTCTTAATATGAAATCAACCCTACAATGAAACACAAAATCCTAACTTAAATACCTAATTAACAACAATCAAATCAAGTGAAACCAAAATCCTAATTTAATAACAAATCAACAACAATCAAATTCAATATCAATAAGTGAGAATGGACAGAACAAGGGAATAAATTTAAATTGGAAGTTTCAACAAGATTCTCAGGGGTCATCCCAGGAATCTCTCAAGAAATTGTGATTGAGTATTTGCTCTCGTCCTAGTATCCTATGTCCTAGATTCTATAGCAGGCACGCAGTAGTATAACAAGGATGTCACACTACTACGACATCGCACAACTCGCAAAGTCTGACCTGCATGGGCCACCACTAAAAACGTGTCACGACCCGCACCCGGCTTAGGGGCACGAGTGTGTGGGTACGTCCAGCCTACGCCGCAGCATCGGCGGTAGAACGCTGTCTAGGTATTGGTACTATCTAACTAATATCGCGCAATTATCCAATCTCCATTAGGAGGCACGGATGACACAAATAGATGAACATATACTCAATCACAGAATTACAGCACGATAAGATTTCAAAACAAAAATTTAAATTAAACACATCACAAGTCCACAAGAAATAACTTAACAATATCCAAGAATCATCAAAATGCCGGAGACAAATCCGGTACCAAATAGACTGTTAAAAGAACTAACTATGAATAATAATTTCGACTAGACTTCCAGAATCAACTACTACCAAGTCTGCAGCTACTCACCATAAGTGTCGGACAGCGGTCATCTAAGGCATAGTCTGGAAAAATATTTCCAGTCAGGAAGGAGCAAAGCACAATCTCAAATAACAGTTCCATTAATTGATAATGTCTATAATACAATAAAATATGTCATGCTAGCTACTGAGAAGACAGTGGAATAATGTAATGACAGTTTAAGAGAGACAGGCAATAGGCAATGAAACACAGTCAGTGCATGTATAAAAATGAAAGGAACAGTATCATATACGGGTGATGTAGTATATGATTAAAAATAGAGAACTGTAATCTATTCTAGGTGTTTGAAATAGTAGTTTCAAAATGTGATCGGCTTGGGACATGTACAGTAGCTACAGGGCCTGACTAATCATGGTGAAGAGCATGATTAACACTTACAATTTACAATAAGAGGTTATGATCACATTTCTTACTAACTACTTCCCCGCCCCCAACTAGTACTGTGGATCCAATCATGACACGTCACGAATACACAACATTGTCTAATATATTATGTACAATGTCTAATGTAAATGTCAATGTAAATATCGTGTATAATGTCAATACGATAATCAAGGTAACATCTCATGACTGCAGATCCAAGCTATACTAGTCCGTGTAGCATAGTGTCAAAGATTCAGTTGTAACATTTCAAGATCATTGAACTTATAGCTATTATCAAGAATTGGAAATTATCAGAGAATGTACTTGCCTCGGGTCCTTAGCTGGTATTTATGGATGTCCTGTTCCAGAGTATCCCCTGGTAAACCAACAGTCCTATAAACACATCACAATATGACATTTGTATCAGGGGCTATACTAGCACACAATAGAAATACACTGGCCTTAGGGCTATGCCAGGCAGGGCACTAGTCAACTAGGGTCATCTAGTAGGGATATATAAATATAAACATCTCATTAACTAGTATATATAATTTCCATCCTATTACAATTATAGATATATGTATAAATATATATATACTTTAAAATAAATGATTCTTGTATGTATATATAAACATAATAATTTATACTTACAATATTTTATACATGCACCTATTTAAATGTATTTACAATATATATACATATATATTCCTTTTAAAAATTACATATTTGATTTATACTAGTGTATACTCACATATATGCCAAAATACATTATAGATATATTATTAATTACTAAAACACATTTTTTTATACATGTTTAACTTTTAATGAAAAAATAAAATATACATGTACATATATATATAATACACAAAGAATATATATATATGTATACTAATTTATATAGATACTAAATTACAATTACCAACATATACTAAAATATATATACTATGCTAATACATGTATTTAAACATTTTATTTATGAATAATATACATGCACAAAATATATATTTAAAATTATATCAAGTATATATATATATACAAAATATATATATATATATATATATGCCAAACTTAATTATAGAATTTATTTAAATATATACTATACTTATACAATTGATTTCTAATAATTAAATAATATACAATTTACATATTTATACATTTTTACCAAAAATAATACATATACCAAATACGTTATATATATATTTGCCTTAATTAAATACATAAATACTTTACATTATATATATACAAATTAATTTATTTACATATACTAATTACCACATTAATTAAATATATAAATACTTTATATTAATTATACATACAATTTTAGTTAAAAGCACATACTAATTTCATGCTAATTTAAATATATAAACAACATTTATATATATACATTAGATATATATATATATATACATTAATCAATATATACACAAATACATATACTAGTATATACCAAATATATATATATATAACTTGATTTAAATATATACATATACGAATATATTAAATTATATATACATATTAACATACACCTTTATTAATTGTATATATACAATACATTTATATTAGTTACCTATACATTAACATAGAATACATGCACTATACTAATATACATACATTATACATAAATATTAGTTAGATAAACAATATACATATACTAATATATACTCCTACGTATATAAGTATATAGTTAGATATACACGTATATATATTAAACGTTAATTAAAATACTACATACGTATACATATATTATGTATCTATTCACGTATATGCGTATGTATATATACATATATATATACAAAGAAGGAAGATGAGGGGAGGATTTCTTACAGAGATTGGGGTCGGCCGTCGGAGTTCGGCAGCACCGCCGAGCGCGGGGATGCAGCAGGGAGAGCCGGGCTGCTCGCCGGAGATGGAATGCTGGGTACAGCCAGCAGGCCGCCTGGAGCAGGGAATGGTCGGGGTAGGGACTGACGGCCGCCGGAATGCACAGAGGCCGCCGGAGACTGCACCGAGGAGCAGCAGAACTGACCGCCGGAGCAGGCCGGAAAGCGAGCAGCGGACTTTGGTGGTGGATGAACGGATGGATGGGTGGAGGAGATGCAGCGGCGAGGGGAGGAGTAGCGCCGGACTGATGGCCGACCGAGCGCCGGGGAGAGGAGCACGAGCAGAGGGCTTCGGCGGGTGAGCATCCGCCGGGGAGGAGTACAGCCCGCCGGAAACAGGGACCCGGCTGAACAGTGGTAAAGGGGGGTGAACAGTGTTCCCCCCCTAACTCTCTTTTGAATTTAAAGAAACCCAATGAAGAGAGGAAGAAGAAGAAGAAAAAGAAGGAGAAGAAAAAGAAGAAAAGAGAAGGAGAAGGGAAGAAAATTTTCCAACGTAGGAGAGAAGGGGCTTGTGAGGAGGTGGGTTTTTCTAGGTTGCCTAGGGATTAGGGTTTGAGGGTACAAGTCATTAAATAGGGAGAGAGAGGGGGTGATGGAGGGTTGTGATGGGCCAATTTAAATGAATGGCTAGGATTGAACATGAGGAATTTATTCATGGGGGATAAGGGTTCTTAATTAAAATTAATAGGCTCCCTCATTGATTTAAAATAATTAGGTGTTGGCACCTACAATTGAATAATTGCAACTTAGCCCCTTAAATTCGGAAAATTGCACAAACACATGAAATGACGAAAATTGGGCAGGCGATTCGGGGTCCGATATTTTGTAGGGTCAGGGGGCGCTGTAAGATGGGTATGGACTGAATTTGTAGGGCACTGGAATTAAATTGGGATTTAAAAATCAGATAAAATGGTATCCTCAATTTAAATAGAAATAAATGCAAGTTGTGTTCAACAATTAATTAGGAGTACTTGGGGCCAAAATCAGATCAAGTCATCAATACTAATATTGAAGAAGACTCAGAACAGAACATTACCCTAATTTGGGTCGCACGAAAAATAGGTCAAGATGGCTTCCAATTTTCGATTGGAACGCACAACGATAAAAAATAGGAAATTAAAAATAAACGTTCGCGACGATTTTTGTGCGGCCAGAAACAATGTACAGGGAGCAAAATTATGAGTTGCAAAAATAGCAGAATGGAAGGCGGGCATGTCTAGAGCAAGATTATGAAATTTGTTGGAAGACAAAAGTCTGGATAGTGCTCCAAATATCGAAGCAAAGGCAATGCGCAAAATATTAAATAAAAATACAGTAATTAATTATAAACACCAAGAATTAAATTCTAAATAAAATAATAAAATCCAGAATTCTATAATTCGGACAAGGGTTCGTCTACTGGGCTTCTAGGTCTAGTCTGCTAGCTAAAATAAAATAATTTAACACTGCATTTAATTATATATTTAATCACACATCGCACAAATAATTATTTAAATCAATATACTATTATGCAATTAATTAATTAAAATAACATAATATTAAATACTGTAAAAATTCAAAAATTCCCCTGTTTTCAGAATGTGGTAGTGACACTACCCAACTTATAGATATTAAGTTGGTCATGCAAATTTAGTCATGATCATATTTACAAGGGTTATAGAAAGTCTAACTTCAAGATAGGATACGAGATGAGGAGGCTTTTGTGATCGTAGTCATAGATTATAAAAGAAAATCTAGGTACTACCATAGTGTTATTGATTCCATAACTCTATACAGAAAGTTTACCAGTTTTTATTGCTCCTAATTAGGTTATAAGTTTACAAGACAATAGAAAATATCTTAGTCAAATGCAACTAGGGTGAGATGGTAAGAGGAATATGTTCGTTACATATCATGGATGCTGATGAACGGTTCAACAATAAGTGCCAAATGGTAATATAACTTACCAAGGTGATTAATATTGAGTAGATAGTACATGGGAGCTCAATTTAATGCAACACAATTGTCATGGACGTAGTTTGGCTTTAGTGGGCTACGAGTATATCAATGGCTAGGGTAATTGGGTTGTCGATGTACAATTTAATTTAACTGCAACGGGGTTAAATATTTAAATATAGATTTTTTTGAAGGAGGTATGTCATGAATGTTGTGGGGTATATATGGAGCATGAGAGTGTATATTCGGGAGTAACAGTTGGGTCATGAGTGAATAAGTCCAGTTAGGCTCATAAAAGTCAAAGTTGTCAGAAAAATTGAGTCGGTATTGCATATTAAAATTGCCCGCAATAGAAAATGATATATATGTGTCATTTGTGTGTACAAATACGTCACGAATGTTGTACGACTAAAATAAATCATGAAAATGTGAGTTTATGAGTGATAGTTATGTCATAGGAGTATAGTGGCTAGTCTAGGTCATAAGGGTAGAAGTTTTTTGGAAAGAAAATAATATTGGTGTGCTCTAAATATCCAAGCCACAACAATGGGTACCAAAGGATACAAAATTAAAGAGGTAATTTAATCTGTTGGAAATTAAACCTAATCAATATCAAATAAATTCAAATTTATCCTAAAATTCCAAAAATAACCCTACACTAAAACCAGGGGTTTACCATCTACCCAATTTATAAAAATTTAAGTTGGTATCAATACTAAAGTCATGGTCCTGCTAACAAGATTTTTAGAAAGACCTATTTTCTAAATAAGGAGAATTTTAGGATTTACTGGCCATAATCAAAGATTCTTTAAGGGAACCTAGATACTATTAGGGTGCTACTGGTCAACAGTTCTATAAAGGAAATTACTACCCATCCAACACTACTCTTATATAGGTCAAGTTTCTACAAGACAGAAGAAAAGATTGAGTCGGATCTAACTAAGACAATGTGGTACAGGGGCTTCGATCATCAATTAACATTGACGACAAAAAGATCATAATCGAAGAAATCATGAGATAAAGGAATTTTTATACCAAGATAAGAGAAAATTATGATACGTCTTAGGAGTATGATCACAGGGTTGAATAAGGCACGATTAAGCAGGTATATGGAGAATCAAGTCATAGTGACTAGATTCAAGGGGATTAGAATAGAAAAGAACTGATACCTATGGTGATATGGATATTAACAAAAAAAAGTGGTACTATCAAAGGAATTGATTTTGTAATTAGGGAACGACTAGGAAAAGAAGAAGGATCTACCCAATTGGATAATTTGAAGGCTTGTTGCTGCAAAAAGCAAGTGGCTTATTAATGTAAAACAAGATATGAATCATTAATAGGGAAGATAGGAATACAGTCGATGAAGTAATACAACAAATCCTTAATCTCAATACTATATTCCTATAAATTTATTCTATATAACCACACTCATACTATTGGCAAACCACTTCTAGCTATGGGTAAGCACTATACAATCCATAAAACTTCATCTAACTCTCATATTACTAAATTAATAGGTAAGGGTGTAAATCCCCTGATTTTCAAGAATTTGGAATTTGGAATTTTTTACAATTTTCTGTATTTTTCTGGAACTTTTCTCTAAATTAAAACTAAGATATTTTGAATTTAAATAATTTTTAAATGATGTTAAATAATATTATAATATTATGAAAATAATATTTTTTGGTATAAAATAAAAATCTAGACATAGGGTAATTTTCTGAGAATTTATTGGACCTCGAAAGCATTTTTAAAGCTCTAAAAACTGTTGTGTAAATAAACCTAATTAAACCCTGAACCCGGTTCACTTGAACCAAACCAAACCAAACCAAACTGTTGAACCGAACCAAACCCAAACCCAGCCTAAACGGGTTGGGTCGGATCCGAATCGAACCCGACCCAGACCCGTTAAACCAACACCCAAAAGAAACCCTTTCTTCTTCCCTCCCCCGATTCCTCTCCTCCCGGCGGCCGTTTTCGCCACCGTGGCCGCCGGCGACGCTACCTCTTCGTCTCCCTCTAACCCCCGAGCCCTTCCTCTTCGCCTCCCCTTGAACCGCCATCCGTTCTCCTCCATTTCCCCATCTATATAAATCCCTCTTCCCTACCAGTTGCCGCCCTTCATCCCCTCGACCACCCGCCGCCAGGCCGACCTCCTCCGTCCTTCTCCCCGCTTCCCTTCGACGACCCTGCTCCGCCACCAGCTCCGCCGACCTCGCCGGAGACCCGCAGCAGCAGCCGAAGCCTCCCCGCCTCTGCCCGACCTCCCCGGACCTCCACAGCCCCCGGCCGCTCGACCCGAGAGCCGTCGACCCCACCCGCCCCGACTCCGACAGCAGCCCCAGGCTGAGCCGCCTCCCTCCGACGAGCTCAGCCGACTCCGGCGATGCCCCAGCAGTGAACCCTAGACCGGACACAGTACCCGCATAACCCGGACACATCCAGGACACAGAAACTGTGTCGAATCGACACACGGACACGAGAATTCTCGGTTCACGGAGCCCTGTTCAGGTAACTCGTTCTCTCTCCTCGCTGTCCCAATTTCTGTTCTGTCAGTTGTGACGCGTAGACTGTGTAACCCTCTCGATGCCCGTGTAACCCGCTCGGTGCGTCGCATCCTGTGGTGGTCGCGAACTACGATCCAAAAACAGAAAAACTAACGCCCTGTTTCACCCCGGAACTGAGTACGCCTCGCCAAACGGGACGACTTGGTCGCGTGCGGTCTTCACCGATATGTGTGCGCCGTTAATACGGACGTGCGAGATTTTGTAGAAGTTGATTTGGATGTGCGTGCACACCGGAATGAACGCGTATCCGCCGACAACACCCCGTATCCGTCTATTCTGAATAACGTCGTAACTTTGTGTACATACGTCAGATCAAAATGAAATTTGCGCCATCGGACTCGTAGTAATACGCTGGTCCTGTAATCCAAGTTTGGTTTGATTCTGAGAACGATGACAAAATCACGTATTGTGGGCCCCACGGCTCCACTTGACGGGCGGTTTTGTGATCGGCTCATCGGAATCCAACTTTGGAAGTTCCGTTGGGTTCGTATCATCGTTTCTGACTTGTTGACACTAAGTTGGACGAATTTGGAGACCTTTGACCCTGACACATTTTTTGGTGCAAAGCGGCCCACATGTGGACCTCGCTTGGACTTGAAATGTCATTTTTGCCCCTGTGTCCAAATTGGACTTAAGGACAGGCATTTCTAGCTCTTTGATATTTTCTGGATCTGATAGTGATGTCTATTTCAGCAACCGAAGAACTACCTGCAAATCCCACTGAAGTCAGAGCTACAATTGGAGCCGGAACCCCAGGCAAGTGTACCTTGCCAAATCCTGCAGTTTTTGCTACTTATTTCCTTGACATATATACTTGTTGTACATGCTTAAACGTAGGACCATGTGACTTACTTAGCGTCCGATTAATAGTCGGGTGCCAACACTGTACGCAGAGTTGTGTAACGTCACCTAGAGATGGATATCGACACCCTTTATATTCTCGTACTTGCATTATCAAGTACGTTATACCCAGGACACCTGACACGAATCATGAGACAGAATCTTCCTAAAATATTCAAGGTGATTCTATGTAGGTTACAGGATTTATGACATAGATATTATATTCTTAGACATTATATTCATAGACATAGTATGACTCACTGCATTAGATATAATCTTACGTGACATGGACATGAGGCATCGTGGACATGAGACGTGTAATTACATTGGGTGGAGAGAGACACACAGGCTACAGGCTGATTATATATATATGGTGCCACAACATAGTAAACTACATAACATAGTATAACTGCTACCGGCTCTCCGACACAGAGCTTATAGTGGTCTCAGCCTGAGTACTAGTGATGCTCTCACTTGCATTCCACATAGATGGTTACATATTTACCCTATTTATTTTATTTACTATTGCACTGCATTTATTTTGGCTTGAGTTATTTTGTACCTTGCAATGTCCCCTGAGGACCTGGATCTAGAATATGTCCCCAGGATTAGCAAAGGATATCTATCTGAGGTGTACGGAACAGGAGCACTTCTCAGAACAGTACCAGTATCTGAGGACGAGGTGATCGCTAAGGACTTTTCCTGACCATCTGCTTCTCTGCTAAGTTTTTAAATGGTAAATAAACTCTTTTATTCTTGTTTAAATGAACAATTATAACAGACTTAATATCGGGTTGTTCTCCTATTTTATTTACTTGTGACTAGTTGATATTTATTTCTTTTTATTGATATTGCTGTGTTTATTATGTGGATGAGATTAGTAAACCTTGATCATTGTAATACAGCTTAAGTATGCCCCGATGGATCCATTAAATTGGGTTTGTCCATCGGTGTGTGCTGCTGGCCATTGCCACGTGTCCAGTCCCTTGATATTTTGGGACTGGGGCGTGACAAAGGGTCAAGGCTAAACTAAGTGGGTACTCAGGTCTAACACTTATGGTATACTATTTACTATAGATACTCTTCAAATCACGATTATGATTGGTCATGCCAATACTAGTCTAACCTTCAATTATAATGTCTATCTATTCTCATACAACTTACCCCTTCTATTACCTATCCCTTTGTACTATTATTTTTCTATTTTCTGCTATCTTAATACCTATCTTTCTCATGGAAGTCCTATTGTCTAGGTTACTACCCTATAACATAAGCTTAAAGTCATGATGGTCTCCTCTAAGTGATAAATTTCTCGACTCTATGAGATGATAAAATTTCTTGTATAAACTTACATCTAGTCTTAACACAAGGCTTATCGAACTATTCTATTCCTAATGAGGATCCCAAGTCCTATCTTCTAGGCCTTCCTTAAAGTTGGTCCTATTAGTTTATGGAGCTATACCTAATTCTAAGGTTCAAAAGGTATTCTCTCAAATAGTAAGCATAGTCGTCTCAGTCATTATGGGAATTTCCATATCTATCTTGATAAATCTTTTTGAATAGGTAAAGCTTCTAATCCATCTCTAACTTCTTAAATAAATAGTGGGAGTTCTAATATGTTTTGATAAGGGAAAATTCTCTGTTAAGGCTAATCCTTATATATACTCCAAACTATTCTTTTGTCCTAGTAGTCTACCCAGTACATGCATCTATCTTACTCATTTTTCTTCCTATAAATTATTCTATCAACCCTGCTTTTATCCTATAATAAAATATATGACTAAAAGTCAAGTATCAGTGTTTATCCTTCCGAAATAGGAAAGAACGAGAATCTATGATAAGAATTTCAAGGAGGGTATCATGGAATACGAATTTCAAGGTTTCAAAGGCGATAAGTAGAAATCAAAAAATATTTCAATAGTAGTTGTGGATTGAGATCCTAATACACTTATCCTAATGTAGGCTCGTTCAGTAAAGTAACGTAACCAAAATAATATGCTCTGACCTGCATGGGCCGCCACAAAAATATGTCACATCCCAGTCCCAAAATACGTAGGACTAAAAATATATAAATATGCCAGCTACACATTCAACCAAACTCTTGTCCAACTTGAATATGTATAAGTTGTACTATAATGGTCACTATCTTGATAACACAGTAAATATATCTATGTCTCAATCCACAATAAAATAAAATACAAGAATGGATAACATATATCACGGTGTGCACCCTACTCCATACTTGTCTGAATAGACTCGAAAGAAATAACATGAGTCTAAAAAACTAGGCTATAATAGCAAAAATAAGTAACAAGAAATAAATATGAATACAGAAGAATATGATGTATGTATCAACTATATATAATTAAATCCTGGAGAAAAAAATCATCCATCAATACTCCACCAATCCAGCTCAGCAATATTCTGGGAACAAAATTCGGATCCAGATCCTTAGGGGACATAACAAGGTATAAAAAACTACATGCCAGAAGTAAGACAATAATATAATATATGGTGCTCAGGGGTAAGCTACTGTAACCATCTATGTGATATGCATATGAGAGCATTACGTACTTCAGGCTAAAAATCATGGAAGAACTCAATAAATACTTCCCAAACTGTGCAACCACTAAAGGCCTAGTATCGTGGAACCTAAAGCAAACTGTGCCAAAAACTAAAGGTTCCGTATCATAGAACCTAAAGCAAACTGTGCCAAACACCAAAGCTCTGCTATAACAGCCCACTTCACTTAGTTCTGCAAGATGACTCAAACGGCATATCAACACTTGAACTTGGAGTTTCAGTAGTTCACTCGGAGTCTCGCTTAGCCGAGGCAAGCCCTCATTTATGTGGGTGGCTACGATAAACCTGTCTTTGCTTGGCCAGCACTCCTAAGAATTTGGATATACATGCTAGATCGCTAGGCAATAACACTTTGTTTGCTAATAAGAATACAACGCACCTAGCTAAAAGAAATAATCTTATCTTGTATTGCTTGTGTTAGAACATAAAAATATAACTTGCATAAATGTTGGTTCCTCCCATTATCCCATAGACCCGTACTAGCGTAATCGCTTATGTTGCAAGTATGACTATGTCGCATATTTCTTAAGTATATTCATACTGTTTCAAATGCTTAGCTGCTTTACATATTTGATATATTCGTCACTTAAATGCATGCCACAATATCATTGCCCTTTACTATTTATGTTTCGCACAGTTGAGGCAGGAAGGCTATCAAGATAGTCGTTCCGAGTCAAGTATGGAAACATTAAAAGTATTCGGGACCGTTAGGTCGCCAAGGCATTAAAACTAGGGGACTACATCATGAAAAGTTAAGCAAGATAATATCATGACATCTCTGGAATTAACACTCATTTTTTACTGAATCTGACAGCTCGGGGAGTCGATAAGGTATGAACTAGATCCTGACTTATACCTAATAGATCTTGACTTGAATCTGTATCTGTACTTGTACCTGTACCTGTGAGAATTTGGAATACTAGAGGATACGTGCGGTAACGGACAACTTGTGCACAAGAAATATTTTTGAATCTTGTTCCGCGGACGGTCGCTAGGGCACTGGAACTGATCCGATCTAGACAGAACCATCTGAGTAGTCATCAGTAATTCGGCAGGATGGGTGCAATGCCACCCGTATTATATATTGCTTGCACACCATCTTTGCCTTGAGACTATATTGTCCACTATGGAAGTCATGTTTCTGACCTTCTATCATATAGATTAAGTTGACTCAATTGCGACAACCCGCGTGTGAGTTATTACATTATAGGCGACTGTTTTGAGTAACACATATGTATCTATATATGTATATGAACACCTGAGACATCTAGTATAACACACCCGAACGGATATGAGTATTAGATATTTGAACACTTGATCAATCTTCTGCAACACGTCTAATAATCTGTGTTACTCATGTACCTGAATCAGAACTCGCTCGTGACACTTATGTAATTTTTCTCGGATTTTATTTTTTATATTCTGTAAAAACCCCTAATTTTTAAAGATTATATTTATTTAATTGATCATGTAATTTATTTATATTATTTCGTAGTTAATTAGAAAATAAAATTTACTGATTTAAACTACCTAGATAATTACTCATTTAGAATTATAGAACAAAAAACTATTATTTTATTTTAGGGATCTTTGAAGAAGAGGGGTAGATTTTTTTAGAATTTATTTTGGGTACAAATATTTTTTTATATACCTCAAAAATATATGTAAATAATACATAGTTATTAAACATAATAATAATAATAAGTAATAGCTATAATAATAATAATAGTAATAATAATAATACAAATAATAATGATAATAATAATAAGAAAAGATAATAATAGTAGTAGTAATAATAATAATAATAATAAATAAAAATAAAATAAAATAAAATAAAATAAAAAAATAAAAAAAATAAAACCCTAATACAAAACTTAATAATACCTAAGCCCTAATATTTTCCTAATAACTAAACCTAAATTCCTATAACTAAACCCCAGACCCCCCAAGCCCAGACCCCCCGCGCACAGTATCTCTTCCTTTCTCTCTCTCTACATATATATATATATACATATATATATACATCAAACATATACATATTCTAATCTATAAACCCTAACCCTACCCCAATCTCGTGCCCCGACGACCGACCGCTGACCTCCGGCCGACCTCGACGCCGCCGCTGCAGCCGCCCGGACCGCCGTCATCCGTCCCCGCGTGTGTGCACTGCACATGTGCACAGTCTGCCTCCCCATCTTTACGGTGATGTATCTCTCTCATCTTTAATTCTTTTTGTGTGCGGTTTATTCGTGTACGTTCACAACCTAACCCTCTAGGATTTTTTTTCAAGCGGGACAAGTTTTTGTGTCCCGGATTGGTCGAAAAATTGATCGAAAGTTTGCCAAAAAACTGACCAAAACAGTCCAGAAACTTCAAACCAAACCCCCAGGTTCACACCTAATTTGCCATCAACCTGTTTAATATTTTTTAAAACCTAATTGAAGGGCTTTCTTCCCAATATAATCGATAATTTTCCTATTCTTTTAGTTTTTATTAATTCATTCTATGTGTTAAATTATTCGACATCCAAAACGACCAAAAACTTGATTTATTAAAACTAAAATTTTATGATACAGAGTGTGCCCCGCCAAACGGGACCGCCTCGTCGCATACCAATTGCACCAAAAGGCGTGTATGGTATATTCTGACGTGTAGGCTTTCGCGAAAGTTGATTCAGATGTGTGTGCGCGTCGAAATCACCCTGTATCCGTGAAAAGTTTTCGTATCGCAACTTTTGTAAAACACCACCCCATTTTGTGTATGCTCGTCAAAATGCGACGAAACTTGCACCATTGGATTCATGGTATCACGCTGGTCCTGTGTCCCAAGTTTCACGCAATTCTGATACAGTTGACCAAGCTGCCTATTTGCGGGCCCTGTGGTTGACTTTCAGGGCAAATTTGTGATCGGCTCACCGAAATTCAAATTGGACATACCATTGAGTTCGTATCGATGTTTAGAATTTATTTGACCTATAATTTATCCCATTTAAAGACTATTACCTCTGGCACGCTTTTTGGTACAAAGTGGCCCACATCACTTTGACCCAAAATTATCATTTTGCCCCTATGTCCAAATTGGACAAAAGAGTTATGTTTTCTAGCTATCTTGCTTATTCTGGGAATGTTGGTGATATTTATTTCAGCATCCGGAGACGTTCATTCTGATGCCATGGTTTTTGATCCCTTTGTGCTTGACGTCTGGACGCTTACACTTTACAGCTTTATTGCCAGGCAAGATACCTTGCCAAATTGCTTATAGTACTTTGTATGCTTATCATATGTCTATATATTCATTATATATGTGTTTTCTTTCAGTCATAATTATATACTATACATGTTGACACACACCTGACACATAGTATCATGGGAGGGAAGGACAATCAGTTGACGTATGGGCTATATCTACTCTGGTAAACCGTAGTAACTAGCACGCACTACGGTAGTGTGTCGCGCTGGTCGCTACTCTCTTGGTATGTCAATTTTTGGTGTTATGATGGTCGCTACCCTCGCGGTATGATGGCTTCTGATATTTATGGACGTGTGGTAAGTTGTGAGATTAGATAGAGTAGCCTACCCATGCCCATACGTCAAAAAATTGTCCTCACTATGCATTTTTATATAGATTGTCTAGTACAACGTACTTATATATTTTGTCTATTATGCATGTTTACTGTATTCAATTGGTATGCTTCTTTGTATCTTGTTACGTCTCTCTAAGGACCTGGTCCCTTTCCAGGTATAGACGATCTTGAGTATTCGCAGGAGCACGGATCAGGACTTGCTACTTATCTCTCTTTCGAGGAGGTCTTCTCTTCGATTCTTATTGTTTAGTAGATGTACTTATTTTGTTTCTCTTATATTCTAGTTGGTAGTGGATTTGTCTTCGCCCAACTACTTGTTCTTATCAAGCATATTATACTTGATTCAGTTATATAGTTGATTGGTTATTCATTTTATATTTGATTCTGTAGATGAGATCTAGTTATGTCCTGTGACTTGTGATAATATATATACCACATGTGAGTTAATATTTATATTATAGCATACGTATGTATTATGGTATCTAAATATTAGAGTTGCCATATACATACGGCTGACATGCTTACGTATTCCTAGTCCTACGTATTTTAGGACTGGGCGTGACATATTTTTGTGGTGGCCCATGCAGGACGAGAGTATATTGTCTCAGTTATGTTACTGTACCGAGCAAGCCTTCTCATAGGATTAGAATATATGATCTCATCCACTTATTTAATCACCTCCCTTGATTTTATTTCACACTCTTATTTGCTTGCTTGTATTGCATCTTGTTTGATCCTTTCACAACGTCAATCTTATCTTTTTTTTCGTGCTTGATAGGGGTTAGGAAGATGACTAGAACTAGGTATATACGCTCTATTATTCAATAACACTATTAGTTAAATTCTTGTAAGTTTGGTAGTATGCCTCATAACCACATAGTCCTTTTGATCCATTAATGAAGTGTAATTGAATGACACCAACTATAGGCTTGTATAAGAAGATAGTGTTTATCCAGATTATAGAACTCAGAGACCCATACACCCCATTTGGTCGACTATAGACTTAGACAAAAAGTTAGTATAACAACTGTAGAGGCAACACCGATCTTCTTGGTGAACTTAAATTATTCTATACCTTCATCCATCATAATCAAGCGTACTTATATTTTCTGGACTACCTCCGCTTATGCTAATATTTTATAGCCTAGTTTTGCAAGCTTATTCTTTTATCAAGCTTGTTCATGACATATGTGTTATTGGGGACGCCTACTAATACATTGTCTAAATCAGAATCAGTGTATTACGGTATGATCAACCTTAATGCACTTGGTTCGCTCTTCGCATAACTACTTTATGTGGATTAAAATATAGTTGACTCAGCTTGTTAGACGAAAATACTTGCCCTCTAGACATGTTCGAGCATATCGTATCGGTTACATAACTGTACTGATATGAGTATCCAAATAAAAATTTACCAAAATAAGGTTTTAATCCACAATTGCCCTTATAACTCTCTTTTTGAATTCTTTAATCGCCTTAAACCCCGTACTTGTATTCTATCACCTCTTCCTTGAATTCTTTATTATTATTTTTCGTCTTCCCCTATTTTGAAAAGATGAACGTTCGTTCTTGGTATAAGTTTCATACACGGATAGTACTAGATATACCCCACAGGCCAATCATATTACTTTTTGACTATTTTTTGTAATTAGGACATATCACAATGTGATATATTTGGTGTTTTAACTAGGTGGCATACCCACGATGCTAATGGATGATACGAGTAGCAGTAGTAGTAACCTTTTTTCTATCACCATCTCGTCCCCTTGGGTGGCTCATCTTCTCTTCCACATCCATTTCTTGTCCCATGCTTAATTCTTCCTAACGTAGTTGCATCTTTTAGTGCCATCATGAATTATTGATTTACTTTAACCTCATCCTTTATTTTGTTAATTAAAACATAAATGGGTTAGTAATAATTAATAACTAAAAAGATGAGTTCATAATAATAACCCTTATGTATATGCACTATAATAATATATGTATTCTCTTACTATTTTTAAACCATGAGTAGCATCCTTTAGTCTAACAGGAATTAGTTGGATTGTTGAAATAGTTCATACTTCTAATAGTTTTATAAAGTTACTCAAGATCTTAATTATTCCCCTAAAACTTAGACTAAGCTTAGGAAAGAGTTGAAGGCACATGTTATGAACTGATGACTATGAAAAATTGCTGGCAAGGTAGCGACAGCTGCAGCTAGACCATTATAGTAGAGTAGTCGAATTATTTGCAAACATACTAGCCGGGTGGTGTGGCAGTATTAGACTACGATACTTGAGGGTTACAGAGAAAAATTATGGTTATGAGATTCCAAACAAGTATCCCAAAAATTTTGACCCAATGAATAAATTCGTCTTACAACCTATACAATAGCCTCAAAAGACTTTGACGACTAGTAGAATTCTTGTAAGTTGGATAGTGTAGACGAGTTAGAGGATAAAATAATAGTGTATAGACAATAAGGGAGAAAAGTGTTAGGATGGCTGACTATGACCTTTTAGGAAGCACTGCTAGATACCAATGAAGTGTAATAGCTATAGTGATTTATTATGAATATGGGTTAGTATCAATTTCGAGGACAAATTTTTTGTAAGTTGGGTAGAATGTAAAACCACCTAATTTTTAAAGATTATATTTATTTAATTAATCATGAAATTTATTTATACTATTTCGTAGTTAATTAGAAAATAAAATTTATTGATTTAAACTACCTAGATAATTACTCATTTAGAATTATTGCACAAAAATTATTATTTTATTTTAAGAATCTTTGAAGAAGAGGGATAGATTTTTTTTAGAATTTATTTTGGGTACAAATATTTTTTATATACCTCAAATATATATATAAATAATATATAGTTATTAAATATAATAATAATAAGTAATAACTATAATAATAATAGTGATAATAATAATAGTAATAATAATACAAATAATAATGATAATAATAATAAGAAAAGATAATAAGAATAATAATAATAATAATAATAATAATAATAATAATAATAATAATAATAATAATAAATAAAAAAAAAGAAAAAAGAAAAAGAAAAAAGAAAAGAAAAGAAAAGAAAAGAAAAGAAAAGAAAAGAAATAATAATAATAATAAATAAAACCCTAATACAAAACCTAATAATACCTAATCCCTAACATTTTCCTAATAACTAAACCTAAATTCCTATAACTAAACCCCAGACCCCCTAAGCCAAGACCCCCCGCACACAGTATCTCTTCCTCTCTCTCTACCTATATATATATACATATATATATACATCAAACATATACATATCCTAATCTCTAAACCCTAACCATACCCCAACCCCGTGCCTCGCCGACCGACCGCCGACCTCCGGTCGACCTCGACGCCGTCGCCCCCGCAGCCGCCCGGACCGCCGCCGTCCGTCCCCGCGTGTGTGCACCGCGCATGTGCACAGTCCGTCGCCCCATCTTCACGGTGATGTATCTCTCTCATCTTTGATTCTTTTAGCGAGCGGTTTATCCGTGTACGTTCACAACCTAATCCTTTAGGATTTTCATTCAAACGGAACAAGTTTTCGTGCCCCGGATTGGTCGAAAAATTGACGGGAAGTTTGCCGAAAAACTGACCAAAAACAGTCCAAAAACTTCAAACCAAACCCCCATGTTCACACCCAATTTGCCATCAACCTGTTTAATATTTTTAAAAACTAATTGAAGGGTTTTCTTCCCAATATAACCGAGATTTTTTTTGTTCTTTTAGTTTTTATTAATTCATTATATGTGTTAAGTTATTCGACATCCAAAACGATCAAAAACTTGATTTATTAAAACTAATTTTTTTTGATACGGAGTGCATCCCGCCAAACGGAACCGCCTCATCATGTACCAATTGCACCGGAAGGCGCGTATGGTATATTCTGAGATGTGGGCTTTCGCGGAAGTTGATTCGGACGTGTGTACGCGTCGGAATTAACCCGTATCCGTAAAAAGTCCCCGTATTACGACTTTTATAAAATACCACCCCATTTTGTGTACGCTCGTCAGAATGCGACAAAACTTATGCTATTGGTTTCGTGGTATCACGCTGGTCCTGTGATCCAAGTTTCACGCGATTCTGAGACAGTTGACCAAGCCGCCTATTTGCGGGCCCTACGGTTGACTTTAAGGGCGAATTTGTGACCGGCTCACCGGAATCTAAAATTGGACATACCATTGAGTTCGTATCGACGTTTAGAATTTGTTTGACCTATAATTTGTCTCATTTAGAAACCTTTACCTCTGGCACGCTTTTCAGTGCAAAGTGGCCCACATATGGATCCACTTTGACCCGAAATTATTATTTTGCCCCTGTGTCCAAATTGGACGAAAGGATAGTATTTTCTAGCTATCTCGCTTATTCTGAGAATATTGGTGATGTTTATTTCAGCATCCGGAGACGTTCATTCTAATGCCATGGTTTCTGATCCCTTTGTGCTTGACGTCTGGACGCTTACACTTTGCAGCTTTATTGCCAGGCAAGATACCTTGCCAAATTGCTTATAGTACTTTACATGCTTATCATATGTCTATATATTCATTATATATGTATTTTTTTCAGTCATAATTATATACTATACATGTTAACACACACCTGACACATAGTATCATGGGAGGGAAAGACAATCAGTTAACGTATGGGCGATATCCACTCTGGTAAACCGTAGTAACTAGCACGCACTACGGTAGTGTGTCGCGCTGGTTGCTACCCTCGCGGTATGTCGATTTTTGGTGTCACGATGGTCGCTACCCTCGCGGTATGATGGCTTCTGATGTTCATAGACGTGTGTGTGAGTTGTGAGATTAGATAGAGTAGGCTACCCATGCCCCTACGTCGAAAAGTTGTCCTCACTATGCATTTTCATATAGATTGTTTAGTACAGCATAATTATATATTTTCTGTCTATTATGCATGTTTACTGTATTCAATTGGTGTAAACTCCCTCACCTAAAATTTGGCCTACTTGTCTTAGATAGTGAAACTAGGGCTAGTTTGAACCCAATTAGAAATAGAACACGACATTTGATTTAACTATACAATATTTATATCGCTTAGCGCGTCTTACCGTTGCTTCAATAATTGGAGCACTACACTAGCCACTGTCTACCTACAAATTTCACACCCTTGCCCTAGACACGACCGCCTTCTATTCTGACCTTGGTGTAACTTATAATTATGCTTTCTTGTGCTACATTTTTAGTCGCACAACATTCGTCACAAATATTATTATTTAATTCTAAATAAAAATCAACTTGGTACCCCTATGCATTCCAATCAAAATTGGAGACAAAATCTTGACCCATTTTGTGTAAGCCAAATTTTGTTAATATTCTACACTGAATTCTCTATGTCCATGACACTTATGTCCCATCTAATTTTATTCCCATGTACTTCTAATTAATTCCAGAACATCATGCGCACTAATTTTAATTAATTTAATCTAAATTCCATCTTTGTGCAATTTTCCAATTGTTGGGCACTTTTATGCAAAAAGTGCAGTGAGGTGTCTACACCATTGGATAATACATGAAAAAATATCCAACTTTTTCCTTCACAGGATTTTTTCCCATAATTTTTGGAATGTGCAACGCGCAACATCGTCCCTCATTTAACCCCATCCTTGCATTTTAAATAATGCAAATCCTAGCCCTCCAAACATCCTCATGTGAGCCCAAGGCCCAACTCCAAGGAGGTGTTGACCAAGCCCACTCCTAGGTCAACAAAATCCTAGCTCACATGTATAAATATACAACATTATTCCTTTTTTCTTTCCTTTTTCTATTTTACATCAAAAACCCCAAAACCTAAAATTAACATCCAGCCGACCTCTCTCCCTTCCCACCTTACTGTTCACCGTCCCCCTCCTTGAACCCGTCGACCCGCCGGAGCCACCCCTTCTCCGTCGACCGGAGCAGCCTGAACCGCCGCTGCTCAATGCCGCAACCACCTCTTCCTCTTTCCTCTTCCGCCTGAAGACCCACTGGAGCAACACCAGGCCAACACACCACCGCCAGCACCCGACTTCCTCTTCCTTCCCCATCGATCTCCCTCGCCGGAGCAGCCATGACCTCCCCCTGGCCTGAGCTACTCCTCGTCTCCTTCCACCTCCCTGTCCTCTCCTCCTCCTCCTTCTGGCCGGATCTCCCCTCCCCCTGGCCTGAGCTCCTCCTCCTCTTCCACCTCCCTATCCTCTCCTCAAACTCCATGGCTGGACCTCCCCTCCCCTGGCCGGACCTTCCTTCCCCTGGCCGAACTCCGGTCAGCAACTCAGTATTCCACAATCATTATCATCATCATCATATCAAATCATCATCATCACCATTCATTCTCAACACATTAACCTTAATTATCCCTTAATTACCACATCATCATCCTAGTCATCACCATCACCCACATCATCGTCCTCGTCATCACCATTGTCCACATCATCGTCCTCGTCATCACCATTGTCCACATCATCGTCCTCATCATCACCATCATCCACATCATCATCTTAGTCATCACCATCACCATATCATCGTCCCCGTCATCACCATTGTCTACATCATCATCCTCGTCATCATCATCATCCACATCATCGTCCTCGTCATCACTATCGTCCACATCATCATCCTCGTCATCACCATCATCCCCACCATTATCCACATCTTCACCATCACCCTATCACCATCATCACTATCACGTATTCATTATCATCATCATCACCCTCGTAATCATCACTGTCATCATCGTCATTATGGACCCGTCACCCTTGCCAGATGACCTGTAGCAGTCACCCCCGATTCCCGTGTCTGTGCACGCTGACCCCGAGGATATTGGATTATTCTATGCGACTTCTGGAGCAGGTTATTGGGACTACATAGCTTCTCGCCAGGCAAGTATACCTTGCCTTATTGTACTGTTTAAATTCTGTATTATTAGTTGCATGTTTATATTATATAACTGTGCACGTCCGAAAGAGACTCGGGTTCAGTCAACGAAGACGTTGACATTAGGACTTGTATCTGAGCTAGTGTCTAGTAGACCCACCTAAAGTTGTGGAGTTATTGGTATGACTCCCCAGGCCTTGACACATCTCTTACATGTGTTGTGAGTCTCATGTAGGGCACGGACTTGCGTATGCGGTTGGCCACCTGTACATGTAAGTCGTGCGACGGATAGGGTATAACTGCTAATAGTGATGCATGTTAGAAGACTTAGCAGTTATTAGTAGTTGGAGCATAGACTATTGTAGTACTCATGTCCAATCATTGTCCTTGTTTGGTTGTAATGTTGGACTATTATTCTAACGATAGACTATGAGCCAGAGTTACAACATCGATGCTTGCACTCCGTCTTGGTATAGTAGCTACAACGTGTTGTGGATACAACATGCATAGATCATTGGGCGGGGAAGGCAATTAGTAGGCGTATGGGACAGACATTTGGTTTTCGTAGTTTCAGAGTAAATTGCGGGGCCGTGAGCCTTAGTGTTACCCGGTTATGGGCCAGTGATACCCGGTTATGGGACAGTGTTACCCGGTTATGGGCGTATATGCTTGTCGATACATCCGACATAGGTTACTAGCTGTGCGCTATCATGATCGGTGATGTAGTCAGCATATACTCCTGGCATCTAGTTTACAGCTAATGCCAGGAACTAGCCTCTGGCTCGACGCTACGCTTTATACCTTTCACCTACCCATACGTACCAAGGTTGTCTTCAAAGTGCATTTCACTTAGCTGGTTAGACCACCCTCAAGTTTTTACAGTATTTACTTTATGGCATGCTTTTATGTATCTTGTTATGTCCCTCTGAGGACCTGGTCCCTTTCCAGGTGTATATGTTCATGAGTATTTGCAGGAGCGCAGATCCGAACTTGCTACGTATATTTCGAGGAGGTCTTCTCGTCGAGCCTGATTGTTAGTTGATATTCTTTTATTGTATTTATCTTGTTTATTCTATATTCTAGTTCGGTAGTGGATTTGTTTCCATCCGACTACCATCATTAGATACTTTATATTGAGATCTAGCTACATAGTTATTGGTTATTCATTTATTCATTAATTTCTGTGGATGAGATTTAGATTATACCTTGTGACTCGTGATAGTTTTACCACTTATGAATTGTTATTCATAAGACAGCGTACGCATGTGTTATGGTTTCCATATATTGGAGTTGCCATATACATGCGACTGGCATGCTTACGTGTCCTAGTCCTACGTATTTTGGGACTGGGATATGACAATTGGCATGCTTCTATGTATCTTGTTACGTCCCTCTGAGGACCTGGTCCCTTTCCAGGTGTAGACGATCTTGACTATTCGCAGGAGCACGGATCAAGACTTATTACTTATCTCTCTTTCGATGAGGTCTTCTCTTCGATTCTTATTGTTCAGTAGATGTACTTATTTTATTTATCTTATATTCTAGTTGGTAGTGGATTTTTCCCTGCCCAACTACTTGTTCTTATCAAGCATATTATACTTGATTCAGTTATATAGTTGATTGGTTATTCATTTATATTTGATTCTGTGGATGAGATCTAGTTATGTCCTGTGACTTGTGACAATATATATATACCACATGTGAGTTAATATTTATATTACAACGTATGTTTGTATTATGGTATCCAAATATTGGAGTTGCCATATACATACGGCTGGCATGCTTACGTATTCCTAGTCCTACATATTTTAGGACTGGGGCGTGACATATTCATTCTCGGTTTAACTTGGTTTACCTTGGACATGAAAGGAAGAATGGGTAAGTTGGTAAGTCTCGTCGTATTACTCTTATATCACACGATGCACTGCCATACAGGTTAGGCTTTATATATCCTTGCCATGAAACTGATGCTAAAGAAAAGACTAGAAAGACAAAAATGATAGAGTGCACATAACTAATTGAACGTGTTGGATTAGTTAAACGGGCAAGAAGCCTCCCCACCGGTGCATTCAATGTACTGATAGCCCACTAAATTGTGTGCAGGGTACGGAAGAACCTCATTCGGTGTAGAGTATCCCCTCGTGTGAGCTAAGGCATGGAGTTCGCTCTGGAGCCTTGGAGTGTTGCGTCCATAGCTGAAGCACATATACATGATATAATATTGGAACATCGTCTATGTATCATTCCTTGTTGTAAGCCACTTGGTATGCCTTTATTGTTTTGATAGAGAGATCTTGAGCGACTTGTAATCTCGGCCTAGCGCCGCTTGTAATACTTATTCTAAGTAAATAAAGAGATAGTTTAGTATCATACTTGTGTTCGTTTTATGCTTCCGCTATATCGACCTTGCGAACTTGTTATCTCACCGCCCGTTCTATGTCCGGCCTTGTGTGGGTGCAACTTAGGCTCGTGCGGCATCACGCCTATGCAAGGACGAACGACTCTGCGGGGCTAGGGCATGACATCTTCTATATAGACTAAGGCAAACTGTGCAAAATCATCCCTTAGCACGGTGTATACTCTCCTCTCCCATGTAACGTCACGTATCATGTCGTAGTATACGAGATCATGACCTCTAACTATCCCCACGAGTCATAGTAATATATATATATATATATATACATATATATACATTTATATACATATATATACATGTTTTATATCACTAGTCCTAGAATCTTGTACATAATCCAATCACCATGAATATATTAAGATAGATCCCGTCACATGAAGTTAGGTCAAGTGTCCTACGGTCTGACATGCAAAGAATAGAAGAACGTATAATGGGTTCAAGGTATCAACTCTCTAACTACGATACTCGACTCAGCTGACGAACGTCGGCACCAAAATTTAGTTTGGACACTAAGTATCGTGTATCGGCCCCAGGGTAACCACAACCAATAACAATATCAAGTAACAATAATAACTATATAAGATAAATAATATAAGAAATTATGATACATCATGGTGAGATGTCATGACTCGCACCCAATGTAGGGATGCAAGTCGGAAACAACGCCCAGCCTATGCCGCAGAATCGGCGGTAGAACGCTGTCCGGATAATCTATCTACAATATAATGAACCACTAATAATAACAATATACTCAATCACAGATCTAATGATAGAAACGAGCACGAATCAGATAAAGAATAGAAACAGTCACATACAACTCATGAGTCTAAAATAATACATCAATGAGTCTGAAAGAATGCTAACAAAATAAGCTGGAGACAAATCCAGTACAAGAAGTACTAAGAAGGTACTAATCCCGGGTCATCTGTCTCAGTCGGGATAAGTTCTTCCTAAGCCAGGGTCTCTGACTCTAAACCCACAACATCCTGGAGTCCATAATGTGTAGGGTACCACTCCTCACTGTCATCTGAGAAAAATATATCCAGTCAGGAAAGGAGCAGAGTACATCTCAAACAGCAGTTTTAATCAATGATAAAAACTATGTAACAGTAAATAGATGTGAATATACAAGATACACAATAGATAAATGAGATATATAAAATAAGAAAATACTAGAATAAATACAATAATGAATAATATGCTAATGAACAAGAATACTAATGACTAAGTGTGTGAGTACTAGCTTTAACATGTGATCGACTTGAAAACATGATACCATATATATGGCCTGGCTAATCATACGTGCGGTGTATGATTAACACTATTCAATAACAGTACTTGATACAATAGGGGTATTGATCACATATCTACACTAAAGTACTCCCTACCTTCGACTGATATAATAGATCCAACCATGATACGCTATGGCATGAGATTCTCCAAGAAGATAGCTAGTCTTCCTGAGAATCAGTGTCTGTACATGTACAAGATAACCAATGAAATAATACTTGCACCATATATACCATATACCAAAGAATAACATCTCATGATGAGATCCGGATATACCAATCTGTGTAGCCATAGTGTCAAGAGAACATGGATATCTACACTAGATACAATGAACATAGAGGATATCATAAATAAGAAACTATCAGAGAATATACTCACCTGAAGTCCAAAGAATAGTCTCACAGATGGCTGATACAGTGCCTCGAAGACCTAGATATGGAATACAACATCAATACAAGGTTCCGAAAAGAAAATAAGTTAAACCAGTCAACTTCTAGGTCAACAAGTCAATTCTAAGTCAAAAGTCAAACTAGGTCAACTATAAGTCAACTATGGTCAACTATAGTCAAACTGTGGTCAACTATGGTTAATTACCTATTTTTAGGTTGCATAAGTCTAACACAAAATATTTGGTTCAAATACTAAAGTCTAGGTCACAAAAACCATATCTTAAAATACTAAGATACCATATCTCCGGATACGTAAAATAATAGGTAAATTATCACATATATAAGTCAAATAATATTAATATATATATATATGAAATCCTAATTATAACATTAAATATATACCTTGATTTTGAACCAACTTGGTATCACAACATTAACTCATAAACTTGCTACCCACACCCAATATCTTGGATATCCCCAATTACCTTGGTACTTATCTTGGTATCTCAAGGTAATACCCCAAAACTTGTTTATACTAACTACCCGTAAATATATACATGCTACACTAATTATTATGCATATAGCATACTATAATGCAAATAGCAATTTAGTAATATATTTACATATATATTAAATATCATATATATATATATATATATATATATAATATTAAGAAAACTGCCAAACTGTCACTAATAACTGCTGCTGACTGTCGCTGAAGTCTCCGATACTCTGATACTCTGTTGTTTTAGCGACGTATTTGCTGCTGTCGCTAAACTGCTATCGCTGCTGCTGCTGTATGTTCTTACTGCTGCTGCTGCTTTGGCGACGGTTCTGCTGTCGCTAAACTACTGTCGCTGCTGCAGTTGAATGCTACTGCTGCTATGCTGTTCTGTTGTGACGTTGCTGCTGTCGCCTTTGCTGCTGCTGCTTGCTACAGCTGCTGCGGCTGTGCTGTTGCGATGCTGCTGCTGTCGCCTTTGTTGCTGTTACTAAAACACCTATATATATATAACTATATAATTATACTTACATCTATAATTACTAATACATGTAATTACTACATATGAATAATACATACACCATACATATATACTAATATTTATATATAATTACCCACACATGCATATATATATATATATAACCATAGGATAATATGTATACATGTATTATATAAGTATATACATATAATATAACAACTTATATATATAAATACATAATTCATAACTACAACATGTATATACTATAATATATATACACATGCACTACACTATTAAATAGCTCTGACATATGTAGAATAATAGCTACATACAATGTACATAAATTGATACATAGATCTAAGACACAAGAAACATAAATATATATATTCACCACCATATACATATATACACAATAACCACATATGTATATACAATAACTAGTAGATCTTACATATGTAAAATAATGACTACATAAATATACAACAAATGTATATAATAGATATATAGATCTATGATATTTAATACATAAATATATATAACAACAATATATAACAATAAATATATATACATATATATAATTACATTCCTCCATGAATAAGAACACAAAAGAAATAGATCTACCATTAAATTGCACATCTCATGGAACGTATCACTCCGTATCCCACTAGATCTAGGATACGCTTACGACACGAGTCCACGACACATCTAAACGTAGCCCGAAGGACATGAACAAGCCATATATATTATTTATGAATAATACGAAGAGTCAAATACAAATCTACATGTCCGTGTTAAAATATGACCTGCTCAAAGTCCCGTGTCGGAGGAAAAACCCACAAATCAACACGTATCACCAAATTATTGGGATATGACCTACACGTACCCAATTATGGATACGACACTAGCCCCAAACACACAAGCACATGCCAAATTGATCTATAGGACCAATTGACATACACAACAAATGTCAATATCGAAATTCTCCCAAAATTGACACAAAAGTACCATAACTTTCACAATAGGCCTCCTATGAACACAAAACCAAATCCTATGGGTAGCCTATGCATATGGGTTGATTTCTCATGGTTAAATCTCAGATTTAGAACCTAAATTAAGAAAAAAAATTAAATTGTTCCTATTGGCAGATGGATTCCCAATGCAACCTCTAAATATGATAAAATTGGCCTCCAACTTGTAGATACTTGCTTCTTTTTGTAGATCCTTGCTTCCTCCTTCTAGATCCTTGCTCCACTAGTCTCCAATGGTAATTTGAGAAGGAATTGGGATAAAAAGAGGAGAGAGAATAAAAAGAAGGAATTTGGTTGGGAAAAATTCTAGATCTAGTTTCCAAATAAAAAGAGGAGAGAGAATAATTTTCTCCCTCTCTATATAGACCGCCCCCCTTTCCCCTTTCTTAAGTCACTATAAATATCCAATATACCCCTAGGGGCCTCTCACGAAGAAATAATTAAGGAGAGAAGCTTCTAGTCTAATGGTTTAATTAATTTAATCTATCTCCTTAACAATAGGCTTCCAAAATGGGCTAAATTCTAACAATTAATACATGTTGGTCCATGAGTCTAAAATAAACTAGTTAGGCCCACTAACACAAGTCCAAAATAATTAACTAACATCTAACAATAATTAAATAATACTACAAATAATTATTTTTATGCACAATATTTAATTAAATATGAAATAACTAAAATACCCTTTCCTAGAAAATGAGGTAGTGACAAGTCTACCCTCCTTAAATTAATTTCGTCCTCCAAATTCAAAGACAAAAACTACCCCCAGAAATAATAGAACATAGCAAAAAAACATAACTAAAGAACATAACTAGCTATGAAAGAACATAACATAATTAGGAAAGAACATACCTCAAGGCACAAACAAATATGGATAACGCTCTCGCATTTTATCCTCTCTCTCCCAGGTAGACTCCCCCGGAGAGTGATGCCTCCATGCGACATGTACCAAAGGAATAGTCTGGTTCCTCAACACCTTCTCTCTTTGATCCAGAATTTCAACTGGCTGCTCTGGATAGCTAAGAGTAAGGCCCAACTCTATCTCCGAGTGATCTAATACATGACTAGAGTCTGCCACGTACTATCTCAACTGTGACATATGAAATATGTTGTGCACTTCCTCCAATGCAGGTGGCAAGTCTAGTCTATAAGCAACTGCACCGACCCTCTCTAGAATAGTGAAAGGTCCAATGAATCGCAGACTAAGCTTCTCGCCTCCACCGAAGCGAATCGTGCCCCGTGTCGGAGAAATCCTCAGAAACACCAAACCATCCACGTAGAACAAAACACAACCTTAAGAACTTAATCTATAACAAACAACCAATAACAAGCACAAAACAAAATCTAAACTATACCTCGAACTCCAAAGGTCTCCGGTGGCTATCGACCCAATGTCGCTGTCTATCCTGTGCCACACGAAGTCTGTCTTTGATCAACTAAAACTTCTTCACTGCATCCATAACCATCTCTAGCCCAAGCAAAACTCTCTCTCCAACATCGTCCCATAACAAGGGAGTACGACACCTGTCACGCCCCAGTCCCAAAATATCGAGGGACTAGTCACGTGGCAATGGCCAGCAGTACACACCGATAGACAACCCAATTTAATGGATCCATCGGGCATACTTAAGCTGTAATGTAGGTCTACAACAATAAGTCAAAAACTAATCTCATTCATACACAGAATAATAAGATCAAACAGCAAATAAAGAAAGTACATCAATGTCTAGTCTCAGCAAAGTATGTCGGAGAACATCCCGATAAAAGTCTAAAAATACTGGTTCATCAGACCAGAACAAAGGAGTCCAGAAATAAGTATCTGATGAGTACAAATATCATAATCTCAAAAAAAGTCTTCAGCCATCACCTCTGCTTCTAAGTTAAGTTCTCCTTCAGCAACAGCTTCTGGTACAGCTTCAGCTCCTGTCCCGTAAACCTCGGGATAATGTTCTTCTGCTAAACCTGGGGACATCATCCATTCCAGGTCCTCAGGGGACATAGCAAGGTACAAATAATACAAGCCAAAATAGATGCAGTGAAATAGAAAATGAAATAAGCAGGATAACTACATAACCATCTATGTGAAAATGCAACTGAGAGCAACACTAGTACTCAGGCTGAGACCGCTACAAGCTCTGTGTCGGGGAGCCGGTAGCAGCAATATCTAGTAATGGGTCTAGCTCTGCTTGAGAGTCTACAACCTCATAATAGTAGTATATATATATAGAACAGCCTGTAGCCTGTGTGTCTCTCCCCATCCAATGTAACCACACGTCTCATGTCCATGTCACATGAGATCAGAGCTAATGCAACAGTCATAATCTAAGAATATAATAACTATGTCCATCCTGTATTCTACTAAGAATCACCTTGAATATCTCAGGAAGATTCTGTCAATGTATGGTGTCAAGTGTCCTAGGTTATAATGTACTTGATAAACAAGCACGATAATGTAAAGGGTCTCGAATGTCCATCACTAAATAACGTACACAACTCCTCGTACGGGTTGGCACCCGACTGTAATCGGACGCTAAGTATGTCATACGGTCCTAGGTTATAGCATGTACAATAGTCACAGAAAATAAAGCAAGAGAACAAAATGAACTAATAAACTGCAATTTATGGCAAGGTACACTTGCCTGGGGTTGGAATACCAGTAGCGGTCCTTGTATCAGTGGGTTCAGCAAATACTCCTCCAAAAGCTGAAATGAACATTACCAACAGTCTCAGAACATATGAAATAGCTAGAAACGCCTGTCCTTAAGTCCAGTTTGGACTCAAGGGCAAAAACGTCATTTCTGGGCCATAGCGGGTCCATATGTGGGCCGCTTTGCACCGAAAACGCGTCAGGGTCAAAGGTCTCCAAATCAGTCCAACTTAGTGTCAACAAGTCAGGAACGTTGATACGAACCCAACGAAACTTCCAGAATTGGATTCCGAGAGCCGTTCTCAAAATCGCCCGTCAGGTGGAGCCTGTGGGGCCCACGACACGTGATTTTCCAACGTTCTCAGAATCGAACCAAACTTGACCCACAGGACCAGCGTATTGCTACGAGTCCGATGGCGCAAGTTTTGTCTCGATCCGACATGTATACACTAAGTTACAACAAAATACAGAAAAGTCGGATACGGGGTATTGTCCGCGGATACGCACTGATTCCGGTGTGCACACACATCCGAATTGGCTTCTGCGAAATCTCACACGTCCATATCTATGACGCGCACGTATCGGTGAAGACCGCACGTGACCAAGTCGTCCCGTTTGGCGGGGCGTACTCAGTTCCGGGGTGAAACAGGGCTTAGTTTTTTCTGTTTTTGGATCGCGGTTCGCGATCACCTCAGGACGCGATGCCCCAAGCAGGTTGCACGGGCACCGAGAGGGTTATACAGGCTACGCGATGAAATTTATGGAATATGAAACAGAGCTACGAGTTGAAAGTTATGGGTACCTGAACAGGGTTCAAGAAGTCCGATTTGCGCGTGTCAAACTCGAGTCTCCGTATCCTGGATCCGTGTCCAAGCTTGTCCAAGCTGTACTCGCGTTCTGGTTTGTGTCCGTGTCTGCCGGAGTCGGCCTGGGTGCGGGCGGAGACGGCGCCGGTTTCGGAATGGTCGGCGCTGGTCTGGACGGCCGGATCCGACGCTGCGGGCGGCCGGACACCGACGCTGCGGGAAATAGACTCGGGTTCGTCGGATACTGAGTCGAAGCTCCGGGTCCGGCGATGGTCTCTGGAGGTACGACTAGAGGTTCTGGGTCCGGCGGCTCTGGAAGACTAGGTGGCTGAGCAGGGGGTGGTCCGGCATCGGGATTCAGATGTTCACCGGAGAAGGAGGTTCAGCAGGGTTTTCCGGAGGGTGGTCTCGGGTTTAAATAGGAATCGAAGGGATGGGAACCGGCCGGAGGTTGCCGAAAGTCGAAGGGGATCGGTCGTCGGGTACGGGGAAGTCGAACCGAGGGGTCTGCCGGCAGCCACGGCGGCGGAAACGGCCGCCGACAGTGGAATCGACGGAGCCTACAAATTTGGGGGTTAAGGTTTTGTAATGGGTCGGGTCGGGTGCTGGCGGGTCGGGTCTGACCCGGATCCGACCCGCTAGCTTGAGCGGTCCGGGTTGGTCAGATCGGCCGGTCCGGTCCGGTTCAATCTCAGGGTTTGGGTTTGGTCTAATATATTGGTTTAAATAATCAGTTAAATTTTAACAATAGTTTTTAATGCTTTAAAAATTCATTCGGGATCCAATAAATTCTCGAAAAAATATCCCATGCCTGGTTTTTAATTTTACACTAGAAAATATAATTTTCATCACATTTTAATATTATTTATTATCTTTTAAAAATTTATTTTAAATTAGACTACCTTAATTTATTGGTTTAAAAATTACAGAAAATGCTAATTAAATTCCAGAAAATTAAATTTAAAAATTCTTAAAATTTTTAGGTGATTACAATCTACCCCCCTTAAAAAAATTGCGTCCTCGCAATTTAAAGATTAAACTACTAATAGAACAGAACTACAGGAATTACTTAAGATATACCTGCATCCTCGAATAAATGGGGATATCGCTGGCGCATGATATCCTCCCTCTCCCAGGTAGATTCACCAGGAGAGTGTTGCTTCCAAGCTACACGAACCAGTTTAATTGTCTGCCCTCGCAGTGTCTTCTCACTGGTGCCGAGTATTCCCACTGGTTGTTCTTCATATCTCAGGCTTGGGCCTACTGCGATCTCAGAATGATCAACTATGTGACTTGGGTCAGTCACATACCTTCTCAACTGTGAGACATGGAATACATCATGCACTCCCTCTAAAGATGGAGGTAATGCAAGACGATAGGCTACCTCACTAATGCGCTCCAGAATATCAAAGGGCCCAATGTACCTTGGACTCAATTTGACTCTGCTCCCAAAGCGAATGGTTCCTCGAGTGGGTGAAATCCTCAGGAATACATGTTCTCCTTCCTTGAACTCCAGGGGACGTCAGTGTGTATCAGCCCAATCCTTCTGTCTGTCCTGAGCTGCACGAAGATGATTCTGGATTTGTTTCACCTTCTCCACTGTTTGTATTACCAACTCTGGTCCCAATATTTGACGCTCTCCGACATCACTCCAGCATATCGGCGATCTGCACTTCCTACCGTATAATGCCTCGAAGGGTGCCATCTTGATGCTTGCCTGATAACTGTTGTTGTATGAGAACTCTACCAAATGCAAATGATCTTCCCAAGACCCTCCAAAATCTAACATACAGGATCGCAGCATATCCTCTAAGATCTGGATTGTACGTTCTGATTGACCATCTATCTGGGGATGATAGGCAGTGCTGAATTTTAGTCTGGTGCCAAGACTCTCTTACATGCTTCACCAAAAATGAGAGGTAAATCTCGAATCTCAATCTGATACTATACTAACCGGCACTCCATGCAATCTTACTATTTGTCGTATATACATGTCGGCTAGTACCTCTGTGGACTGTCCAACTCTAAACGGCAAAAAATGTGTCGATTTAGTGAGTCGATCCACGATCACCCATACCGCATCTTTTTCGCTGGGGCTCCTTGGGAATCCTAAGACAAAGTCCATGGTGATATGTTCCCACTTCCATTCTGGTATGGGAAGCGGCTGCAACATTCCTGCAGTCCTCTGATGCTCGGCTTTCACTTGTTGGCAGACTAAGCATTTAGCGACAAATCTAGCAATCTCTCTCTTCATTCCATGCCACCAATAATACTGTCTTAAATCTTGATACATCTTTGTTCCTCCTGGATGAACAGAGTATATGGAGCTATGTGCTTCAGTCATTAGCTCCTGTCTCAGTTCTCCATTTGGAACATATAGACGATCTCCGCACCTTAATATCCCATCCTCATGTATGTGAAGTCCCGTCTGCAAGCCTGCTTCTGTCTTCTCTTTGAGTCTTCGAAATCTTGCATCAGTAGGCAAAGCTTCTTTAATCCTTTCCACGAGCGATGACTTCACTTCCAGATTAGCCAGCAAGCCACTCTGTCTTGGTAGAATAACCTCTATCTGAAGCTCCTGTAGATCTCTCAATAGCTCAGGCTGCATTGTCAAGAAATAAGCTGTAGGCTTCCTGCTGAGTGCGTCTGCTACTACATTTGCTTTCCCTGGGTGGTACTGCAGATCTATATCAAAATCCACCATCAACTCAAGCCAGCGTCTTTGCCTCATGTTAAGCTCCTTCTGGGTATATACATACTTTAGACTTTTGTGATCAGTGAAGATTTCCACCTTCTCACCATAAAGATAATGCCTCCAAATTTTCAGTGCAAATATTATAGCAGCTAGCTCCAGATCATGCGTTGGGTAGTTCTTCTCATGGACCTTCAACTGTCTCGATGCATAAGCAATAACTTTGCCATGTTGCATCAAAACACATCCTAGTCCACTACTTGACGCATCGCTATAAACAACAAAACCGCCTGACCCTGAAGGAAGAGTCAAGACTGGTGCTGTTGTTAGACGCCTCTTCAATTCTTCAAAGGCCATCTGACATTCTTCTGTCCATACAAAGTTCTGATCTTTCCGTGTCAACTTCGTTATTGGCTCCGCAATCCTTGAGAAATTTTCTACGAACCTTCTGTAATATCCAGCAAGTCCTAGAAAACTCCTCACCTCAGCAACTGATGTCGGTGTAGGCCAAGTCTCAATGGCAGCAACCTTTTCTGGATCAACTGACAGTCCTTCTCCTGAGATAATATGCCCTAAGAATGGCACCTTATCCATATAAAACTCACATTTACTGAGCTTAGTATAAAGCTTCTCCTGCCTCAGCGTCTCTAGCACGATTCTGAGATGCTCCTCGTGCTCTTCGTGGCTTTTGGAATATACCAGAATGTCATCAATAAATACAACCACAAATTTATCCAAGTATTGATGGAAAACTCGGTTCATCAAGCTCATGAACACAGCAGGCACGTTGGTTAAACCAAACGGCATTACTAAGAACTCATAGTGTCCATACTTAGTCCTGAATGCTGTCTTCGGGATATCTTCCTTCCTCACCCTAATCTGGTGATAACCGGATCTAAGGTCAATCTTCGAAAATACCCTAGCTCCACTCAATTGATCAAATAAGTCATCAATGCGTGGCAAGGGATATCGGTTCTTAATGGTCACAGCGTTTAACGCCCTGTAATTAATGCACAGGCGAACTGTTCCATCCTTCTTCGGTACAAAAAGTATAGGTGCTCCCCAAGGTGATATACTGGGCCAGATGAAACCCTTTTCCAGAAGTTCATCAACTTGCTTCTTCAACTCTACTAACTCCTTAGGTGCTAGTCTATATACCGATGAAATGATAGGCTCTGCTCCTAGAGTTAAGTCTATGGTGAATTCTATTTCCCGATCAGGTGGTAAACCTGGAAGATCATCGGGAAATACATCCACAAACTTCGAGATAACTCTTGGGTAACTTGACTCCCCTTCTACAGATAATACCCTAAGAGTTGGCTGAACATCCTGCTCTACAGCTCCTCGAAGAAATTCAAACTCTGAGTGTCCAATTGGTCTGAATATAACTTTTCCAAGCCGACAATCAAGAGTAGCATGATACTGACTTAACCAGTCCATACCAAGTACAACATCATAGTCAGGCATAGAAAAGATCAGAAATTGGGCTCGCATTTCTCTTCCACAGACTCCTACCGAACATGATCTACAGATATCACTAACCGGTATAATTCCACCTTCCGTAAGAATTCTCTTAGTTTTCGGAAGGGGTGCAGTAGTTACTCTATGGGTGGCTACGAAGCTAGCAGCTATGAATGAGTGTGATGCCCCAGAATCAAATAAAGCTACAGCAGGTAATGAAGCTACTAAAATGGTACCTGCTATAACTTCTCCAGCAATAGCTTCTTCCTGAACAGCCAATGCAAATTCCTGACCTCGTCCCTGAGCTGGACCCCTCTGCTGACGAGCCTGCTGGAATAGTGCTGCCTGAGGTGGCAATGGTGGTCTCGGCTGATATCCTCCTGGAGCTGGTGGTCTGACTCCTCCAACTCCCGTCTGCTATGCTCCCACTGCTAGATAATCTGGCCTTGGTGCAGGTAGAGCTAGTCGTGGTGCTCCCTCTCGGCGTTCTGAGCAATCCCTGGATAGATGCTGGTTGGATCCGCAAACCAGGCACAGTCCCAATTTGCGTCTGCACTCCTTTTCAATGTGACCCAACTTGTCGCAGAAATGACAAGTAGGTAGGGTTCTTGGTGCTGCTCTCTACGGTAGATTCCTCTGGAGTCGCTTTGTAGAATCCCCTTGTGCTGCCTTGGATGGTACTGAGGTAAATGGCCGCTTTAGACTTGACTCCCTCCTGGTGATGCGCTCCATGCGTCGTGCTGCAGCAAGGACGTCATTGTACGATGTTGGTGCAACAGATCCAATCAACCTCTAAAGCTCGAACCTGAGTCCATCAAAGAACTTCTCCGCCTTCTCTTCTTCGGTAGGAATTAGAGAAGGGGCGAAACGACTTAAGCGAATGAATTCTGCATTATACTCCTCCACCGTCATGTTGCCCTGGATTAGGCGGTTGAACTTATCTCGGAGTTCTGATCTAGCAACGGCTGGGATATACATCTCTTGGAAGAGTCTGGAGAACTCCTCCCAAGTGACTCGGTCATGTCCGAGTCTCCTCTCTTCAGCTAGACACCAGTGGTGCGCGTTGTCCGTCAGTTGCATTCGGACAGCAGTCATCCATCTCTTCCGCGGAAGTTTAGCTGCTTCCAACTGATGTTGTGTATTTGTGAGCCACTCATGCACTTCAGTTGGTCCTTCCTTGCCCGAAAAGGTATGGGACTTGAGTTGACGGAAATCAGTGATAGACCCCGTTGCTAGTCGCCTAGCTTGCGGGTTTGCCTGCTCTAATGCATTTACTAGGCTGGTTCTCAGGTTCTCTGCCTCCTGACGTTGTGCCTCCTGTTGAACTTGTTGTTGAGCTTGCATCATGGCATAAAACATCTGGAACATTTGCTGCCCGTCCATTGCTTGCCCAGGTGGAAAGGCAGGCATTTGTGGAGTGAACTGCGGCGGTGGTGGGATATCATCACGCCTGAACCTTGAGTTATGCTGCTCAGCTTGTCCACTTTGAGAGGATTGACCTCTGTTCTCTGGTGTAACTCCATCTCCATAGGTAACCACAGCGTCTTATGGTGTATTCAAAGAAATTTCATCTTTATTTCTTGGATCCATCTTTCTGCATTCAAAATAAACTTTATGAGAATGTTTAGTAGAGTCAAGCATGATGCAAATCAAGTACTTAATTCGAATGCGATATTGAGTTTCAAAACGATTCAACAAATATGGATGAGATCCTATAACCTATCCTATCCTTTTACAGGTTTGTTTGGCCCCTAAGTTGGAACCAAACAATTTGTCGTAGACCTGCATGGGCCACCACAAAAACTATATCACGCCCCAGTCCCAAAATATCGAGGGACTAGTTACATGGCAATGGCCAGTAGTACACACCGATGGACAACCCAATTTAATGGATCCATGGGCATACTTAAGCTGTAATGTAGGTCTACAACAATAAGTCAAAAACTAATCTTATCTACACACAGAATAATAAGATCAAACAACAAATAAAGAAAGTACATCAATGTCCAGTCTCAGCAAAGTATGTCGGGGAACATCCCGATAAAAGTCTAAAAACACTGGTTCATCAGACCAGAACAAAGGAGTCCAGAAATAAGTATCTGATGAGTACAAATATCATAATCTCAAGAAAAGTCTTCAGCCATCACCTCTGCTTCTAAGTTAGGTTCTCCTTCAGCAACAGCTTCTGGTACAGCTTCAGCTCCTGTCTCGTAAACCTCGGGATAATGTTCTTCTGCTAAACCTGGGGACATCATCTATTCCAGGTCCTCAGGGGACATAGCAAGGTACAAATAATACAAGCCAAAATAGATGCAGTAAAATAGAAAATGAAATAAGCAGGGTAACTATATAACCATCTATGTGAAAATGCAACTGAGAGCAACACTAGTACTCAGGCTGAGACCGCTACAAGCTCTGTGTCGGGGAGCCGGGTAGCAGCAATATCTAGTAATGGGTCTAGCTCTGCTCGAGAGTCTACAACCTCACAATAGTAGTATATATATATAGAACAGCCTGTAGCCTGTGTGTCTCTCCCCACCCAATGTAACCACACGTCTCATGTCCATGTCACGTGAGATCAGAGCTAATGCAACAGTTATAATCTAAGAATATAATAACTATGTCCATCCTGTATCCTACTCAGAATCACCTTGAATATCTCAGGAAGATTCTGTCAATGTATGGTGTCAAGTGTCCTAGGTTATAATGTACTTGATAAACAAGCACGATAATGTAAAGGGTCTCGAATGTCCATCACTAAATGACGTACACAACTCTGCGTACGGGTTGGCACCCGACTGTAATCGGACGCTAAGTATGTCATACGGTCCTAGGTTATAGCATGTACAATAGTCACAGAAAATAAAGCAAGAGAACAAAATGAACTAATAAACTGCAATTTATGGCAAGGTACACTTGCCTGGGGTTGGAATACCAGTAGCGATCCTTGTATCAGTGAGTTCAGCAAATACTTCTCCAAAAGCTGAAATAAATATTACCAACAGTCTCAGAATATATGAAATAGCTAGAAATGCTTGTCCTTAAGTCCAGTTTGGACTCAAGGGCAAAAACGTTATTTCTGGGCCAAAGCGGGTCCATATGTGGGCCGCTTTGCACCGAAAATGCGTCAGGGTCAAAGATCTCAAAATCAGTCCAACTTAGTGTCAACAAGTCAGGAACGTTGATACAAACCCAACGGAACTTCCAGAATTGGATTCCGATGAGCCGTTCTCAAAATCGCCCGTCAGGTGGAGCCTGTGGGGCCCACGACACGCGATTTTCCAACGTTCTCAGAATTGAACCAAACTTGATCCACAGGACCAGCGTATTGGTACGATTCCGATGGCGTAAGTTTCGTCTCGATCCGACGTGTATACACCAAGTTACAGCGAAATACAGAAAAGTCGGATACGAGGTGTTGTCCGCGGATACGCACTGATTCCGGTGTGCACGCACATCCGAATCGACTTCTGCAAAATCTCACACGTCCGTATCTACGACGCACATATTTCGGTGAAGACCGCACATGACCAAGTTGTCCCGTTTGGCGGGGTGTACTCAGTTCCGGGGTGAAACATGGCTTAGTTTTTCCTGTTTTTGGATCGCGGTTCGCGATCACCTCAGGACGCGATGCCCCGAGCGGGTTGCACGGGCACCGAGAGGGTTATACAGGCTACGCGATGAAATTTACGGAATATGAAACAGAGCTATGAGTTGAAAGTTATGGGTACCTGAACAGGGTTCAAGAAGTCCGATTTGCGCGTGTCAAACTCGAGTCTCCGTGTCCTGGATCCGTGTCCAAGCCGTGTCCAAGCTGTACTCGCGTTCTAGTTTGTGTCTGTGTCTGCCTGAGTCGGCCTGGGTGCGGGCGGAGACGGTGCCGGTTTCGGAATGGTCGGCGTTGGTCTGGACGGCCGGATCCGACGCTGCGGGCGGCCGGACACCGACGCTGCAGAAAATGGACTCGGGTTCGTCGGATACTGAGTCGAAGCTCCGGGTCCGGCGGTGGTCTCTGGAGGTACGGCTAGAGGTTCTGGGTCCGGCGGCTCTGGAAGACTAGGTGGCTGAGCAGGGGGTGGTCCGGCGTCGGGATTCAGATGTTCACCGGAGAAGGAGGTTCAGCAGGGTTTTTCGACGGGTGGTCTCGGGTTTAAATAGGAATCGAAGGGATGGGAACCGGCCGAAGGTTGTCGAAAGTCGAAGGGGATCGGTCGCCGGGTACGGAGAAGTCGAACCGAGGGGTTTGCCGGCGGCCACGACGGCGGAAACGGCCGCCGGTAGTGGAATCGACGGAGCCTGCGAATTTGGGGGTTAAGGTTTTGTAATGGGTCGGGTCGGGTGCTGGCGGGTCGGGTCTGACCCGGATCCGACCCGCTAGCTTGAGCGGTCCGGGTTGGTCAGACCGGCCGGTCCGGTCCGGTTCAATCTCAGGGTTTGGGTTTGGTCTAATATATTGGTTTAAATAATCAGTTAAATTTTAACAATAGTTTTTAATGCTTTAAAAATTCATTCGGGATCCAATAAATTTCCGAAAAAATACCCCATGCCTGGTTTTTAATTTTACACTAGAAAATATAATTTTCATCACATTTTAATATTATTTATTATCTTTTAAAAATTCATTTTAAATCAGACTACCTTAATTTATTGGTTTAAAAATTACAGAAAATGCTAATTAAATTCCAGAAAATTAAATTTAAAAATTCTTAAAATTTTCAGGTGATTACAACACCTCCAACCGTACGAAGATTCAAAAGGTGACATCTCTATACTAGCCTGGTAGCTGTTGTTATAAGCAAACTCTACCAAATGGAGATGGTCCTCCCAAGAACCCCCAAAATCTAGTACACAAGTACGCAACATATCTTCGAGAGTCTGAATAGTCCTCTCTGACTGCCCATCTATCTGGGGATGATATGCAGTACTGAACTTGAGCTGAGTGCCCAAACTCCCCTGCAAACTCCTCAAGAAATGAGAAGTGAAACGACTATCCCGATCCGAGACTATGCTGACGAGAACTCCATGTATCCTAACAATCTGTCTCACATACATCTCTGCCAGCTTCTTCATAGACAAACCCACCTTGAAAGGCAAAAAGTGGGCTAACTTGGTCAACCTATCAACGATGACCCAAATTACGTCCTTCCCTCCTGGAGATCGTGGAAGTTCGGACACAAAATCTATAGTAATATGCTCCCACTTCCACTCTGGAATGGGTAATGGCTGAAGTAAACCTCCTGGCCTCTGCCTCTCAGCTTTCACCTGCTAACACCCTAAGCATCTGGATACAAACTGTGCCACTTTTCTCTTCATGCCATTCTACCACACACTCTCTCGCATATCCTGATACATCTTGTTGGCACTTGGATGCATAGAATACTGAGAGCGATGCGCTTCCTGCAATACCTCCTCACGCAGCTCCCCACTAGGCACACATAATCTAACTCCATGCCTCAAAGATCCATCCTCAATAATGGTGAAATCATCCTCCAATCCTGCTCTCACCTGAGCTCTGATACTCCTTAGAGATATATCCTCATACTTTGCTGCATTGATCCTGTCCATCAAATCTGAATGTATCTGCAATCCCCATATCTGCATAGCACAACCAGAAACTATTACCTCAATGTCCAAGCTCTCCAAGTCCTCTAACAAATATTGATTCTGCGTCAAGAACATTGCTACCAGATACCTACTCAAAGCATCGACAACTATATTAGCTTTTCCAGGATGATATTGCAAAGATATATCAAAATCCTTTATTAGTTCCAACCACCGATGCTACCTTATGTTCAACTCCTTCTGCGTGAGGAGGGTACTTAAGGAAAGGGTACTTATTCTTGATAGTAAGATTATTCAATGTCCTGTAATCAATGCACATGCGCACCAATCCATCCTTCTTCGGTACAAACAATACCGGGGCTTTCCATGGTGAAGAACTAGATCTGATAAACTCCTTATCTTGTAATTCGTCCACCTGCTTCTTCAGCTCGACCAGCTCGCTGTTGTTTACTCTATATACATGCTGTGTAAAACCCCTAATCCTAAAAATTGTATTAATCTTTTTTTAATTAATTATTAATTTAGTTGTAGTAATTATGAGCTAATTAGGAGAAATATAATTTATTTAATTTTTACTTTAGGTGTTCGTGCATTTAGGGGATTTATGGAGCCATTAGAAATTTTTTCGAATTTATTTTATGTAGGAGACCCCGTGGACAGATGCTAGCTTAATGGTATGCATTAATACTAATTTTAGAATTTTTCTATGTATATATATATATATATATATATATATATATATATATATATATATATATATATATATATATATATATATATATAATAGAATGGGAAAAGAAAAAGGAAATGAAAAAGGAAAAAGATTAGAAAAAGAAAAAGAAAAAGAAAAGAAAAACCATAAATCCCTTATTGGATCCTACTACTACCCAAATTCCCTAACAAATTCTACCCATTAAAACCCATCTACCCGCGTGCATATAAGAAACGAAGCAGCAACAGCTTCAACCCATCACCACGCGTGAAGACCCCCTGCGTTCTCTCTCCCTCTCCCTCTTCCTCTCTTATATATTACATCCTCTTTACAAAACCCTAACCCTAACCTAAATCCCCCCCGACACCAGAGCACCTAGACCGCCGCGCCGAGCCTTGACCACAGCCGGAGAACCGTCCAGTCCAGCAAACCCCGGCTGACCATGACGACCGCGACCCTGTGCGCTGCTGTATTGATCTACAACGTATCTGTATTTTTGCTCCAATTCCCGTGCCCTCGCTCGACCAAACTCGACCCCGTATTGTCACGCCCCAGTCCCAAAAATACGTAGGACTAGGACACGTAAGCATGCCAGCCGCATGGATATGGCAACTTCAATATATGGAAACCAAATCCACACGTACGCTGAAATATGAATATCAAATCCACAAGTGGTATAAAACATATGTCACAAGTCACAGGGTATACTCTAGATCTCATCCACAGAAAATCAATATAAACAAATAACAATCATCTATATAACTAGATCTCAATATAAGTAGCTAAGGATGATAGTTGGATGGAAACAAATCCACTACCAACTCGAATGGAAAAGTATATACAATATAAGTACAATACCATAACACCATATAAGAATACCAGCTATCAATCACAGCTCGAAGAGAAGACATCCTCGGATCATAAGTAATCATCCAAATCTGCGATCCTGCAAATACTCCAAGAACAGATACACCTGGCAGAGGACCAGGTCCTCAAAGGGGACGTAACAAGATATAGAAAATACGAGCCAATTTGAGTACAGTAAACATGCATAATATTTAAAAATAAATAAGTACGCTGTACAAGACAATCTATATGAATGCAAATAAGGACAACTTTTCGACGTATGGGCAAGGGTAGGCTACTCGATCTAAGCCTCACAACTCACACACACGCCAATGGACATCAGAAATCGACATACCTCTGGGGTAGCGACCAGCGCGACTCTACAGAAATCGATATACCTCTGGGGTAGCGACCAGCGCGACACACGCTCGTAGTGCGAACTATATACTACGGTTTACCAGAGTGGTTAAAAGCCCATACGTCTAATGATTGTCCTCTCATGATACTAGGTGTCAAGTGTGTGTCAAC
>JAYESA010000016.1:77211954-77221954 GCA_036927795.1 Iris macrosiphon
GTGGAAAGTAGCATCAACATCTAATATCGTCATGACATATGGGCCACATGAAGATTCGATCTTTATTATTCTACCTACTCGCAATGATCAGTATCCAATAGTCTTCAGTCGAATACGGAATAGACCGATTGTACAAGAAGAATCTCACGAGTCTAATGCTGAGAAAATGCAAATCTACAGACATAGCCCACAGGCTTTAAAGATTATACAAAACATGGATTATAATCTGAAGTTAAAGCAAGGCCTAAATTATGGAAAAGGCAGACAAATACCATTATATGGTGATCCTTACTGTCAACAAACTCATTTTGAGTTAGGGTACACCATATCTCTTGCAACTCCAAACAACTCTGAGTCAAGAGATGAGACCATTTCCTCTTCTCGAGATAATTTGTCATCCTCCGATTCAGATAATGAATTCGAACAGGGATTATTAGTAAATATGGTGTTGACAGATTCCCTGGAAACAGAGGAGCAAGAATCTGAACCATTTGAAAATGAATCCTGGGCACAGCAAATGGATACACAATGGGAACTCCTGTTCGAACAAAAAAGAACCACCCACTGAAGATAAGGTTATCCAAGTTAATATTGCGGATGAATTTTCACGAAAGCCGATATTTATCAGTAATAATCTTTCTGAAGAAGAAAGAGAAGAAATGATCCAGCTGATAAAAGAATATATCGATGTCTTTGTTTGGAATTATGAGGATATGCCAGGTCTTGATCCAAAAGTTGGCTACCCATAAACTCAAAATATTGTCTAATTCAAAGCCTGTAAAGCAACAACAACGCCGGTTCCGCCCAGATATGATGGATGCTATTGAAGCTAAAATTAAGAAATTAATAGCATGTGGGTTCATCCGGGAAGAACAACATCCTGATTGGGTCGCTAATGTTGTCCCAGTTATGAAGAAAAATGGAAAAGTTCATGTTTGTATTGACTTCCGAGATCTAAATGCGTCCTGCCCTAAAGATGAATCCCCTCTTCCCATTACAGATGTCATGATTGATAATACATGTGGTTTTGAGCGCATGTCTTTTATGGACAGATTTTCAGGATATAATCAAATTAAGATGAACCTGAAGATAAGAAGCATACTGCTTTTCGTACGCCATTAGGAGTATATTGCTATACAGTCATGCCTTTTGGATTAAAGAATGCCGGGGCCACATATCAACGAGCTATGAGTAACATATTCCATGAGTATTTACACAAAATGGTGGAATATTACGTAGATGATATTGTTGTCAAAAGTCGCCTCAAGGATAATCATATTCAAGAATTGAAGACAATATTTGATTTGATGCGCCAACATCAACTCAAAATGAACCCTACAAAGTCCTTTCTTGGTGTATCCAGTGGCAAATTTCTGGGATTTGTCATTACTGCTAAAGGCATTCAAGTTGACCCTGATAAAGTAAAAGCTATCCTAGAAATACGACTACCCCATAATCTCAGAGAACTTAGGGGATTTCAGGGTCGTCTAGCTTATATCAGGAGATTCATATCCAACCTCTCTGGAAGATGTCAACCTTTTTCTCTTCTAATGAAGAAAGGTGTGTCATTTGTATAGGACAAAGCCTGTCAACAAGCATTTAATGACATCAAATGCTATCTTACTAATCCTCCAATTCTGGTGCCTCCTGTCATAGGAAGACCATTTTTGTTGTACGTTCGAGCAATGGATCATTCTTTAGGGGCTCTCCTCGCACAAAAGAACAATGAGGGTCATGAACAAGCTATTTACTATCTAAGCAAGATGATGGTCGGAGCAGAACACATGTATAATCCAGTAGAAAAAGAATGCTTGGCCCTAATGTTTGCCATTCAGAAGATACGACATTATGTGACAGGCCAAACTATTCATATTATCTCCAGGATCAATCCACTTTGGGTATTGATGAATAAGCCAAGTATTCTTAATTCTTGACTCACGACTTGGATAATGCTATTGACACCGTATGATATGGTGTACGTCCCTCAGAAATCCATGAAAGGTCAAGCCTTGGCTAATTTCATAGCTGCACATCCAATTCCAGAAAACTCCAAATTATATGAGGACATTCCCGACGAAGTTGCAGAATATAATTTGGCAATGGAAGGTGATACATGGCAGCTATTCTTTGATGGTGCTTCCAGAACTGGTCCCAAGGGAAACGTGGTTTCAAGGGTAGGGATTGTTCTGGGGTGACTCCTGATAAACTCGTCATTTATCGAGCATATTCTCTTAGTGAACCATGCTCTAATAATGTGGCAGAGTATAATGCTCTATTAATTGGGCTTCAAGTTGCTACGAATTGGATGTTGAATACTTGGAAGCTTTTGGGGATTCTCAGCTGATCGTCAATCAGGTCAGAGGAATATATGAAATCCGCAATCCAGACCTCATTCCTTATCCCCGAACAAAAATCGAGATAGCAATATCTTTTAAATGATTCTTCTTAGAACATGTTCCTCGATCTCAAAATTTGGAAGCTGATGCTCAGGCCAGTCTAGCTGCAGATCTAGCTATTCCTATAAGAAGATAGAATTCGGTGATCCTTCTTAACAAAGATTTATTTTGTATGAAAAATAATTTTCACATAGAATGCAGCTATGTTATAAACACGGTTTCTCCTAAGAGAGATTGGAGAAGTCCCTTTATAGACTTCGTGTCATACAAAATCTTATCAGAGGATCCTAAAGAAGCAGCATCTATCAAAAGACGATCTCTACGTTTCTATTTTGACGCTTCTTCACAAAGTTTGTATCACCGAACATATGATGGACTATTGTTACGAAGTCTCTCTGATAATGATGCAAGGCGGGTTATCCGAGAAGCTCATGATGGAGTATGTGGAGCACATCAACTCGGTCCTAAGTTACAGGATCATATCAGGAGGATGGGATACTACTGGCCTACTATGACTGCAGATGCCGTGGAATATGCAAGGAAATGCAAAGCCTGTCAGGTTTATGCAGATTTCATACATCATCCTTCTGAATATTTACATCCTACTATTTCATCATGGCCCTTTGAAGCATGGGATATGGATATCATTGGTCCTATTTATCCTTTATCTTCTAGAGGACATTGGTTTATATTAGCTATCACTGATTATTTCTCCAAATGGGCGGAGGCAATTTCTCTTGCTGAGGTAAAGACATCCAATGTGATCAGCTTTATCAAGCATCATGTAATTTATCGCTTTGGGATACCCCGAAGGATAATTTATGATAATAGGCCTCAATTCATCAATCAAGCATTTCACCGATTTTACGATAAGAATCAGATACAAAATATGGCCTCAACGGCATATAATCCGGCTACTAATGGTTTGGCAGAAGCCTTCAACAAAACCATTATCAAACTCTTGAAGAAATTTGTCTCTTCGAACAAAAAAGATTGGAACGAGAAATTAGGGGAATGTCTGTGGGCATACTTCACAACGGTACGAACACCAACGGGTTGTACTCCATTTTTATTAGTCTACGTGTGTGAAGCAGTTCTTTCTATTAAAATTCAAATTCCATCACTCAGAATAGCAGTAGCTAATGAGCTGACTAAGAAAAATAATGATTGTTTAAGACTTATAGAGCTAGAAGGGTTAGACGAAAAATGCCTTCAAGCTCAATAGCGCATTGAGTTCTACCAAGCACGCATCTCCAGAGCTTTTAATCAAAAAGTGAAGGAAAGAGTGTTCAAAGTTAGTGAGCTAGTTCTAGCTGTGAAGAGGCCAATGATCATTACACATAAAAGCAAGGGGAAATTTCAGCCCAAATGGGAGGGCCCTTATGTGGTTGAAATAATATTTTCAAATGGCGCTTAAAGATTAGCCAAGCCTAATGGAGATTTGATAATGGCTCCTATCAATAGCAAATTCCTGAAGAAGTATTATGCTTGATCTCCTTTACTTAATGGAGTATGATGAAGATTTCATTCTGATGATACTATATACAAAGATTAGTTAAATCATATTCTATCATGTTCTTGTGACCTCTGAATAGATATGTTTAACTAATTTGAAACTTCAAAACCTATCATGTCTATATTACCTCTGATAGTGTTTTGTATACAAATATAGTTAGATCATATTCTATCATGTTTATATTACCTCTGAATAGATATATTCAGCTAAACCTTACCGAAAGTATATCATATCCATATTACCTCTGATATCACTTTCATCTTAGCCTATCATTTATATTCTAAAGTGATGGGTCCACAAAGTCAGGAAATGTATCTTAATTATCTCTGAGAATAACAAATTACAGAAGGAGCAAAAAAGTACATAATCCATCATTGGGGAGGAGCAGTTAAATTACGAATTTGTCGCGCTAAAGCAGCCATCCTTTCATTCCTGGAGTTCAAAATTCTGGTGCGAGCCAGTTCCAGCCTTGCTTCGTCATTGCTCAAAAGAGATAGTTCAGACAGAGAATCAATAAAACTTGCATGGATGACACCCACATGTGTCAAGTTCTGTTGAGCTGTATTCACTTGGCCCTCCAATACATCACGAACTAGCGATGCTTTGAGAAGCCTCTCCTTTGTTTGAGCAAGTTCAGCTTTCAGTTCTTGAATCCTTACTTCATATCCCTCACATTCGGCACGGCATTGAGCTAGCTGAGGAATACTTTCCACCAATATTGCTTGCTCTTTCTCTATCTCTTGTTGCTGTTCCTGGATGGATTTGTTTAAAGCTTTTGCCTTATGAGCAAATTCCAAAGTTAGGGAGTCATACTCAGTCTGAACCAAGTCATTGATGCTGCCTCTGGATAATTGCAAATATTCGTTAATGGGTTATTCTAAACCATTAACCATTTGCTCTAGCGTATTAGCTCTGTCAGCGTCATTAAAATTTTTAATCTGCGCTATAGTGAGCTGGGAGGACGTCTTCAAAGAATCAAAGTCTAGATTATTCTTTAGCACCATGGATATTAATTCTTTCAAAGTAAGGTAGAATATGCTAGTGTATTATTCAACTAGCATAGCAAGGCTCGAACGAAAGCTGGAGTGGCTGCAATATCAGTAAAAATCCTTTTCGGGATGACTGCAGAAGATGTTGCCACAGTCGTTGCTTCAACATATGGCGCAACAAAAGAAGAGACACCAATAACAGTTAAAGTTGTTGGCATGCTCGACAAAGGTATATCCCCAACGATTGGAGACACGGTCGAGGTGATTGGTTCATCCACCTCAGATTCTATTTGAACTACTGCTGGCAGCATTATATCTGAGAATGTTACGGTGGTCACAGCCGTTTCAGTAGCTGGATCCGCAACGAAAGCAGAGGTTGTTTCAGCTCCGCCTTCCCCAGAAATATCTTCGCCTGAAAATAAGATAAGAGAAAGTTAATATCAATTTGATCTTAAATTTTCTTAAAAAAAGCATAAAGACAATATTTACCCATGGCCGATGGTATGTATAGTGCGTCTACAGCCTGTATAGCTAAATTATTTCTTAATGATGCTAAATAAGCTGTCATACCTGGAGAGAAGGGTACACCAACTGACACTTGAGGATCGTCATCCCAGTCGTCACCCAAATCTACTCGAGGTTCATCGGGTGGAATCTCGCTTGAGATATTTACAAATAAAGGAGGGGCTAGTCCCATTATTTGTCTTGTAAAAGGTATAGTAATTATTAGTGAGCTCGGCCTTGAAGGCGATAGAGAAACACCACCAGTAACGGTGGTAGATGTAATCGCTGCAGCAGTTGCTGGCAAAGAATCTCTAGCACTTTCAGCTAGGGCTGTGGAGGGTCATTCTTTAAAAGACGAAGGATCCCTAATCAAAGAATCATCCCTAACAGGGGAAACAATATGTTCACTCCTGAAAGAGGTCCCCTTGGTGGAAGTCCTTTTAGGACCTTTGGTAGTCTGCTTCTTTTTGTGAGGGGAAGGCTCTTTCTGAGTAGAAGCCTTTCGTTTATTAGAAATTATGAGAGGCTCTGTTGGCGGAGCTATTACACCTCTCGGTAATATCAACAAATAATCATATGCACCAGTAGTTTCATCACCTTCATCAGAGGAGACATATGGTATCTCCTCTCTTCCAGTGGACATATGGGAGGGCATTCTGAAACTTCTATATACATCAAAATCATGATAGAAAGTATTGATGGACACATAAAACTGTGCATATGAATGAAGAATACACAATTCTATGGAGAGAGAAGTCACGGGTACAACAAAGGTTACTCCAGTACAACCCATAATAAAATAATGCCATCCTCTAGCTCCATCAATAAGCCCACCTTTGAATTTAAAGCTGGTGATGGGATTTTCCACGTGCAACTGATTATATCCAAATTACCTGGCAAAATGGCTAGGCAGATATGGTTCCAAGTAGCAGTGATCCTCACTTCTATACAATAGGTGTGAAGGTCTAATACAGACCAACCAGTAAAAGGCTTCAGGAGAAAGAATAGACTTCCCCTGACCTACATCATGAAGTTTATTCCCTTACTGATTGATATGTACGGGGGGAACGGTGCAGAAGAATTTCCAACTATGGGCAAAATTCAGTGCTAGTCGACAATCTATGACACTAGTCACATTCCAAGAAGAATTCCTGTAATTCAACAGAAAGTTATTTTCTGAACCACTGGCAGATCCGGGAGACATCACTCTAGTATTATGAAGGATTAACCATCCCATCAGGTATAAGAATGGTAATTCCACTCTGGGATATCCTTCGCGCTGAGTAGTGTTGGCCAGCAGTCCATCAGTAATAGCCCTCAGGCCAGCTTGTATCCTGCATACCATGGGAGGGAGTAGGCCCAATCTTGCTCCAAATACCAAACGCACTATAGGCCATAAGGTGTTGAGATGAATACGATCCGTAGACACAATGCCAGGTACCACCCATCGGCGTAGCCAAATAGAAAGGAAGCCTGCCAGTTGAGCTTCTTTTGACAAAGGCTTTCGGCAATGCCTCATATAACTGTAGGCTTTGGTCCCTACAGGATAACTACCTATATCTTCATTAAGAACACAATCTGGAGCCTCTGCATCTTCAATGAGGTCATCTATTGTGTTGGCATTGAGGATACTCAGTGGGTTTAAAGGTTTGTCTTTGCTATCTACAACCTTGTCCTGCTTGGCATTTCTAGCCTGATAGAAGAAAAGGTAAGATACCTATTTGTTAATATGGGCTAAATTAGAAGGCTCTCTGTAGAAAGTGGTGCATGCAAGATAGTGGCTCATCAGCTCTTAGTATACGGCCACTATCCGAGGATTGGTATCCTTCAACTCTCTGTTGGTGGGGACATATTCTTCATAGGAAATGTCTCCCATTTGTAGTTTTGAGATGTTTGCCATCTCATGAAGTGCTAGGCCCAACTCACCTATTGGAGTGGCGAAAGTCCCAGTGAACGAGTTATATCGCTCCATCAAAGCTAAGAACAAATTTGTGTTGATAGGCAGTCCAACACTAGTAGCACTGATAGCCTCAAATAAGTTAATACTTTCTAGTTCCATTTGAAAGTGCTTCAGGGCCCATGCAGTTAATCCGGACCATCGAAGATTGTGGGGGTTAAGCCATCCACTGGTGCGAGGGTTAAGCTTGGGATATACTCCTCCCTGCTTCATGAAATTATTGTAAAAAGTTGCTATTTGAAAGGGCTGGATCAAGGAAGAGTCTTCACTAGGGACGCTGCCTGGTAGTAAACCTCTGAAGGGCATAATAGGGCCTGAGGGACTACTTACAAAGGATCCTCGGTTTAATCCTTTCTTATAGAAGATCTTCCCTGGCTGGCCATGAAGATCAGGAGTCAAAGTCCATGCCATCCTTCTGGGATGTATGGCATGGAAGAATGCAGAAATGGGTAGTCCCTGGATATCTTTGGCAGGTACATAACCGTGCCCTCAGCAGAAAATACCCAATCTTCCTTCTTGGGCTTTGTTTGGGACTGCTTATCAATAACGTTCCTAAATAAGAAAGCAGATTTCTTATACTCGGTTCCATTAATGTATGTCAAGGGTTCACCGCTGATCATACTCAGCAACATTCTTTCTCCTTGGGCCGAGATCAGAATTTCCCTTTCTTGAGGATACTCGTTTACAGAGATAAGGAAAGTTACGTGGGACAAGTCCTCCAAGTAGTTAGAATTTAACATTCCAGCAGCAGAGCCCATTACTTCAGCCAGAGGGGGGATCTGTAGGTCCACTGTGAAAAAAAAGCAAGAGAATAAGTCTATTTTACGCTGGAATTTACTTTCAGTGCGTAAAACCTAAGATGCTATAAGTCTTGCAGTATACGCCAAATTTAACAGTCTGAGTTTTTATGCCAGATTGCAAAATATAGAGTTTTTACGCTGGAATTTACTTTCAGTGTGTAAAACGCAAGATTGCAAAATATGGAGTTTTACGCTGGAATTTACTTTTAGTACGTAAAGCGTAAGGTGCTACATTCTTGCAGCATATGTCAAATTTAACAGTCTGAGTTTTTACGCCAGATTGTAAAATATAGAGTTTTACGCTGAAATTTACTTTCAGTGCGTAAAATGCAAGATTACAAAATATGGAGTTTTACGCTGGAATTTATTTTCAGTGCGTAAAACGCAAGGTTTGCAGTATACGCCAAAATTTAACAGTCTGAGTTTTTACGCCAAATTGCAAAATATGGAGTTTTACGCTGACACATTAAAATATGGGCGTATTGATAAATCATCTCTGTGCATCATCTTCCTCGAAGAAGTACTTTTAGCACAAAAGATAACTTTGCGCATACACGTATAACGTGTGCGAAAGGTTTTTTCTCGAAGTTTTACCGGTGATGTCCGGTGCACAACTAGACGGCGGAGCACTTCGTTTAGAACAAGGCTCGCTTGGCCTAGTAGGAGTCGCTCATGCTTGAACAGAGGAGCGAGATGATGAAGCAGCTTGCTTTTCTTTAGCGGCAAAGGTCTGTTTTGGTGCCATGGCAAATCTGAGATTTTTCCGAAAGAGACGAAGAGTTTTTTTTTCAGAAAGAGGCGAAAGATTTTTCTCTCTCATGACCTAGGCCTATTTATAGAGTTCAAATGACTCTCTGAATCCTTAACCAAATTCGATTTTATTATAGTCGGTTAGGATTTGGGACCACGTCAACCGATCATTTGAAAAGGAAGACAGGTCATCATGCTGCGTAAAGGATCCATCAGATGCTACAGATCTATGATTTTATGCGCAGAGCAAGGATCTATGATTTTACGCTCAGATGCTACAGATCTATGATTTTACGCACAGAGCAAGGATCTATGATTTTATGCTCAGATGCTACAGATCTATGATTTTATGTGCAGAGCAAGGATCTATGATTTTATGCTCAGATGCTACAGATCTATGATTTTATGCGCAGAGCAAGGATCTATGATTTTACGCTCAGATGCTACAGATCTATGATTTTACGTGCAGAGTAAGGATCTATGATTTTACGCTCAGATGCTACGGATCTATGATTTTATGCGCAAAACAAAAATCTTAAATTATGCGAGACAGATCAGTTAGCAGAACACGCGTATATATTGGTAATCTGAATTTTACGCTTGAAAAAGCCAGTTACGAGAGTTTACGCAAAAAATGCTCTTTTTATCAGCGTTTGCAAACAGACGACGAGTATTCAGTAACTTTTCTTCTTCTTCTTCAATCGAAACGATTTTATCAGACGAAGGGCCAAGGAGTTCCCTAAAAATATCTGTCTTCATTGGAGATGACTTTTCTTCCTTGGCCATTGATAGTTCATTCGGAGTTTAGCCAGAATCTTTTACATCTAGTTCAGGGATGGCCTGTTCGGCGGACATTTCTTGTCTTGTCTCGAGAATCTTTCGAGAAGCCATTTTTTTGAAGATGATGTTCGGAACAGATGTTCTTCATATTTTGACGGTTCAGAATTTGATGTGACTCCTCGTCAAAAATAGCATGACGATTGGATTTTCAAGATAATTTAATGCTAAAGAGTTTTTACGCATCCTCCTTTATGCGTAAAAGTTGGAACATGAATAGATGCATATTTATCAGAGTCTGCGTAAAAACT
>JAYESA010000016.1:77226954-77239454 GCA_036927795.1 Iris macrosiphon
TAACATGATCGTTCAGGTGTTCAGTTATTTCTTGATGCGATGCAATGACTCGCACGCGGGTAGACGCTAAGCGAGGATGACTTATCTATATGAACACGAGTCGCTGGCAAAGCCATTTATGGACGTAGTCGAGGACAAGGATAGCATGCTACGAGAGTACACGAGGCACACGAACACGATGCGTTGCAAGCTATCGTCCCTGCATACGAGACTACACACGAGCTCCATCCGGACCGGATCGGCCCCAGTGCCCCGGTGACCGTCCGTGGAACTAGTCCGCGACATGCATAATTGGGGTCTTCCAATTATCACGAGATATACGAGAACACGCGTGCACTAGAACATGAGAACACGAGAACAAGAGTGCACGGGAACACGAGTACACGGGATACTTGAATCTTGATTTTGTACAATAATTTGCCTTGATGCATTCCCCTGGCTCGGGGCTGCCTGGTGACCTTACGGTCCCGGATACTTGCAGGTTCAATCATGCACGAAACGACTACTTAGTAGTCTTCCGGGGTTTGGATGAAAACAAGGCAACATTCAAGCAGACAAGCATGCGTTTCTAAGGAACATAAGTAAACACGTTTGCTCGGACCCGAAGGTAAGCCGAGAGTTAGAGCCGTTAGGGACTTAGCATGCGAGGGTCTGAATATAAGCAGTATTTCAATTTCCATGTTCTAGCATAAGCAATACAAGTTGGGATTATTCCCTTAGCTAGGTGCGTTGGATTTATTAGCATGCAGGGGGTGATTCACCTAGCGACTAGCATGAACATTTCCAGATTTTATGTGTGCTGGCTAAGCAAAGACAAGTTCACCATAGCTACCCACCTTAGCGATGATTCGCCTCGGTAGAGCGATACGTCAAGCGAGCCTCTGAAATTCAAAGTTGATTCCTGTAGGGACAAGTCTGGATATCCTTTGCTTTTCGTTTGAGGCAAAGCGGGTCGGGACAGTTGTACTTTTGCCGTTTGAGTCGGCTGTCCGCTAGAACGGAACGGGGTGTTACATCCTACCCAACTCAGAAAAAGTCTCATCCTCCAGACTTACTGAGGACAAGCAGTAATCTAGGGTTGAGGCAATCCTAGACAAGTCATTGTACTTGTTTATTTGGATATTTACTTGCACAAGCGTCGAAATCAGCATATCGCTTAGACTGGATCGTGCGCACTTTCGAAGGGCCCCTCTAGCGTGAACACGTCAACCAGCTTAGTGATAGCGAAGTCTTAGCACTCGAGTTTCACCTTTTCTTAAGTCTTGGATGGTGCACTAGTTCAAGGCGTCCCTCGAATAGATGCATTCAATCAAACTTAGAGTTAGTGAAAATCGGACAAGCTACTAGCGATACTCTCAAGGGTTCGCACAGGTTGGCACAAAGGCCACTCGCAGCACAACATACACAAGCAAGCATATTATTCAAAATACATTTTGAAAGTATTTAGACTTATTGTTGGAACATTCCATCGAGGCATTGAGAGAGAGCGTGCACATAACCCACGAACGAGCTTTCAAAATAGAGATATCGAATCGAAGTCCAAAGGCGTAGAAGCCAGGCTCTGATACCAACATGTCACGCCCCGATCTCCCGCAGGCTATTTCGGCCGTTCCCGCAAGGCGGGAATCACCCTCGCCAGTGCTCCCGCGGAACGATCGCTTTAACCCATCCGGGCGTGATGCCGTACGAGCGTGATCCACGCCCATGCAAGGCCTGGTTCATTGGCTGGCGGCAAGAGTTCTAAGCCACAGAGTCGCACAGATTGTTCGAGTGAAGCGGAGTCATGAACGCATAGGCGATCGGTAACAAGTTTATTGAGTTGACAATATAGTGGAAGCATTAAAACACAAGTTGAAGTAAAGCAAGCTCTTTTATTAATATGAACGAGTGTTACAGGCGGCGTATAGCCGAGATTACAAGTCGCTCAAGCCTCTCTCTCTGAAACAGTAAAAGCGTGCCAAGTGGCTACAACCGTGGAATGATTGTACAGGCAATGTTCAGGCGAGTTTAGGCGATGTTTACAATATTATATCTTGTATATGTGCTTCAGTTCCGGATGCACCATTACAAGGCTTCAGAGGGAACTCCTGGCCTTAGTACGCATGAAGGAGGCGTCCGCACTGAACGAGGTTCTCCCATACCCTGCATACAAACTGGTGGATTATCAATACATTGAATGCACTGGTGGGGAAGCTACTCGCCCACTCGACAAATCCAAATACGTAATATAAGTTTCGTACACAACTATTAAGTTGTCTTTCTAGTTGCCTTAGGATCAGTTTCATGCAAACATTGAATAACCTATCGTGTTGGGCAGTGCGCCGTACAACATGAGAGAAAACACGACGAGACTTACCAACTTACCATCTCCTTCCCTGTCCAAGGCAAACATTGGGGCAACTATTATTAATTCAAGCACGGCAAGTATAAGCATTCAGGGGCATAGCATATACAAACACGAGGGTCATTTTAACATAATCGTTCAGGTGTTTAGTTGTTTCTTGATGCGATGCAATGACTCGCACGCAGGTAGCCGCTAAGCGAAGATGACTTATCTATATGAACACGAGTCGCTGGCAAAGCCATTTAAGGACGAAGTCGAGGACAAGGATAGCATGCTACGAGAGTACACGAGACACACGAACACGATGCATTGTAAGCTATCCTCCCTGCACACGAGACTACACACGAGCTCCAACCGGACCGGATCGGCCCCAGTGCCCCGGTGATCGTCCGTGGAACTAGTCCGCGACATGCATAATTGGGGTCTTCAAATTATTATGAGATACACGAGAACACGAGAACACACGTGCACTAGAACACAAGAACACGAGAACAAGAGTGCACGAGAATACGAGTACACGAGTACACGGGATACTTGAATCTTGATTTTGTACAATAATTTACCTTGATGCATTCCCCTGGCTCGGGGCTGCCTGGTGACCTTACGGTCCCGGATACTTGCAGGTTCAATCACGCATGGAACGACTACTTAGTAGTCTTTCGGTGTTTGGATGAAAATAAGACAACATTCAAGCAGACAAGCATGCGTTTCTAAGGAACATAAGTAAACACGTTTGCTCGGACCCGAAGGTAAGCCGAGAGTTAGAGCCGTTAGGGACTTAGCATGCGAGGGTCTGAATATAAGCAGTATTTCAATTTTCACGTTCTAGCATAAGCAATAAAAGTTGGGATTATTCCCTTAGCTAGGTGCGTTGGATTTATTAGCATGCAGGGGGTGATTCACCTAGCGACTAGCATGAACATTTCCAGATTTTATGTGTGCTGGCTAAGCAAAGATAAGTTCACCGTAGCCACCCACCTTAGCGATGATTCGCCTCGGTAGAGCAATACGTCAAGCGAGTCTCTGAAAGTCGAAGTTGATTCCTGTAGGGACAAGTCTGGATATCCTTTGTTTCTCGTTTGAGGCAAAGCGGGTCGGGACAGTTGCACTTTTGCCGTTTGAGTCGGTAGTTCGCTAGAACGGAACGGGGTGATACAACATCCAGCCTACGCCGCAGCATCGACGGTAGAACGATGTCTAGGTCTACTATCTAGCTAACAATCTTACGCAATAAATATATATACCTGTCAAGATCTCAACTCCAAACGGAGGAGCAATATCATAATGATAACACAAGTACTCAATCACGAATCTAAGCACGATAAGATAACACAGAAGACTAAAAACTACAAAGTCTAAACAACTGCTACTAAAACAACAACATCAATAATAATAATAATAATAATACAACAATAATAATAATACATCAACAACGTCCAGAATCAAATATAATACAAGGTCTCAATCCAAAACCGAGGACAAATCCGGTACCAAAAGCTAATAAAAACAACACTGAGGTCCTAGTGATCCCGGCTACCAACCCGGAAATCACTCTTAAACTAGGGGGTCCCTGTCTGCACCATTGACAGGCTGAGGTCCATAATACGTCGGACACAAATCCTCCGGATCCTTTGGAAAAAATATGTCCAGTCAGGACTGGAGCAAGTACATCTCTAACAACAGTTCCAGTTAAATGATAAAAACTATAAAATAGTTGTAGCAAGTAGCAAGGTGAAGAAAATAAAGTATGAACAAGAAATATATACATATCACTGGTGCATAAAGGTAAAGATGCATGAATATCAGAAGCAAGATAGTAATGACTGCAAGATACAAGAAATCTAAACTAAGAGCAAGTATGTGCACAAGAACGTGTAGTGAGTCCAGCAAGAATATATGTAATAAGTCAAGTCAAGAAACTATAAGTGAGACCAGCAAGAAATGTAAGAGATTCCAAACTAGAAAGAATGAACTCGTGTCTTTGAAATACCTGTTTTGACATATAAACGGCTAGGGGTAAGTACGGCTCACCGTGCACTGGGTGCGCGGCTGCTATCATTCTAGATTAGACCAGAGGGGGGTGATTCCAGTTGGGAATGTTTACATGCCTACTCGAGTATTTTTCTGTCCCGACTAGTACAAGTGAATCCAAGACCCGACACATAAATCAAGTATGAGTCCAGCCAGAAATATGAGTGATGCTTGTAGTAATGCCTGTAGTGATACTAGTAGGTGATTCCAGAATAGAGGCCAAAAATATAAAATATACGTGTCGCAAGTAAATGAATCCAGAAATACTAGTCCGTGTCATGCCAGAAAATCAGATGATACTATACTAGAAGCTGAATCATAATAATTATCAGATAATGAAAACTATCAGAGAATGTACTCGCCTGACGTCCTGAGCAACTAGCGATCCGAACTGGCGTCACAAGGACCTATTGCAAAAAATAAGGTTAAACAGGTTTCTAATGAGTTAAAAAATATATAATAGCTAAAAACAAGCTTCTAGGGTCGTTCTAGGTCAAACAGATCAAACCGGTAAAATCTTGGTCAAAAAGTCAACTCTAGGTCCAAAAAAGTCAACTCTAGATCAAAACTAGGTCAAAAGTTGACTTTGGCAGTCAACCAGGTCAACTACGGTCAACTCTAGGTCAAACTAGGGTACCCCTAAAATTCTAGGTCAAAACTAGGTCATTAAGCTAATAAACCCTCTAACTCCTCCTTGAGATACCGGTATCACTACCACATTCCAAAAACAGGGGTATTTTTGACTTTTTATATATTATTAATATTATGGTAGTTATATTAAATGATTTCTTGATATGTGTATTTAATTTAAGTAGTTGTATGGGATGTGTATTTAAATATATTATATTATATACTGTGTTCTTAATGATTGAGCTAGTAAACTTGACCTAGAAGCCCACTAGATGAACACCTGACTGAATTATGGGATTATGTATTAAATTGTTTTATTTAGAATTTAATTACTGGGATTGTGATTAATTACCGTAATTTTATTTAATTGTTGCGCCTTACCGTTGCTTAAATATTTGGAGCGCTACTATAGCTTTTGCCTTCCAACAAATTTCACAACCTTGCCCTAGACATGCCCGCCTTCCATTCTGACCTTTTTGTAACTCATAATTATGCTCTACTGTGCTTCATTTTAGTCGCACAATATTCGTCGCGGACGTTTATTTAATTTCTAAATAAATTTCAACTTTGTATCGTTGTGCGTTCTAATCGAAATTGGAGGCAATCTTGACCAATTTTTCGTGCAACCCAAATTAGGGTAATATTCTGTTCTGAGTCTTCTTCACTAATGATATTTGTGACCCGACCTAATTTTGGCCCATTGTACTCCTAATTAATATTAGAACACAGCTTGCATTTATTTCTAATTAAATTGGGGATACCATTTTGACTGATCCCGTTTAATCCCGACTTAATCCAATTACCCAATTAATTAAGCCCATACAAAACACACAACACCCCCTCACCCTACAAAATACCAAACACCAAATCGCCCACCAAATTTTCATCATTTCATGTGTCTGTGCAAATACCCAAATTTAAGGGGGCTAAATTGCAAATATTGCATTAGGTGTCAACACCCCATTGGTTCAAACTAAATGGAGAGCCCAAATTTTGACTAGTCAACAACCCTCATCCTAACATGAAGGAATTCCTCCAGGTCAAATCCTGACCACCCATTCAAGATGGGTGCATCAACACCATTCATTCCCACACACCCTATCCTATTTAATGTCACACTCCTCCCTCTTTCCCAAGCAAGCCCTAATCCCCAAATCTAGGGAAGCCTCCATCATCCTCCCCTTACTCAACCGTAGTCTCCTCCTTCTTTCTTCATTTTTTCTTTCTTCTTCTCTTCTTCTTCTTCCTTTCTTCTTCTTCTCCTTTTTTTTTGAATTTTAGAAAAAGAGAGGGATTTTAAAACCACCACTGTTCACCACTGTTCACTGTTCCCCGGGCATCTCTCCGGCCAGCCACCCGAAGCTCTACCATACTCCTCCCGCTGCCAACTTCTTGGCCATCTTCCCCAGCTGCTGTCCCCTACTTCGGCAGCATCAACCCCGGCCACCCAGTCCGGTCCTTCAACTCCCCGGCCATCCGAGTCGACCCCGACCCCGGCTGTACTTCGACACAGCCCCGCAGCTCCCCGACACCGCTGAGACCACTGCTCCTTCCTCGACTCCATTCTCCGAGCAGCCACCCCGAGCCGGCCTGCTGTGCAACCGTACCACCACCACCATCCACCGGTCTGCCATGGCCATCAACCACCACCTGCCATAGCTACCACCACCGTACCCCATTGCAACCACCACTGTTCACTGACCACCCGGCCAACTCCGGCCGAGTCCCGAGCTCCGACCCAACCGCCCCGTCTCTACCTCGGATCTCCACTCCTCCTTCCTACACCCCGACGAAGCTCCTCCATCCACAGCCGGCCTGCTGCAACTCGCCACTCACCCTCCATCCTCTCCCGGCCGAGCTTCCCTGCTCCGGCACGACTCTGCCACACAGCCCTCCTCGATTATCTCCCCTCCGATGAGCTATTTCACCACCACCAGAACTACTACCACCACCACCACACAACCCTCCTCGATCAGCTCCCCTTCGGCGAGCTATTTTACCACCACCAGAACTACTACCACCACCATACAGCCCTCCTCGATCAGCTCCCCTTCGGCGAGCTATTCCACCACCACCACCTCGCCATCCTCGCCATCTTCGTCATCCTCCTCGTCGTCGACGTCTTACCCGTTGTCGTGTACGCTCAGGTACAATTTCTTCCCTCGCGTGTGTATGTGTGTATGTATGTATGTTTCGTGTATTTCTCCATTTATACATATGTATTCAATATATATTGTATATACGTATTAAATAATATATATTAGTACGTACCTTGGTATATATATACATATATACATATATATATAGTATATGTTAGTAAATGTAATTTGGTATATTTTATATAGAATATGTGTAATAAAATACGTATTTTTGGTATATATATATATATATAGCATATATAAAATTGTTAATTGGTATACATATATGCACATATATACGTATATGGTAAATGTATTAAGATTTGGTATATATATATAAATATAGTATATGTATTTTTTCTGAAATTTGTATATATATATTCTGTATATATATATTCTTTTGTATACATATATAAAACTTTGGCTGTTGTATATATGAATGTATATGTGTTATGTATATTTTTAAAACATATATATAGTATAAAATTTTATTTAATGTATATATACTTATACATATTTTGTACGTAATTATTGGTATACACATATATGTATTGTATTTAATGATATAAGTCTATTGATAAATATTGTAGGCGACCCAAGTGTAAATACGGATACCCCGTAACTACACATGACCTTGTGACCTTGTGATCTGTTAGCAGTCTGCCACACGTACACTGACGTACTGGCGAGCCCCGTATCATTTTGACCGTCTGTCTTGCACTAGCAATCACAGACGCGACGCCCGTACAACTTGACGCACTTGACCCTAGTTGACTAGTGCCATACCTGTCATAGCCACTGAGTTCGATGTATTTTGATTGTGTGTTAGTGTAGCATCTAATGCAAATGTTATATTATGATATGTCTATAGGACTGTTGGTTCATCCAGGCGATACTCTGGAACAGGATATTAGTATTACCAGCTAAGGACCCAAGGCAAGTACATTCTCTGATAATTTTTAATTGTTTGATAATTTCTATAATTCCAGTATCTAGAAATATTACATCTGATCCTTGACACTGTGCTACATGGACTAGTAAATAGATTGGATCTTTAGTCATGAGATTGTACACGACATTGATATTTAGATCTCGTATATGATATATTTGACATTGATCGTGTATCGTGACGTGTCATGATTGGATCCATAGTATTAGTTGGGGGCGGGGGAAATTGTTAGTGAGAGATGTGATCAAATACCTATCGTACAAGTTTAAATTATTGGTGTTAATCATACGCCTCACGTATGATTAGCCAGGCCATATAGCAATCGTACAAGTCCCAAGCCGATCACATTTCAAAACTACTATTTCAAACACTTAGAATAGTTGCAGTTCTCTATTTTAGATCATATACTACATCACCCGTATATGATATTGTACCTTGTCCTCTTTATTTCATATATGTACTGACTGTATCATATTACCTATATTGCCTGTCTCATTACATTGCCTGTCTCTTTATTTTGCCATTGCATTTATTCACTATCTTCTCTCAGTATATAGCATCATCTATTTATTGCTTTATAGTCCTTATCAATTAAATGAAACTATTATTTGAGATTGTACTTTGCTCCTTCCTGACTGGAAACATTTTTCCAAACTATGCCTTAAAGGACTGGTATCCAACACTTTATGGACCATATGGTGAGTAGCTGCAGACTTGGACTTGGTAGTTTAGTTGTCATTCCGGGATGGTCTAGCCATAATTACTAGTTATCTAGTTAGTTCTTTTAGCAGATCTTTTGGTACCGGATTTGTCTCCGGCAATCTTATTTGAGACTTGGATTATATTGTTGAGTTAGACTATTTCTATTTTAGACTTGTGTTGCATCTTACTTGTTTCTTCGAGATCTTATCGTGCTGTAGTTGTGATTGAGTATTTTGTTCATATTGTATTATGGTATCCGTGTCTCCTCATGGAGTCGAATGCTCGTGTGAGATTATTTAGATAGCATCAAGACCTAGATAGTGTTCTACCGCCGATACTGCGACATAGGCTGGATGTACCCACGCACTCGTGCCCTTATACCGGGTGCGGGTCGTGACACATTTTTAGTGGTGGCCCATGCAGGTCAGACTTCGCAAGTTGTGCGATATCGTAGTAGTGCGACGTATTAGTTGTACTACTGCGTGCCTGCTATAGAATATAGGATATAGGATACTAGGATGAGAGAGGATACTCAATCACAAAATTCTTGAGAGATTCCTGGGATGACCCCTTGAGAATCTTATTACAATTTCCAATTTAAATCCTTCGCCCTTATTTTCGTCCGTTCTCACTCGTGATATTGAGTTTTATTCTTGTTGACCAGTTATTAAATTTAAATTCTTGGTATCGTTGTTGAGTTGATTTTTTATCGAGATGAATTTTATGGACTGAACTTTACGGTATCATCTGATGACATATATTGATGAGGACAGTAAGAAAGGTAAAAACGTCTACTTTGGTTATGGAATCTAGAGTTTATCGCATCCATACTAGCTGGCACGACGAGAACGTAGGAACCTGACTTGGATATACATACTGTAGTTATGAAACTTAGAGTCTCTCGCAGCCATACCGGTTGGCGTGGCAAAGATTCTAGATGACATGATTATAGAGTTGCATACCTTAGTTACGGAACCTATCGTTTATCGCATCTATGCTTACTGGCATGGCGAGGATTCTAAGTGTCATGATTTCTGACAGACGTGTATGATTATCAGGTTGTATCTTAAATTGGTTCTTAAAGTATCATCTCAACACTTATCTATTTCTGTTATTATATGACTTTATTTTATCACTTCTTTTGTTTGCTAGCAGTAGAAATACCTTTAGTCCTCAATCCAGTTCTTTTTGAGCTTCTATTCTTTGAGGATTCCTTGTTAAGTATGATAATTAGTGACTTATAATTATGTCTGTGTCTTGAGTATTAGTATTGACTGAGTGTTGCTTGTGAGTTTGTAAGTGTTTCCTAGTTGGACATGTGAGCCATAGGCATTAATCTAGAGTTAACCCATAGCGTAGTTCCTTGTAGAAATAGTTCTATGATAGGTGTGTTATAGTTAGTATTGGCACTATAGATAGAGGAGAAAGAATATCAGTAATAATGATCATTTTGAAGTAATAGTGCAAATAATTCGGACAGTACAATTTTCGTACACAGTTGAGGTTGTAAGTAATTGGTGTATTAGTGTGCATCTTGAGTATTAGAGACTGTGAGTATTTATATGTATACTTGTGGATTCAATTTTATCGTTTGAAGAGTGGGAATGAATTACAATTTTTAAGAATTTTAAGGAGTTGAGATTTTATGTTATTAAAATGTTTGAGGACTCAATTTGATTCAATAAACATGGTCAAGGCTATAAAGATTTTAGAAGTGATTAAAATTTTATTTCGATATTGAGTATTTGACTTTTGAGGAAGTATTTGCATTTTATTTTGAATTGTTCAAGAAGTTAAACTTTGATGATCTTATTTTGAGGATTAATTTTTTACAGTGGGTAAGAAATGTATAATAGTATATGAGTGGATGAAGTGCATACGTAAGGATCTGTTGACTTGGGCATGATTGAGATGGCACTGCAAACAGACTTGGGTATCCATCTAGAGTTGTATTAGGGAGAACAGTACTTAGTATGGTATGTTGCACTTGGTGTGCACTTGAGTGATAAGAACAACTAGTATGAACAATTGTAGTAGGTAAGAGAGCTAGCAGTGAGTATGCTTGTAGTAGAAACAGTGGTACCTAAAGGGATACATGTATCAAACTTGGGATGCATCATTGACCTATGATTGTGTTAGAGGTCCTTGGTATCAGATTTTGGTATTAATAGATAGGTGTGTGCATGAGTATGTATTCATAGATGTCTTGTGGACTAATGATTAGCCGATATGGATATCAGTGTACAAGAATATGAATTAGTTAGTGAATATGCCAGAGTTAAGTGTATGTTAGAGATAGAAGATACTGCAAGAAATATGTTAGCAGGTTCCTTCTTTTCTTTCCTCATGTTCCTTTTTTCGTCTTCTGATTGATTGATTCCCTAGTACCGTAGCTTGTATTTATGATTTTCTTGTTAGAATGTAGTTAGTAGCACACCCTAACAGAGACTGCAATACCGTGACAAGATATACCATAGCCAAGCATGTTTCCTCTAGATTGTATGTTGTATGACTGTAGGTAGAATTTTCTCAGACCTTGATTATTGGGGTTTAACCATAGTGAAGATTTATGAAGAGGTTATGACTTTACAAGAGAGACAAGATGCTTAAATTTTGAGAAAAATTACTGATTTAAATAAAGAGTTAAGGATTTAATATGGTAGGATTGATGATTATTGATTAGGATATAACTTATCATTAAAAACTTGAGGAAAATTAGGGAGATTATCATTATATCTATTTGATTGCGAGATATGAATTTAAAATTTTATATTATGGATGTTGCATTAAAATCCATAGGTATCGCGTTGTCGAGTATTTTGAGGAAAAAAGAAACCAAGGAATAAGATCATTGATGGATTAGTATTTGAATTCAAACTTTTTGGGATGAGATTTCAATTTCATATATATGCATTGATTAAAATTAAATTTGAGGAGTAGATATTAAATTTTGAGTATTTAATTATTAACTTAAAAATTTCGAGGGAAATTGTGATAAAAATGGAGTTTGATTTTATTTCAAGGATTTTTAGGAATACGATAATTACAGAATTTTGAAAATTGTGAAATGACATTGTGGATTATTACCTGATTTCGTGGTTGATAAATTTAAATTTGATGGAAAATAATATATAATGAATAAACACTACTATTGAGGATTTAAATTTCGAGGACAAAATTCTTTTAAGGAGGGTAGACTTGTCACTACCATATTCCAAAAATAGGGGTATTTTCGACTTTTTATATATTATTAATATTATGATAGTTATATTAAATGATTTCTTGGGATGTGTATTTAAATATATTATATTATATACTGTGTTCTTAATGATTGAGCTAGTAGACTTGACCTAGAAGCCCACTAGATGAACACCTGACCGAATTATGGGATTATGTATTAAATTATTTTATTTAGAATTTAATTATTGGTATTGTGATTAATTATCGTAATTTTATTTAATTGTTGCACCTTACCGTTGATTCGATATTTGGAGCGCTACCCTAGCTTTTGTCTTCCAATAAATTTCATAACCTTGCCCTAGACATGCCCGTCTTCCATTCTGACCTTTTTATAACTCATAATTATGCTCTACTGTGCTTCATTTTAGCCGCACAATATTCGTCGCAGACGTTTATTTAATTTCTAAATAAATTCTAACTTTGTATCGTTGTGCGTTCCAATCGAAATTGGAGGCAATCTTGACCC
>JAYESA010000016.1:77874454-77981954 GCA_036927795.1 Iris macrosiphon
GGTATAAAATTTATTGGAAGGCAAAAGCTAGACTAGCGCTCCAAATATCGAAACAACGGTAAGGTACAACAATTAAATAAAATTATGATAATTAATTATAATCCTCAATATTTAATCCCAAATAATACTAATTAAAATCCATAATCCTATATTTCGGTCAGGGGTTCATCTAGTGGGCTTCTAGGTCTAGTCTACTAACTCATGCATTAAAGAACACTATATATATATATATATATATATATATATATATATATATATACACACACACACACACATCATGCAATTATTTAAAAATAAATATACACAATACTTATTAATAAATAAAAAGATAAAATTATCCATATTTCAGAATGTGGTAGTGACATTTTGCATGGTCAGGTTTTGAGCTAGCACCTGAGGATCCAGCGTACTTTTTCCCAACTCATGACGCGCACCAGGAATATGGTCGTAGGGGATAGCGAGTGGGTTTTCTTCTTCCCTGCTCGTCTTGCATGTTTACTTCTTTTTGGCATTTAGCCACCGACACATGTTAGTCGGCTCGTCTGGACATTAGTTTTCCTTACATGATTGTATTAAATCAGACTGCAGCTGATTACTGTCATGTACTTTTGTTACTATTCCAGCTTCTTATTTTGCACAATTGGACTACTGAATATTTTGAGAAACCGTTTGGGACGCCTTATTGCTTATCATATATGCTCTATGCTTACAGTTTCTTGTTTGAATGATTGAGACATATAAGTTCTTGACCATAGAAGACTTGATTGTAGCATGCACCCCCTTGTCTTATACAGCCGTGATCGTCGTACGACATATAATACCTTGTACGGGATAGTTGACCATGTCCGTCTCCTTATTCCGGTACTGGAGCGTGACAACAACTCTAAAGCACCTCTCTAGCAAAAGATCCAAGCCGAACCCCTTTACAAGAGACTCCAGCGAAAATATGGCTCAGAGACGTCATCAATACTTGATGTGACGACTCATCGACAACTGCCACTCCGTAAAATATGAAGCAACGTGACTAAGACTGACTGACACTCGTCAAAGCATCAATCAGATCAGAGTTAGTCTCGCCTGTTAAGGGATCGTGCCCTCCCCACGAAAGTAGCTTGCTTCTGTGGATCTTTCACCCTTGAAAAGGGGTCATAATGCCTCTTTCTACTCCAGCAAAACATTAAAGGTCCTGCCTCTCCTCCACGATCTTCGTTACAACTGACTACATAGAATACATGCTTTAGCCACTTATCCCACGATCGCCACCCCTCCACTAGAAGTTCTAGCTCAATGCATACGTGGATAATCGCATGAAACTATCGGCGTACTCTCTTCTTGCATGATCTTATCATGGGATAGACAACTACAACCGTAAAGTCAGGTGGTATCTTCGCCTCATTTTTAGAAGAACGTGCCCCCACTTCGTCATTCACGATTTTGCCCAGTTATTGCTGGTACGTAGGACACACCACCTCCATTACAGGACACTATCTCCCACGGATGCTCCCCACTCAACGGTTTCTTCCCGCCCACAGCTCGACGCTTCAAGAAAGTCAAGTACGACAATCGATAGGTTATTCTTCTATAAATATCTGGCTCTTTGTAAGTATCAAGGACGACCAACGCAACATCAAACATTAGCCTCGATACTAAGCTCCTGCTAGTCCAATATTTACCATCCCAACAGTTGTGTCCGATCGTCAACTGAGCAAAGGGATCACCTATGATCCAACATGCATCGTCCCATCTTTCCATAATCTCGATTTGTCTCAAATTATTGTATTTATCTACCTGTATAATCCAATCTTGAGTTTAGAACAAATTCAATAAAAAAATTCACCGAGAAGAAGTTATGTACTCTTTTTTTTTTTGAAAATAGCAAGAAGCAATGAGGACATCTAATCGATGGTAAGGGAATCTAAGAACTTCCTTATTATTTTTTACTTGGATACCATGAGCAAAGTAGATATGCTAAGAACAAATTTGGTAGTGTTTGACAAAATTTTTATGGAAGTCCTAAAAAATAATTTTAACTAATATTATTCGTGAAAAAAAATTGTTGTAAAATTTGACTTCAATTTGTTTTTCTATGTCAAGTGAAGCAAAGTTTGATAATGAAAAAACATACAAAATATATTTGTATTGTTCAAATTTTATATTTTTGGAAAATTAATATGTTATCATTAATGATTCACAAAATTATATATTTTAATCAGTAAAAGAACATTTTAATCTTTCTGAAAGATTAATATTTTAATGTTCTGCTGTTAATTGAAAAAAACACACCATGTCTAGCTTTTGCAAGTAGCAAAAAGAGAGAAAAAGTACTAGGAACATAATGTAAAAAATATCAAACTTAGAGTTATGTGTTCTAGATATTAAATTAAATTAATTTTATATTGTACATCATATGGACAAGAAGAAGAAGAGGATGCGATAGACATTTCTCTTGGTGACAAAAAAGAAGTCATTATGGAATAATACAGTTGGATTTTGAAAGACCAATAATGAACCCTGTAGAAAAAAAATTAATTTTCAAACCTTCTTTGCTTGGAAAGACAAAATAAAAATAAAAATAAAAGAAAGAACCAGATTTTCTATATTTTTAAAACAGTTTTTAATAGCTTTCATTTAAGCCACCATCTATTTTTTTTCAGTTCTATGCCACAGACAAGAGGAACCATAAATAATGATAATATAGAAGATAAAATCAGATCAAATTAAAAAATTGATTATACAAATTAAAAAATTAATTCTTCTGTACAAGTTGATTGATTATATTTTATACAAATTCAGGACCGTTTCTGACATTTTAAGGCATTGTACAAATATTAAAGTAAAAACTTTTTTTAACAGAAAATTTACTATAGCTAAATTAAATTATATTAAATGTATGCAAACAAAACAAATTTATCTAAATTAAAAATAAAGACATAGTCCGCAAACTCAGTTGACAGAGAACGGACAGCAGCCGACACGTGGCCAGCAAAAAACAAACGTGGGCCCCAACTTGGACCCACTGTCCAAAATTCGCAAACTTAGTTGGTCGATTTTGTGCAACCAACTAAGTTGGCAGATTTTTGGCAGTGGGGTCCGCGGGTTGGGTTGGGGTGGTTTGGTTTGGTTTGGTTTGTTTAAAGTTTTTTTTTTTAATTAGTTATGTTTTAGTTTTTTTATTTAGTTTTTTTCTATTTAGATTTGTTTTGGATTTTGATTTTCTTTATTTAGTTTTTTTGATTTAGTTTAGTTTTGGAATTTGGTTAAGAAAATTTACTTTAAAGAAATAAAATTTAAATAAATTAATTATAAAGAAAAAATTAAAAAAAAATAAAAAAAAAGAAACGGTTTGTTTTTTTTAGAAAATTGCAAAGAAAATTTTTCTTTTTGCAATGTTTGATAAGAAAAAAAAATTTAAGAAAAAAAATCTAATATTTTTTCCCTCTAAACAGTGTTTCATCAACGTTCTCAGAATTGAACCAAACTTTGGTCACAGAATCAGCGTAACGCTGCGAATCCGATGGCGCAAGTTTCGTTGCGAAACAACAAGCACACACGAAGTTATGACAAGTGTCGGAACAGACCGATACGATATTTTTTGATGGATACACGTTGATTCCGGTGTGCACGCACATCCAAATCAAGTTCTGTAAAATTTTACACATCCGCATTGATGATACGCATCTTTCGGTGTAATTCTCAAGCGACAAAGTCGTCTCGTTTGGAGTTTTAAAAAACATATTTTTCTTGATTTTGGAAGTTGATTTTATAGAAATTGGGGACAAATAAAAATAAACTAAAATGTGAGTTTTAAACTTGGTTATATTTTCTAAAAGTCTATACAAGTGGATTTGTAAAAAATTAATCGAGTTGGTAGAAAACTGGATGTGAACAAGGGTAATTGGACTGAAATCTGACAGTTTTGAAAATTGGATTTTCGTCCAACTTTCGATTCGATTCTCTCTTAAATTAATCTGTTTAAAATTAAAATACTTGAAGGGGATTAAAGAGGGTAGGGTTGTGAACGTACAAGCGAAGAAATATTTGAATTTGGTCGAGTGACGGAGGAGAAACGTCACCGCAAAGTCAGGGTCGGAGGATGTCACGCGCGCAAAATCAAACCAAACCAAAATTCAAATTTCAAACCAAAATGAAAATCAAACCAAAATGCAAAATTAAACTAAAAAAAAAAAAAAAAATCTAAAACAAAAAAAAAATCCAAAACTAAACTAAATAGAAAAAAACTAAATAAAAAAAATCAAAACATAACTAATTAAAAAAACTCATTAAACAAACCAAATCAAACCAAACCAACCAACCAAACCAAACCACTCCAACCCAACCCGCGGGCCCCACTGTCCAAAATCGGCCAACTCAGTTGGCCAATTTTGGATAGTGGACCCAGGTTGGGGCCTACGTTGGCCTTTTGCTGTCCACGTGTCGGCTGCGGTCTGTTCTCCTCCAACTGAGTTGGCGGACTGTGTTTTTATTTTTAATTTAGGTAAACTTGTTTCGTTTACATTAATTTAATATAATTTAATTTTGCTAGAGTAAATTTTCTTTTTTTTTAACTACTCTAAAAAGTATTATACTAATAAATAATTTTTTTAGAGACAAAATCTCCGCAATTTTTAGCCATTGGATTAAATGGATGGTTCAAACTAAATTATATTTTAATGACATAGAAATTTGTTTAATTTTTATTTTTCTTTCTTTTCTAATATATATCCGTATATGCATTATTTAGTATTCAGAAATTGAGAGTCAATCTTTTTCTTTTCTACTTCCGTCTAGATGAACTCTAATTTCTACTGCCAAAAATCTTAAGTTGCTATAAAGGAAAAGTTTTCAAAGTAGCAACATTTAATATTTTATTTAACAAAATGGTACTGACAAATTTATTAGCAAAACTGTATAATTTATTATAACATCATCATGCACTTTGATTTACTTTCCTTTAATGAACCAATAATGATTACAAAAGTCCGAAAATATATTATAATAAAGTATACTAACCAGAAAAAAAAAATCAATTATCGAAGTATACTTTACTAAAACTAGAATTTCTTCCTATCAGAAGTCCAATTTGAAGAGAAAATCACGTAAAAAAAATTTGAAGAAGAAAAAAAATATACATTTCTCAAAGAGAAATATTCAAACAATTAAATCCAGAGATACTCAAAGAAAATCCCTCAAATAATAAAAATGATTCCATCTTTATTAAATTTTAATAAAAAATAATCAAATGGAAATCATTTAAAATTGAGAAGACCAATCAATTATCTCTTTGAAGAATAGTAGATCGGCAGAAGTCGAAGAGGTCGATCTTCCTGTGTGATAGTTCTTCTTTCTTATGAGAACTAAGCAGATAATAGGGTTATGGTTCTTCTTCCTATGAGAACTATGGTTTAGAGACCGTTTCTTCTTCTTCTTTTTGTTAATTTTTTGGGAAAACAGAAGAGTCGAAAAGATTTGTTTTACGTGACATTTTTTTTTATAATAAATATAGAAGTGTAAATCTTTTTTTATATTAGCAATATATAAAGATTTTAACAAATTTAGGGTCAACATCTAAAAAAAGATTTTATATTAGCAGTATATAAAAATGTTAACAAATTTAGGGTCTTCCATTTTTTGTAGACCATGCTCGATAACAAATTTAGGATCAACATCTAAATTAGAGGACTTTGTTCGGTAAATACAAAATCTGTCATGCTTTATAGATTGGGTTAGATAATTAAAAAAATAACAAATACATAAAAACAAATATAGTAAAAATGAGAATGCTACATGTCTCAGAAGTGCAGAAATAAAAGCAGCTCATAAAATAATTTAATCGCCGTTGCCGGGGATCGAACCCGTGTCACCCGCATGACAGGCGGGAATACTCACCACTATACTACAACGACATTCTTGTTAGGCTAATTATATTTTTTCTCTCTATTCTTGATAGACACCAGAAAAAATATTTTCCTCTCACTTTGTCACATAAATATACTCAAAATAGATTAAATATCATATATTTCTACTATTATAATGTGGCTTAGAAACGGCTCCAAATTAAGCCATCTAAGCCGAATGTATATCATCAACTAATTAATTTAAAAACTTAAAAATCTTTTTAAGTATTATAACGTAGTTGTTTTCTCACGAAGTGGGAAAAAAAAATTAAAAAACTAAAATTATCCTAACTACTTGAAATATATAAATCCTAAAATATTTTAGATTTTAAATTATATTTAAATTAACTAAATGATATAATATAACTAAACGCATATCCAAAAAAATTAAAACATATTTATAACAAATCATAACTAAAATTAATTCAAATTATATTTAAAATATTCTAACATAATTTAAATTTCTATATTTCAATAATATCATACATTTCTTTTCCTTTTCTATATTTCAATAACATTTAAAATATTCTAAACATAATTTAATTTTTTATATTTTTATATTTCTATATTTCAATAATATGTAAATTTTTATATTTAAATTTATTTTACGTACAATGCATGTGGATTTACTAGTCGGTATCATAAGTTGCTTCTATACTGTTGTTATATTTGCAACATAGTGAGAGTTGCCAATCTTCTTTTTTACCAATCTAATCTATACCCAAGCAAAGTCCATATATGGTTCTTCCTGATTTTACCAAATTAGTTGGTGCTGTACGCACATAATAATTAATACAACAACGAACAACATCGACACGATGATGCACCATTTAATTGGGTATCCTATCACATTTCTGTATCCATATTTGTGCAACATAATATTTGTGCAACATAGACAATGAAATACTGGCAGACTATACCCTTCATTATTTTCTACTAATATCGTACACGTACATAAAAAATTAATAAAAATATTAAATATTAATTTATTATAAATATATCGTTTCTAGGAATTGAACTTAGACAACCAAAAAATATGCATGCCATCTTAACCACTTGAATTAGAATTGTTTAGTTATTAATAAATCATATTAGCTAGTTAGATAATTAATTAATTATTTTTTAAATAATTAATGAAATATTTACTATCGATTTAGACGGTTTAATTTTGAATTGTTTACAAACCACCTTATATTAGTAGAGTTGGAGACAAAGCAACTTCTCGTAGGTAGAAGAATAGTTGATTCCATTTGAATTGATTCCGTTTGTTTCCTGAAATAATATATACATCCATGGTATAAGTATTGGTTATTGTATATATTACAAAAAATCGTTCAAACTTTTATAAATTTCAATCACGAATGAAGAGATTACAACATCTAGTACTTGGACAATTACAAACCACTAAATAATGAAGAACTTTGACTAATGTAACCAAATTGCTTATGTAGGGACAAAAATACAAAAGTTTGCTGGGGTGATAAGAATCACTGTTGTTCAAAGCGAGATTTAACTCTCTTGTCGATCCACTTCCAGGAAACATCAAATTCATAAAGAACTTTTGGAATGCTCTATTGCCACCCCTATGCGTCGGGTACAATATGGACACATTTGCTTCTGCAACTACTGCTTGTTGATGTTGCCAACTATCCTTTTACTTGACATATAGTCTCCCGTTTTCAGTGTGTATAGCACAAAAAAACTAAGAGAAATTATAGGGGAACCAAGCTCCAAGCAGCTATAACCGTCCACAACTAATGTGGACAGAAAACCAGGGTATAACTTCCCATAATATGAACGGTTACATCAGTAATTGTCCGTTAATTGAGTAATCACAACGTTGAAATATCCATATAGCAGTAGCCGAACAATCGTGCCACTGAAACAGAGGTTCCGGTGGAGGACTCATTCATGTTGGAATAATAATATACACGGAACGCACGGAGCCGCTGGACCAACTGGTTCCACTGGAACGTGCTGACTTTGCATCTGCTGCATACATGCAAACTACAAAATGCACCATCAAAGTGCCACTTTCTGTCTTTTGTCCACGTCCGTGTCCTAGTAGGCCCTTTTGGGACTTAGACCCCAAGACATTTTTTTCCATAAATATGTGATAAAAATAATTGTTTCTTACAGGATTTGAATCTCGCCATTTAGTAAAAAAAAATTCACCATACTAACCATATGACCTACAACTTCCCATGTGTACAAAGACAATAAAAGATGAATTTTATATTGAAATAAAAACTTAGGATTTGCCACATAGTTGACGTGGGACCAAATTTCTAGAGAGCAATTACAAATAAACCCCAACAATCCCCTACATATTTTAATATATGAGCTGAGAGTTCCCCACAATGATTGTACATCATGCATTATGATAGATGACACTTATAACTTAAATCTTTTCACATGAGTTAAACAATAGTACGGTATATGACTAAGCCTTGAATTTAGTATCATAGCCATTATTCTTTTCACTCACATAATAATATCAAGTGTGCCTCTGGTCGCACGTTAAATGCCTTATGTTGATTTGGTATATGTGTATGTATCTTGGGTGTCTACAAGTTTACCCTCAAGTGACGACATGCATCTCTATTCATACACATAGGTTAGTTCTTAGATGATTTTTTTAAATTTTTGAGCACGAGGTCTTTCGCCTCCTTGTGGTGCTACGTCATTGTGATATAGCCTGTAGCTGAGGTCTAGCCTCTTGGTGGTGTCACCCCAAAGTAGCATGAGATCATAGCCTCTTTGTAGTGCTATACTACTACTACTACTACTACTACTTCTACTACTACTACTACTACTACTACTACTACTACTACTACTACTCCTCCTCCTCCTCTGACTTTCAACATGAGACTATAAGCCTCTATGTAGTGCTACGCTACGTTCTTCTTATAAAATGCGTCGAGCATTCCAAACAAGAACTCATTAAGGCAGAACGGTCCCGGTGCCCCGGTGCCTCTTTCTGTTCCAGGAAACCAAACCCTGTGCAACACAGGTTGTCCGTGACATGCAGACACCAAGTAGGTATGACGAGAGGATCGAACGTTCTCGTCCCACCAAGCGATCCTAGACTCGTTCAACCAAATATCCAACCGAAATATCCATAACCATTCTTCCAACATATTGCCCAAGGCACCAAATCTCAAGTTATCCCATAGTCACAATGCTGCTTCTCAACACAGTGTTTCAAATTGGGTACAATACCCCAACTCAGAATAAACCCATGACACAATGCCCCAACAGTGGTATAATGCCTCAACAGTGGCACAATGCCCTATTAGTGGCACAATACCCTCGTCGATGCAGTTGTTCGATTTTGAACCATAACTGCTCGCTTTGCAAGACAAAGCGACCAAGTGATACTCGTGCACGGATGCACGCTCGCTCGCCCGAATTCCTGATATTTCCAATGCCTCAATGTATCATTCCAACTGTCCAAACATAATCCCAATTATTCAACCAACTGCCTCAAATGATATAATCCAACTCTAGCTCCAACTATCCAACGCGCAAATCAATTCAAGCCACAATCCTATCCAAGCAAACGACGTACACTCTATGCACGCCTCAGTATAGTGATTCCCAAGTTTCAGCCCAAGTGTTCAAGCTTTTACGTGTTTTCCATATTATTAGGCATGAAGGAGTAGAGAAGAAGGGAAAGAGCCCACTCACAATGTTTGATCCCGTTAAGCATCATGTCCTGCCGATACGGCCAATCCCTTGAACCCGTGGTCCGATGCAAAGTGCGATCTACTCAACTGGTATGACCGTGCGAACAGGCCGTGCTCTCCAAATCATCCGACCGATCGGACTAAGGAAGACGGCATTATCGCTCCCATCCAGTTATCTCAGTACTGTTCTGAACGAACACCTGATTCCCATCGAACTCCGCTAGCCATCTGCACATGAAACTAACTCAATCAATACTTTTTCCCAAAATCCAACAAATTAAATGTAACCAGCATTTGTTTTATTCAATCCGACTCAGCGTAACGCACCGTGCGATTGCGGGGCGTTACATAATATACCACTTAGAATCAGGTTCGTCCACGAACCGTGCTGGTACTCATTCCTATCACATGTCGCTTATCCCATTCCATAGATCTGCTCTATGCAAATCCCATACTCACGATCCGAACTCAGTGTCACTACCACATTCTGAAAACAGGGGTAATTTTGACTTTTTCTGTATTTAATATTTCGTGTATTTAAATTAAATAATTTTATGAGATGTATAATTAAATATATTATTATATACAATATTCATTATGTTTGAGCTAGTAGAGTTGACCTAGAAGCCAGTAGATGAACACCTATCCGAATTATGGGATTATGTGGTTAATTATTTTTTTCGAATTAATTTATTGGAGGTTGTAATTAACTACTGTAATTTATTTAATTATTGCGCCTTGCCTTTGCTTCGATATTTGGAGCGCTACCCTAGCTTTTGCCTTCCAACAAATTTCATAACCTTGCCCTAGACGTGCCTGCCTTTCATTCTGATATTTTTGCAGCTCATAATTATGATCTCTTGAGCTTCAATTTAGTCACACAATATTCGTCGCGGACGTCTATTTAATTTCTGAATAAATTCCAACTTTGTATCGTTGTGCGTTCCAATCGAAATTGGAGGCAATCTTGACCTATTTTTCGTGCGGCCCAAATTAGGGTAATATTCTGTTCCGAGTCTTCTTCATTAAAGGTATTGGTGACCCGACCTGATTTTGGCCCCATGTACTCCTAATTAATTTTAGAACACAGATTGCATTTATTTCTAATTAATTTGAGGATATCATTTTAACTGGCTCCGTAAATCCTAATTTAATCCCAGTACCCGATTAATTAAGCCCATACCAAGCACACAATGCCCTCTCACCCTGTAAAATGCCAAACACCGAATCGCCTGCCAAATTTTTATCATTTTATGCATCTGTGCAAATACCCAAATTTAAGAGGGCTAATTTACAAATTTGCATTTGGTGTCAACACCCCATTGGTTCAACTAAATGGAGAAGCCCAACATTGACTAGTCAACACCCTCATTCCCACATGAAGAATTCATTCATGTCTAATCTTGGCCATTCATTAAATGGGTCAATCCTCACCCTTCATTCACACACCCTCTCTCCCTATTTAATGTCCTATCACCTAGCCCTAATCCCCAAAAACCTAGGGAAGCACACCTCCTCACTAGCCCCAAGCCCCCAAACCGTAGCCTCCTCCCCATTCTAAAACATTCTTCTTCTTTTTCTTTTCTCTTCTTCTTCTTCCTCCCTTCTTCTTCTTCTCATTCTTTTGAATTGGGAGAGGGGGGAACCATACACCACCACCATCACTGTTATCAACTCCGGCACGGCCCGACCCCGGCGAAACCTCCTTGCTCCCCATCCCCAAACCCTAAATTGTTGAATTCTTCAATCTGACTCCGATTGGAAAGTATTAAAGCTTTTCTCGATCCACTTACCGATCACAGAGAATGGCGGCGGTGCTTGCTTGCCATGGTTCCTCTACGGCCAGGCCGACCGTGAGATCCGTGGCGGAGTCCGAGAAGATCGGCAGCAACAGGCGGGCGGTCAGGATGGTCCCCACGGAGGAAGTGGTGAGGAGGATGAAGGTCAACGGGACGACGTCCATAGTCAAGAGGGACGGCTCGGCCAAGCCAGCGGCTCTGGTTCCAGTCCGGAGAAAGTCCGGAGGTCCGGGGGGGCTGTCGCCGCTCCCGGAGGAGCTGAAGGTTCTTCCTTCGGACGAAGGGTTCAGCTGGAGCAAGGAGAACTACAGTGGCTGGAAGAGGACTATCGACATCTGGGCCTTTGTGCTCTCGTTTCGCGTGAAGCTTATGTTAGACAATGCGACGTGGGCGTATCCCGGTGGGTTCACAGAAGAGAAGCAGAAATCAAGAAGGAAGAAAATCGCATCATGGTTAAGAGAACAGATGTTGCAACTAGGCCCCACCTTTATTAAACTAGGCCAGCTATGTTCAACGAGATCTGATTTATTCCCGAAAGAATTCGTGGCTGAACTTGCTCAATTACAGGATAGAGTACCTGCATTTTCATCTGAAAATGCAAGAGCTTTCATACAGAAAGAGTTGGGTGCACCAGTGGATATATATTATTCAAGGAATTTGAAGATCGTCCTATAGCCGCAGTCCGACCATCCTTCCCGGCCAGCCGACAACCCACAGTGAGACCTCCTCCTCATCCTTTCCCTCCTTTATTTGAAAATTAATTCTATGTAAATGTTATGGTAATTATACGCATTAGTATATGTATTCATATAAATACATATATGTATGTATTATTTAGTATATGTATTCATATATATATATATATACGTATATGTATGTATATATTACTATTAATTGTATTCATATATATATATATGTATGTATATTGGTATTTTCATAAATTGTATTTAATAAAATGCACACTATAATATTAGTGTAAATTAAATGAATGTATTAGTATTTATGTATTCATATATATGTATGTATTTTAATTGTGTGTCAACTAGTGTTTAATATGTATAAATGTATTTAATTATTGTATATGTATATATTTATTATAACTGATATACCTGTAAATACGTATATATATAGTATATATAATTAATTTAGTATTATAGTAAAATTCTAATTTGGCTTATATTCTTATGAATATACCTTGTATAAAGTATTTCCTAGTAGATATTTATAATTAAACATACAGTATTAATTTTACTTAAAGTATATCTAAATACGCATATCTATTTTCGTACCAAATGTATTTAATATTATATGTTAGTACGATATGTATATTTTTATATGTCTCTACTAGATGACCCGAGAGTAAATACGAATACCCCGTATTTACATGGACCTGACCCTGTGAACGGTCAGTTGACTGCCACGCGTACGCTGACGTACTGGCAAGCCCCGTATATTATGATCGTCTATCTTGCCCAGCAATCGCAGACGCGACGCCCGTGCAATTTGACGCACACTGACCCTAGGTTGACCAGTGCCATATCTGGCAGAGCCCTGACTTCATGTAATTGTGTTAGTGTAGCATCTGATGCAAACGTTGTATTATTTATTATATGTTTATAGGACTGTTGGATCCTCCAGACGGTACTCTGGGACAGGACATTGGTTTTACCAGCTAAGGACCCAAGGCGAGTACATTCTCTGATTAGTTTCTTATTTATGATATCCCCTATGTTCACTGTATCTAGTGTAAATATCCATGCTCTTGACACGATGGTTACACGGATTGGTATATATGGATCTCGTCATGAGATGTTATTTCTTGTTCATGGTATAGCTTGTACAAGTCTTGTTTCATTGTTATCTTGTACATGTACAGATACTGATTTCCGGGGAGATTTGCTACCTCCCTAGGAAATCCCGTGCCATAGCGTACCATGATTGGATCTACTATACCAGTCGGGGGTGGGGAGTATTTTAGTATATATATGTGATTATACCCAACTTTACATGCATCATAGCTCACCCCACATCTCACGTCGGGTGCGGCCTGACCATTTACATGCTTCATAACTGTTACGTGTGATTAGCCTGACCTCTACATGCATCATAGCGAACCAACGGTTAGCCTGACCTTACATGAATCATAGCTAATCACATGTAACCAGCCTGATCAAGTTCCTAAGCCGATCACATGTTAAAGCTAGTACTCACACACTTAGTCATAGTATTCTTGCTCATTGACATATTGTTTTCTTTCCTGCATTTATTTCCAGTATTTCCTTTATTGTACATTTTCCGTACATATACATGCATCTTGTATATTTCCATCTATATACTGCTACATAGTTTATACCATTGATATAGAACTGCTATTTAGAAATGTACTTTGGTCCTTCCTGACTGGAAAATATTTTCCAGACTATGCCTAGAGGACTGGTATCCGACACTGGTGGACCACAGGGTGAGTAGCTGAGACTTGGCTTTAGTAGTGTAGTCGTGATTCCGGAAGGTCTAGCCGGAATCACTAGTTATCTAGTTAGTTTCCTTTAGTAGTTTATTGGTACCGGATTTGTCTCCGGCATTTTGTTGAGACTTGGATTTATGTTGAGTTAGATTTAATTACATTAGACTTGTGTTGTAATTATTTTATTTCTTCGATTTCTTATCGTGCTGTAGTTGTGATTGAGTATGTTGAATTTTTTATATTGTTATCCGTGTCTCCTTATGAAGTTGGATACTAGTGTGAGATTGTTTAGATAGTACTTGACCTAGACAGCGTTCTACCGCCGATGCTGCGGCGTAGGCTGGACGTACCCACGCTCTCGTACCCCTAAATCGGGTGCGGGTCGTGACACTCAGCATCTCGCTCTACTGAATGCTCGTACAAATTCCACGAATTCCCACATCCTCCTTGCAGCTCAATACGAATTCCTCGTATCGCTTAGTTTTGGATCGTACACATATTTAAGGCGTCCCTAAAATATATGCATTCAGCCGAGCTTTGCGATAGCAAATTTGAACAAGTTACAAGGGTATCTTTATGTCCGAGGCATCTATTTGCTTTACTCCCAATTGAACCAAATCCTGATTTCCATTCCAACATGTTTGCTTGAGCACTAGTCTCAATTATGATAATTTTCCATCGACTCAATCAGTTTGTGTTCCAACTCAATCCATCCAACTATTTCTGAATTCGTACTAGTAACATCACCAAATATATCTCATGCACCGAACGATCATCACAACCGATACTACCCCAGCTAGGCGACTTACCCAAATATCAACTTTGCTTTTAGATCAGCTCAGCCCAACACCTATTCCTCAATCTCAATACCTCGCTGGGTGAACATCTATATTGAGGTTCGTATGATCCACGAAGATCTTGCCGCCATGCCAAAGGGATAGTGTCGCCATGTTTTCAACGTGGACACACTCGTCACAATTCCTAGGTTGCGCATGGAATAGTTCTTCGCGCTGCTTCCACTGCCTCGAAGCATAGAATATCACCTTTGCCTTCCGAACGAGCACGCTTCCCAGACTAAGTTCTGATGCATCTTGTAAATCTGAGGCATATCTGTCCCTTCCAGTATTCATAAAGATTTGATCTAAACGACCGCTGCTTTAACTTCACGAGCTAGTTTCACAGTCGTCAATTCATATGAATGCTATTCCCTTCCAGGGCACGATGAGTCAGAGGCGATGCCATCGATAAAAATCTGCGACTCTGAATCTCATCAGTTGACTTAGGCCAATCCCACCATCGCTTCGGTCTTCCGGTTGCATCATCAGCTGAAGACTATCCCAAGGGTCTCTCAAATCCAACACTCAGACAATAGGCCAAATATTATCGCTCACTTCCACCCTCGACGCATTCCCAAATACGCCGCCGCAAGGGTCGTTCTATGGGTCTACCATATTCATCTCTGACCTGACGGTCAAGTCGCTAGGGTCAGCCGTCCCGAAGCTACGCTCGATAATTGTAAGTCATCACGATGGACAGTTACTATGAACCATACTATATCTCATCTGCAAATTCGAACCAAAATCCAACCATTCTATCCGAGTGAACTTCCGAATTCGAGCAATTCATGCACTACCTTTGATGATCTGTCAACCAATGCCGCTTAGCTACCTAGAGTCTTGCTATCTATCCGAGCCACAGTTCGAAAACTGCGCTCGTTGAAACCGTCTTCCATCAATCCGTCGTTCTGTCCTGAATCCATCAAATTTCTGAATTGCCATATTCGTCTACTTGCACTACGACTTGCAATGATTCTCGAAACTCAAGACTTGCTCAAATTCCTATCCGTTTGCCGCGTCCCACAATGCACGTCCAACTTACTCGAGCAGCACAGTGATTTGCTTAATTGTTGCTCCCACATTTAGCTATCTTTAAAAGTCTGTCCGCCGCAATATTTGCCTTCCGTTGTTGCCTCAATCCGTTCACGTCTTCCCAGAGAATTCGTCTACTCTTGTTGCACCATTTTGCCCAAAATTCTACTTCCGCTAAACCTGAGTCGACTTATCGAGCAGCAATATCCAAAATCCTTCAACTCGTGTGAAACCATCGCATTGCCCCTCCAAACCGAAATTGTGTTTCATTACTCAACCAACAGCTCAAATGTGTTGCCCAAAATCGTAGTTCATGCTCGCTATCCATTTTTATTCTTTCCAACTCAGTCGAGGTGCACCAACCAACTTGTATTCCCGTTACCCGAGTCCGTTCAGGCAATTCCCATTGATGTCCAAACCAAAATATTTTTAATGCCTTGCTCAATATGTGGTATCCCATATACCACTCCGAATCAAGTCGCTACTCGCATTACGATTCCTTTGCACCAATCCAAAATCCGTTCGAACCATCCCTTATGCGTTTATCCTACCATTCCCAACTCAAGTCTAACACAAAAACTCAGCCAATGCCTGAATTATCCAACTATTTCCATCAACCTCGCTATGCAACTTGTGCTATGTTCCATTCTCAATGCTTCCAGCTATTCTCAAATCGTCCGATACTTTCGCAACACGAGCAATACCGTACAACGATCTCTCTTCCAAGTGATCCAACCCAATACCCAACTATTTCACACATTCGTTGTACGAGCAACTCGTGCAAATGTATCCTGATATTCCCAAGCCAAACTCAAGCCTGCTCAACCGATGCTCTATGTGATATACCCAGCCAAAAATCAAACTCCGTCCAACAATTTGCTACACGAGCAACTCGTGCAACGATCCATTCTCAATCGATGCTTCTACTCAAAACATGCCACATAACCAAATCTCGTATGCCAACCAACTGATCCATTGATGCAAATCAGAAACTCCCTAAACGACAAGCCAAGCCAACCCAACGACAGCTCTCAACTTGTTGTACAAATGCAACAACGCCACCCAACTTGCTGCATGAATGCAACAACGCCTAACGAGGCTAAGCGATCTAACGAAAATAAACCAAAGCAACACAACGAAGCACAATATGCAGCCACAACCAGCAATATATAGACTTATTGCATGAAATATCCAATGCGGCACCGAGTAGAGCTAAGAGCTAAACGACAAGCGGAAGCTATTTAGAGTTTGTGATGAAGCGAAGGACCAAGTCCGAGAAAATGAACCAGGCGCTCTGATACCAATTGTCACACCCCAATCTCCCGCTAGTGTAAAACCCCTAATTCTGAAAACCGTATTTTTATTATTTTATTATTATTTATGATAATCTAAATAGAGAAATAGATTTTATTCTGAGGTATTGAGCATTTAAAGGATTTATAGAGCCATTATAAATTTTTTCTAATTTATTTCATGTAGGAGACCCGTTGGACAGTTGCTACCTTATCCGTATACCCCAATACACTTTCCAGATTTCCTATGTATAAATATACACACACACACACACACACACACACACATATATATATATATATATATATATATATATATATATATATATTATTAATAAAGAAAAAAAAAGAAAAGAAAATAGAATTTTCTATTGGATCAAACCCACAACCCGTTAAACCACACTTCCGCGCGTAAAATAAGGAAATAGCAACAACAGCCACCCCGCGTAAACAGACAACAGCAACTGCTTATTACCGCGTATATTTCTCTGCGCGTAAACAGCAGCAGTAGCAAAACACTGCGTAAAACTCTTCCTTTCGCTATACGTAAAACCAACCCCTGCGTAATTTTTTTTCACCGCGCGTAGAACCCAAACCATACACCATTAGGAGAAAAAAATATCAGCAGTAGAAGCAAAACCCAACTTTGCTTTGCTTTCCTATACGTGTAAGCTTCTCATTCCATCGCTCCTTAACACTATTATTACTAAATACCCCCCAACCGCACCCCTAAACCAATAAAAGGAAAATAGCAGTAGCAATAGTTTCTTACCCATTAAGTAAATTTTACTGCTTCCTTATTCCTATATATATCACAACTTTCCTAAAAATCTAATTCCACTTCTTACACCAAAGTTTAAACACTGTTGTGGACATTTGCACTATACAGAACATGCTCGGCAAGTATACCTTGCCATTGTACAATTATTTATATTCCAGTTGATACATACATGTTTAATTCTGCTTATATATAGATATTTATTTTGTAGATTGGACCTATTTAAGAGACCACCCAGTTTTAGGGAGCATCAGTAGGTTCATTGGCCGTGACACAGTTGCTACACGATTTGTGAGTCTCATATAGACCTCGGACTACGTATCGGGTTGGCTTCCTGTACGTAAGTACCGTGCGTTAGGGGTAACTGTTGATAGAAACTTTGTATACTAGTAGACCTGGCAGTTATTTAGAGGATTTATCATGTCATAGATATGGCCTGCTTAGAACATGGGGTAGGGAGAATAATAAGTAAAATATTTGGGCTCCTTTGCTCTTTTTTCCTGTACGTCCGGATTCTCCACCGGAGAAACGGGTGATGATGACCACTATATATTACTGGCGGCCTCTGCCGTTCAAAAGACGATATGCTTTGAGGCTCCTGATTCTTTGAGAGGGTCACGCCAATCCCATATTTTAGCCAGATAGCCCACTTGGTGGAAAGTTATTCTCAAACTGCATTCACTTAGACGGTTAAACGAACCATTGGATATTTATATTTCAGTACTTATTGGCATATTTTTATGTATCTTGTTACGTCCCTCTGAGGACCTGGTCCCTTTTTAGATATGGACGAGTAGGAGTACCCACAGGAGTACGGACCGGGACCTGACTCCACTTACCAGACTGAGGAGATCTTACCCTCGGAGTATCTATGATTTTATTACCGCTGTTTAGAGATATTTTTGCTACTTCAGTATAGTTGTTTTGTAGTGGATTTGTTTCCACCCGACTATTAGACTTGATACTATCTTTGATATCCAGTTATTATCCAACTCTTTATTTTCTACTGATTATTTGTGCTGTGGATGAGATCTAGTTTGCATGTGACTTGTTGTGACAGTATATTACCACTGGGGGATTGAATATTCATAAACAGCGTACGTGTGTATATGGTTTCCATATGTTGGAGTTCATATACATACGGCTGGGCGTGTTACGTACTCCTAGTCCTACGTATTTTGGGACTGGGACGTGACATATTTTTGGTGGTGGCCCATGCAGGTCAGAATATATTGTCTTGGTTACGTAACTGTACCAAACAAGCATGTGTTTAGGAATAGAGAATAAGGATTTTATCTACACTTGACTAAAATCTCATTCTTCCTCAAGTTTTATGCCAAAAACTCTTTACCCCTGTTGGCGAAAAAAGCCAACTGACTGACTTGTTAGCGTAAAAAGCCAAGCTATGGTTACCTACTTAAGTTACAGAAGATTTTCTATTTTACGCTGTAGTTATGTCTATTTTATGCTGCAGTACTAACAACTGCTTACCATGTTCCAATAGTGTTTCTAAATCCAGCGTATAAGATGACATATAAGCCATATAGATAAATATCCAGCGTAAACCTGATGATTCCTGAAATCAGCATAAATAGCTTGATTAGGCGTAATATGTAAGGATAGGATGTGAGCGTAATTTTCATAATTTTAGTTTTTCCCAGTCATGACTAGTTGGAACAGAATCTCTTGCATTAAATGCAGAGAGATATGCCTCAAGCCCTGTGCAGAAACAGCTTTTGACATAGCGTCTGATTTTGTCTCATCTTAAGCGTAAACTCATTTCTGTAGATAGCGTATGCAGAAGCCCCAACTTTTTTTCCTCATTGAAAGCGTAAAAATAATTTTGTATTAAATATATTACTAAACAACGACCTAGGTCTCTGTGCAAAATTATCATCACAACCATCCTCTCGATCATCATGCGGTACTTTTATCAGATGTCAGGATCACTGATTTGACTGACAAATTCGTCCGAGGAAAAACAAAAAGTTCCTCGAAACAACTTTATGCTACAACATATGCATCAGATTTTACGCGCAAGCTTACGTGGAAAGTATAGCGAGATTTTACGCACACAGAATTTTTACACAGGCAGATTTTACGCAGTATATCTCTTACGCAGCCGATCTTTTACGCACAGACTTTACGCACGAAAACTTTTACGTAGATTTTTCCAGACAGTTCTGAAGCCCTATTTTACGCGAACAGTTTTGAAGCTCTATTTTGCTGACTTCTTTGAGTCTCTGTTTTTACGCAGACAACTCTAAAACCTTACGTATCTCTGTTTTACGCAAATATTTCTGAGACCATGTTTTACGCCAATAAATTTTACATCTCTGTTTGATTCCTGCACTTCTTCTAAACATTGTGTACATCACCTGTAGAGAGATGGATATGCAGAAAGGATGTACTGTCACCGACGGTGACACAACTCCTGGAGTCAATGGTCAGACTCAAGGAGAGGCCTCAACGAATCCTAGACTTTCAGGACCAGATAGACAAATTCATAATCCAGTTCCATCTGACTTTCCTGTTCCACCAAATGGGAACCTCCCAGCCTCATCAACCCCACAGGATGGTCAGGCTCAACTGTTCCAATTCTTCCAGATGATAATGAAGGAACAGTAACAACAGGCTGCCCCACTAGCTGCAGAGCATCGACAGCAAGCAGCAGAACAGAGACAAGAGTTCCTAGCAGCACTTGAAAGGATGGCTGCAAAGACTACTACACCAGCTCAAGCACTAGCTCTAGAACCTCGAGTTAGAGTTGGTTCGGTGAAAGATATTGTACAGATGGGTCCAAGGTCGTACAAAGGCATTGAGAGCCCAGAAGAAACTACCAACTGGATCACTCACACTCAGAAATTATTAGAAGCATCGCAGCTACCTACAGAGCTGTGGATAACAGGTGTGAGAATGCTTCTAGATAGTAATGCTCATCACTGGTGGGAATCCATGGAGCGCCAGTTGGGCACATACCAGACATGGGAGCAATTCTTGGAATGCTTTGAAAGGAAGTACTTCCCGAACACCGTCAGAGATGCATTATACGATAAATTTCTCCACCTGGAGCAGAAAAACCGAACAGTGGACGAGTATGATGCTGAGTTTAGTCGCCTTAGTAAATATGACGCTGCTTTGATACCAGATGACATGGCCAAGGCTAAGAGGTTTCATCGTGGACTGACTCAGGAGCTCCAATATTATACAAGCTCACAGTCCCGAATCTCTTATGCTGAGTTACTGATAGAGGCCAGATTGCAAGAAACTATCAGCTGAGGAAAAGGAGGCTAGCCAAGGACACAACCAGGACCGACAAAAACACAATAAGGAGGACCTATTAGACGTCCTTAAGCTCAGCAACAACAGTACCAACACAGAGCAGGACGTACCAGATCACAGAAAAACCTCAATGCAATTATTGTGGAAGACGCGGGCACATCTCAAGGGACTGTCGGGTCCGTTTGGGACAATGCATGAGATGTGGTTCCGGACAGCATATATTAAAGGACTGTCCTATGCAACAAGCATTGACCCTTCCACCAACAGCCCAGAGACTAGCACTTCCAGCACCAAAGCCATCTCAGCAAATGATGAGACCAGGAGCACCTTGACCTCCAGCAGCAGGGGGATTCCAGCGAGGACCACCACTACCTACACAGGAGGATCAATTCACGAAGGCTAGACAGGGACAACCACAGAGGAACGGACAAGCTTTTGTAATGAAAGTGGATGATATAAATCAGGAGATTGATGTCATAGCAGGTATCACTCTTGCTTTTACTTTTTCTGCTACGACATTGTTTGATACGGGAGCCACCCACTCATTCATATCATCTAGTTTTATTGCCAAACACAACATTACCTCTACACCTTTACCTAGTTGTATTAGAATTCTTATCGGGGGAGGAGTTGTACCTATTAGTAGAATTTATAGATCGTGTCCTATAGTGATACGTGGCAGAGAAATGAATGCCCGACTCTTAGTCCTTCCTATGCCTACTTTTGATATTATGCTTGGAATGGACTGGCTAAGCAAGTACCATACTTTCTTCGATTGCTTTGGAGGAAGCATTCTTTTCAAAGTACCAGGCCAGCCTGAACTTGAGTTTGTACGAGGATTCACCCAAATTCTTGATGGTATGCAGCTCACGATGAACGATGTTGTTTGTCATCCTATTATTTCAGAATTTCCAGACGTCTTTTCAGAAGAATTACCAGGACTATCCCTAGATAGAGACATAGAATTCTCAATTGAATTAATACCAGGAGCAGCACCTATAGCATCACATATTTATAGACTGGCAAAGAAGGAGATGGATGAACTAAAGACATAATTGAGAGAACTAGAAGAGAGAGGTTTCATCCGACCAAGTGCATCACCCTGGGGAGCACCAGTATTGTTTGTACCAAAGAAGGATGGGTCAGTACGTATGTGCATTGACTATAGAGCATTGAATGCAGTGACAGTAAAGAATAAATATCCACTGCCACGCATTAATGACCTATTTGATCAACTTAGTAGAGCCAAGTTATTCTCAAAGATAGATTTGAGATCGAGATATCACCAGGTAAAGGTACGGAAGGAGGACATCCCGAAAACTGTATTTCGGACAAGATATGGGCACTACGAGTTTTTGGTCATACCATTTGGATTGACCAATGCTCCAGCTATCTTTATGAACTTAATGCATCGAGTCTTCCACCAGTATTTGGACCAGTTCGTGGACGTCTTCATAGATGACATACTTGTCTATTTAAAGAACCACGAAGAACACGAGAAGCACCTACGAATTATCCTAGAGACCTTGAGAAGAGAGTAGTTATATGCGAAACTCAGTAAATATGAGTTCTTCTTGGATAAAGTTTTATTTCTTGGGCATGTCGTTACAGGAGATGGTATTTCTGTTGATCCAGAAAAGATCTCGGCAGTTGAGACATGGCCTGTTCCTAAATCAGCAGCAGAAGTGAGAAGTTTCCTTGGACTTGCGGGATATTATCGACGGTTCGTGGAGAACTTCTCAAGGATAGCAACACCTATGACTCGTTTAACTTGTAAAGATCAAGAGTTCATATGGACCAGCGAATGTCAAGCCACTTTCGAGGAGTTAAAGAAGCGACTAACTACAGCACCAGTGCTAACTATTCCATCAGGATCAGGAGGCTATGTGATCTACAGTGACGCATCAGGGAAAGGCTTGGGATGCGTATTGATGCAGGATGGCAAGGTGATTGAATATGCATCTAGGCAATTACCAGTAAATGAGAAGAATTATCCAACTCATGACTTAGAACTTGCAGTCGTTGTATTTTCTCTAAAGTTATGAAGACATTACTTATATGGGGAACGAGTGGAAATATATACAGACCACAAAAGTCTCAAGTATGTCTTCACACAGAAGGAGTTAAATATGAGGCAACGTCGATGGTTCGAGTTGGTAAATTTTTTTGAGATAGAGCTACATTATCATCCAGGCAAGGCTAATGTTGTAGCAGACGCATTAAGCCGAAAGCCAACAGTTTACTTCTTGACAACACAGAAAGAATTATTGAAGGACTTGCAATGTCTTGGCATTGAAGTGATATTACCCGGAGCAGACAGAATACTAGCCAATTTGCAAGTACAATCATCATTAGTAGAAAGAATCAAGACAGCATTGCCTACAGACGCCAGATTCAGAAGATTAAAGGAAAGGACAAAGGCCGGAGAGCAAACAGGACTGTGCATCCATGATGATGGAACATTATGATGTAGTGATCGTCTTTATGTTCCAAATGGAGAAATTCGACAGGAGCTGATGACAGAAGCACATAGTTCGATATATTCTATTCATCCTGGGGGCACCAAAATGTATCGAGACTTAAGACAACATTTTTGGTGGCATGGAATAAAAAGAGAGATAGCTCATTTTGTAGCTAAATGTTTAATATGTCAGCAAGTAAAGACGGGGCATCAGAGAACAGCAGGATTATTGCAACCACTTCCGATTCCAGAATGGAAGTGGGAACACATCACTATGGACTTTGTTACGGGTTTTCCTAGGAGTCCCAGTGGAAGAGATGCGGTATGGGTAATAGTGGACCGACTCACCAAGTCAGCCCATTTCTTACCTTTCAGAGTTGGCCAATCTACAGAAGCTTTAGCTGACTTATATATGAGATAGATCATAAGATTTTATGGCATACCAGTCAGCATTGTGTCAGACAGAGATTCACGCTTTACATCATATTTTTGGAGAAGCATGCAAGAAAACCTTGGAACTCGTCTGAAGTTTAGTACATCTTACCACCCACAAACAGATGGGCAATCAGAAAGTACTATTCAAACATTAGAAGATATGTTAAGGGCTTATATGTTAGACTTTAGAGGATTATGAGAGGACCACCTACATCTTGTAGAGTTTTCTTACAACAATAGCTATCAGGCAAGCATCCAGATGGCTCCATTTGAAGCATTGTATGGAAGAAAGTGTAGGTCTCCTGTGTGTTGGAGTGACGTGGGAGAACGTCAGATTCTGGGACCAGAGTTAGTGGTCAACACAGTTGAAATAGTTAAGAAGATACAAGGATACTTGCGAGCAGCACAAGACAGGCAGAAACAATGGACAGACCTTCATCGTCGTCCTTTGGAGTTTAAAGAGGGCGATCATGTCTTCTTGAAGATATCATCCACTAGAGGCACTATTCGATTTGGAGGACGAGGCAAGTTAATTCCAAGATATATTGGACCATTTGACGTGCTAGAGAGAGTGGGAGAAGTAGCATATCGACTTGCGCTACCACCTTCACTTGAGGGAATACATAACGTATTCTATGTGTCGAAACTCAGGCGATATGTGACAGATAGCAGTCATATTCTTGACCATTCGAAAATTACCATAGGGCCGAGCTTATCATATCAAGAGCAACCCATAGGAATCCTTGATCATAGAAAGAAAGTATTGAGAAATCAGTCTATTCCCTTGGTCCGCGTAGCATGGAAGCATGGTTCGCCAGGAGAATCTACTTGAAAGCACGAGGATGACATGCGCCAACATTTTCTGAACCTATTCACTGATCAAGGTATAAAGTTAACTTTGTTCTGTACCACCCTTAACTTCTACCATGGCTTAGTTTTAATTTCGAGGATAAATTTTTTATAAGTTGGGTAGAATATAAAACCCCTAATTCTGAAAACTATATTTTTATTATTTTATTATTATTTATGATAATCTAAATAGAGAAATAGATTTTATTCTGAGGTATTGAGCATTTAGAGAATTTATAGAGCCATTATAAATTTTTCCTAATTTATTCCATGTAGGAGACCCGTTGGACAGTTGTTACCTTATCCGTATACCCCAATACACTTTCCAGATTTCCTATGTATATATAGATATTATTAATAAAAAAAAGAAAAGAAAATATAATTTCCTAATCAAACCCGTAACCCGTTAAACCACACTTCCGTGCGTAAAATAAGGAAATAACAACAGCAACCACCCCGCGTAAACAGACAACAGCAACTGCTTATTACCGCGTATATTTCTCCGCGCGTAAACAGCAGCAGTAGCAAAACACTGCGTAAAACTCTTCCTTTCGCTATACGTAAAACCAACCCCTGCGTAATTTCTTTTCACCGCGCGTAGAACCCAAACCAAACACCATTAGGAGAAGAAAATATCAGCAGCAGAAGCAAAACCTAACTTTTTTTTGCTTTGCTTTCCTATATGTGTAAGCTTCTCATTCCACCGTTCCTTAACACTATTATTACTAAATACCCCCAACCGCACCCCTAAACCAATAAAAGGAAAACAGCAGTAGCAATAGTTTCTTACCCATTAAGTAAATTTCACCGCTTCCTTATTCCTATATATATATCATAACTTTTCTAAAAATCTAATTCTACTTCTTACACCAAAGTTTAAACACAGTTATGGACATTTGCATTATACAGAACTTGCTCGGCAAGTATACCTTGCCATTGTACAATTATTTATATTCCAGTTGATACATATATGTTTAATTCTGCTTATATATAGATGTTTATTTTGTAGATTGGACCTATTTATGAGACCACCCAGTTTTAGGGAGAATCAGTAGGTTCATTAGCCGTGACACAGTTGCTACACGATTTGTGAGTCTCATATAGACCTCAGACTACGTATCGGGTTGGCTTCCTGTACATAAGTACCGTGCGTTAGGGGTAACTGCTGATAAAAACTTTGTATGCTAGTAGACCTGGCAGTTATTTAGAGGATTTATCATATCATGGATATGGCCTGCTTAGAGCATGGGGTGGGGAGAACAATAAGTAAAATATTTGGGCTCCTTTGCACTTTTTTCCTGTACGTCCGGATTCTCCACCGGAGAAACGGATGATGATGACCACTATATATTACTGGCGGCCTCTGCCGTTCAAAAGACGACATGCTTTGAGGCTCCTGATTCTCCGAGAGGGTCACGCCAATCCCATATTTTAGCCAGATAGCCCACTTGGTGGAAAGTTGTTCTCAAACTGCATTCACTTAGACGGTTAGGCGAACCATTGAATGTTTATATTTCAGTACTTATTGACATATTTTTATATATCTTGTTACGTCTCTCTGAGGACTTGGTCCCTTTTCAGATATGGATGAGCAAGAGTACCCATAGGAGTAAGGACCGGGACCTGACTCCACTTACCAGACTGAGGAGATCTTACCCTCGGAGTATCTATGATTTTATTACCGCTGTTTAGAGATCTTTTTGCTACTTCAGTATAGTCGTTTTGTAGTGGATTTATTTCCACCCGACTATCAGACTTGATACTATCTTTGATATCCAGTTATTATCCAACTCTTTATTTTCTACTGATTATTTGTGCAGTGGATGAGATCTAGTTTGCATGTGACTTATTGTGACAGTATATTACCACTGGTGGATTGAATATTCATAAATAGCGTACGTGTGTATATGATTTCCATAAGTTGGAGTTCATATACATACGGCTGGGCGTGTTACGTACTCCTAGTCCTACGTATTTTGGGACTGGGGCGTGACAACTAGCTCAATAGTCCCTGCTGAACGTGAATCATCACATTGTAGCTCTCCCGCAGGACAATCATTCTCATCGGGACGTGATGCCGTACGAGCCTGGAGTTGCGCTCGTACAAGGCGATGTTGTTAAACACCAAAGTTATCATTGAAACAACCAAGTTGCAATCGAAAGTCAAATATTGTGTACCAAGCACACATCAAAGTAATACGCAGCGAAGCTCTCGATAGGGTCCAAATGAAATGCCACGAAGGCAATGCCACGAAGGCTATGCCACGAAGGCGATAAAATACTCTTGATCTTTCTCTAGCCCACAAAGGTACTTACAGTTCATACATCATGTCTCGTATATCCAAGTAGCGCCACTACGCCTGCGTACCTGAAATATTGCCCACAAACGTGGGTCAGTACACAACCGTACTGGTGAGCGGGGTAACCCACTCGTCTAAGCCGACACTAAGTAAATAGTGAATGCAAACAGTTATATGGCAATCTTTCTAGTTGAATCCTAGATTCATTTTATGGCATAGGGATGACATGTTAAGGAAAATTATAAAGCAGTTTAAGCAATACAAGCATTCAACTTAATCCAAACGACAAGCAATATATAACCAACTCGAGGGATTCTAGCATGCAACCCGTCCTACTCAAGCCATCGCTTGCACGATAACAATCGAACCATCAACCAAGCCTCAATATCCTTCCTCAACCAACATGTACAATCCAATCTCAAAGTGCACACTCTTGCCGAGGCAAGGTGGCCGCGCCTATACGAAGCACAAACCAACCAAAGTAAAGCAAACCAACTCTTATCTATATGAAGTCACTGGCCAAGCCATAAAGGACATTGATCGGACCAAATCAATAGGGCAGTCCTACCCGATCCAGGGCTGGGCAGCTACTCCCTCCTGGTGGTATCAGACTACCAGTACCGCGTCCAAGAAGTGATACCCATTGTCTCCTCCATGGCAGAACGGTCCCGGTGCCCCGGCGCCTCTTCCCGTTCCAGTAAACCAAAACCTGTGCAACACAGGTTGTCCGTGACATGCAGACACCAAGTAGGTATGACGAGAGGATCGAACGTTCTTGCCCCACCAAGCGATCCTAGACTCGTTCAACCAAATATCCAACCGAAATATCCAACCAAAGAATCCATAATCATTCTTCCAACATATTGCCCAAGGCACCAAATATCAAGTTATCCAATAGGCACAATACCGCTTCTCAACACAGTGTTTCAAATTGGGTGCAACAATCCAACTCAGAATAAACCCATGGCACAATGCCCCAACAGTGGCACAAAGCCTCAACAGTGGCACAATGCCCTATCAGTGGCACAATAACCTCGCCGATGCAGTTGTTCGGTTTCGAACCACAACTGCTCGCTTTGTAAGACAAAGCGATCAAGTGATACTCGTGCACGGATGCACGCTCGTTCGCCCGAATTCCGGATATTCCCAATGCCTCAATGTATTATTCCAACTGTCCAAGCATAATCCCAATTATTCAACCAACTGCCTCAAATGATATAATCCAACTCTAGTTCCAACTATTCAACGTGCAAATTAATTCAAGCCATAATCCTATCCAAGCAAACGATGTACACTCTATACACGCCTCAGTGTAGTGATTCCCAAGTTTTAGCCCAATTGTTCAAGCCTTTACATGTTTTCCATATTATTAGGCATGAAGGATTATAGGAGAAGGAAAAGAGCCCACTCATAATGTTTGATCCCGTTAAGCATCATGTCTTGTCGATACGGCCAATCACTTGAACCCGTGGTCCGATGCAAAGCGCGATCTACTCAACTGGTATGACCGTGCGAACAGGCCATGCTCTCCAAATCATCCGACCGATCGGACTAAGGAAGACGGCATTATCGTTCCCATCCAGTTATCTCAGTACTGTTCTGAACGAACACCTGATTCCCATCGAATTCTGCTAGCCATCTGCACATGAAACCAACTTATCAATACTTCTTTCCAAAATCCAACAAATCAAATGTAACCAGCATTTGTTTTATTCAATCTGACTCAGCTGGTCTGGCAGGGATGCTTCCCTTGCTATCATCTAGGTATAGGGACTATATGGCTACTTCGGGAGCAATGGTTCGTGGATACTATAGGGAAACCCTTTATGAAGGAGATACATTAGTTACATTTATATATGAAAAATTGTGATCTCGTGACATAACACAAGGTCTTCCAAAAGTGGAACAAATCTTAGAAGTGTAGATCCTATTTCAATAGGAACTTGATGAGTCGATCCGCCTACACGTCTTGCTTTTACTACTATATCGGGAGTTACTCCACGTATTGCTTGACGTAAAACAGATAGTGGATTTGTTTCTGTCTTTTGTTGAATCTTTTTCACGGCTCGATAGATAATTTGATAAGCCAATGCTTTTTTTTTCGTGTTTCAGAATACGGTTAACCAATATGTTAACTAATCGATTACGATAAATTGGATCGGATTTTGTAATTTTTTCTTTTGCAGTACCTCGACATGACATAAGCGTGAAAGAGGTTCCAGAATCAGTTTTCTTTTTATAAGGGCTAAAAATGAATCACTTATTTTGGCTTTTTGACCCCATATTGTAGGGTGGATCTCGAAAGATATAAAAGATCTCCCTCCAAACCGTACATACGACTTTCATCGAATACGGCTTTCTACAGAATTCTATATGTATCTATGAGATCGAGTATGGAATTATGTTTACTCACTTAAAATTGAATATCCGTTTCCCTCCTTTTCCTGCTAGGATTGGAAATCCTGTATTTTATATATCCATACGATCGAGTCATTGGGTTTCCGAAATAGTGTAATGAAGTGCTTCGAATCATTGCTATTTGACTCGGACCTGTTCAAAAAAAGTCGAGGTATTTCGAATTGTTTGTTGACATGGACAAAGTAAGGGAAAACCTCTGAATTCAATATTGGACCTTGGACAGATAATAGTTCCGAATCGAATCTCTTTAGAAAGAAGATCTTTTGTCTCATGGTAGCCTGCTCGAGTCCCCTTACGAAACTTTCGTTATTGGGTTAGCCATACACTTCACATGTTTTTAGCGATTCATATGGTATCATCAAATGATACAAGTCTTGGATAAGAATCTACAACGCACTAGAACGCCCTTGTTGACGATCCTTTACTCCGACAGCATCTAGGGTTCCTCAAACAATATGATATCTCACACCGGGTAAATCCTTAACCCTTCCTCCTCTTACTAATACTACATAATGTTCTTGTGAATTATGGCCAATAAGAGGTATATAAGCAGTGAATTCAAATCCACCTTCCCGCCGGAGTCGACTGAGTCGACCGTCGACCCGCTGCCAGTCACCCTCATCCCCGCCGTTCTCCTCCATCTACCCCGCTGAACTTCACCGCCGGCCCGACTCCCTCACGCCGACCAACTCGACAACAGTCGAGCCTGACTCTCCTCGCCTGAACATCACGATCCCGACCTCCCCATTCTCCTCCGCCGACTGACTCCAATCCGACCCCGATGGAAGGGCTGCTGTAGGGTTGGTTTAGGATTTAGGGTGATGTATAGAGTTTGATGTTGGTGATGGTGAAGAAAATATAATGGAGGAGGAGAGTTTGTATGTAGGAGAAGATGATGATGCTAGCCTAGGGATTAGGGCTGGCCATGTGCCTCATTGAGATGGGGTTGGCATTGGAAAAGGGTTTATGATGAGGGATTATATTTATATATATATATATATATATATATATATATATATATATAGGAGAGGGTGTGTGGTGAGGATGTTGCTCCATTTGAATGGATGGCCATGATTAAAGATAAAGAAAAATACACAAATAAAAAGAGGAGAGAGGGAGAGAATGGACCGATCAATGAGGGGGGGGGGGGTTCTTCATGTGCCTTGACCAATAGGATGGTGACACCTCATTGCATTTTTGCAATAAAGTCCCCAAAAATTGAAAAATTGTACAGAAAGTGGAAATTGGGATTGGATGAGGGAAAATACCTTGTTTTGTGTGATGTAGTGGCTAGCAAGGGTGTATGGTATTTAGTATGAGTCTTGAGGGTGTGAATGGAGATTTGGTTTGGTGTTGGGTCTAGTTTTTGGGTTAAGTTGGGTCCTTACACCAATTTAATTAAAATTAATGTAAATGGTGTTCTAAAATTAATTGGAAGTACATGGAACTAAAGTTAGGTGGGACACAAGTGTCATGGACATAGAGAACTCATAGTAGAATATTGTCATAATTTAGGTTGTACAAAATGGGTCGAGATTGTGTCTCCAATTTTGATTGGAGCGCACAAAAATACAAAGTTAAATTTATTTAGAATTAAAAATAAACGTCCGAGACGAATATTATGCGACTAAAATGAAGTACAAAAGAGCATATTTATGAGTTACACAAATATCAGAATGGAGGACGGGCACGTCTAGGACAAGGGTGTGAAATTTATTGGAAGGCAAAAGCTAGGATAGCGCTCCAAATATCGAAGCAACGGTAAGGTACAATAATTAAATAAAATCACGATAATTAATTATAATCCTCAATATTTAATCCCAAATAGTACTAATTAAAATGTATAATCCTATATTTTGGTCAGGGGTTCATCTAGTGGGCTTCTAGGTCTAGTCTACTAACTCATGCATTAAAGAACACTAAATAAATATATACATATATATATATATATATATATACATATATATATATATATATATATATATATATATATATATATATATATATTTATATACACACACACACACACACACACACACACACACACACACACATATCATGCAATTATTTAAAAATAAATACACACAATACTTATTAATAAATAAAAAGACAAAATTATCCCTATTTCAGAATGTGGTAGTGACATTTCGCATGGTCAGGTTTCGAGCTAGCACCTGAGGATCCGGCGTACTTTTCCCCAACTCATGACGCGCACCAGGAATATGGTCGCAGGGGATAGCGAGTGGATTTTCTTCTTCCCAGTTCGTCTTGCATATTTACTTCTTTTTGGCATTTAGCCACCGACTCATGTTAGTCGGCTCGTTTGGACATTAGTTTTTCTTACATGATTGTATTAAATCAGACTGTAGCTGATCACTGTCATGTACTTTTGTTACTATTCCAGCTTCTTATTTTGCACAATTGGACTACAGAATATTTTGAGAAATCGTTTGGGACGCCTTATTGCTTATCATATATGCTCTATGCTTACAGTTTCTTATTTGAATAATTGAGACATATAAGTTCTTGACCATAGAAGACTTGATTGTAGCATGCACCCCCTTGTCTTATAAAGCCGTGATCGTCGTACGACGTATAATACCTTGTACGGGATAGTTGACCATGTCCGTCTCCGTATTCCAGTACTGGAGCATGACAACAACTCTAAAGCACCTTTCTAGCAAAAGATCCAAGTCGGACCCCTTTACAAGAGACTCCAGCAGAAATATGGCTCAGAGACGTCATCAATACTTGATGTGACGACTCATCGACAACTGCCACTCCGTAGAATATGAAGCAACATGACTAAGATTGACTGACACTCGTCAAAGCATCAATCAGATCAGAGTTAGTCTCGCCTGTTAAGGGACCGTGCCCTCCCCACGAAAGTAGCTTGCTTCTGCGGATCTTTCACCCACGAAAAGGGGTCATAATGCCTTTTCTACTCCAGCAAAACATTAAAGGTCCTGCCTCTCCTCCACGATCTTCGTTACAACTGACTACATAGAGTACATGCTTTAGCCACTTATCCCACGATCGCCACCCCTCCACTAGAAGTTCTAGCTCAATGCATACATGGATAATCGCATGAAACTGTCGGCGTAGTCTCTTCTTGCATGATCTTATCATGGGATAGACAACTACAACCGTAAAGTCAGGTGGTATCTTCGCCTCATTTTTAGAAGAACGTGCCCCCACTTCGTCATTCACGATTCTGCCCAGTTATTGCTGGTACGTAGGACACACCGCCTCCATTACAGGACACTATCTCCCACGGATGCTCTCCACTCAGCGGTTTTTTCCCGCCCACAGCTCGACGCTTCAAGAAAGTCAAGTACGACAATCGATAGGTTATTCTTCTATAAATATCTGGCTCTTTGTAAGTATCAAGGACGGCCAACGCAACATCAGACATTAGCCTCGATACTAAGCTCCTGCTAGTCCAATATTTACCATCCCAAAGTTGTGTCCGATCGTCAACTGAGCAAAGGGATCACCTATGATCCAATATGCATCGTCCCATCTTTCCTTAATCTCGATTTGTCTCAAATTATTGTATTTATCTACCTGTATAATCCAATCTTGAGTTTAGAACAAATTCAATAAAAAAATTCACCGAGAAGAAGTTATGTACTCCTTTTTTTCGAAAATAGCAAGAAGCAATGAGGACATCTAATTGATGGTAAGGGAATCTAAGAAATTCCTTATTATTTTTTACTTGGATACCATGAGCAAAGTAGATATGCTAAGAACAAATTTGGTAGTGTTTGACAAAATTTTTATGGAAGTCCTAAAAAATAATTTTAACTAATATTATTCGTGAAAAAAAATTGTTGTAAAATTTGACTTCAATTTGTTTTTCTATGTCAAGTGAAGCAAAGTTTGATAATGAAAAAACATACAAAATATATTTATATTGTTCAAATTTTATATTTTTGGAAAATTAATATGTTATCATTAATGATTCACAAAATTATATATTTTAATCAGTAAAAGAACATTTTATTCTTTATGAAAAGTTAATATTTTAATGTTATGCTATTAATTGAAAAAAACACATCATGTCTAGCTTTTGCAAGTAGCAAAAAGAGAGAAAAATTACTAGGAACATAAAGTAAAAAATATCAAACTTAGAGTTATATTGCTACATCATATGGACAAGAAGAAGAAGAGGATGCGATAGACATTTCTCTTGGTGACAAAAAAAGAAGTCATTATGGAATAATACAGTTGGATTTTGAAAGACCAATAATGAACCCTGTAGAAAAAAAATTAATTTTTCAAACCTTCATTGCTTGGAAAGACAAAATAAAAATAAAAGAAAGAACCAGATTTTCTATATTTTTAAAACAGTTTTTAATAGCTTTCATTTAAGCCACCATCTATTTTTCTTTCAGTTCTATGCCACAGACAAGAGGAACCATAAATAATGATAATATAGAAGATAAAATCAGATCAAATTAAAAAATTAATTATACAAATTAAAAATTTAATTCTTCCATACAAGTTGATTGATTATAATTTATACAAATTCAGGACTGTTTCTGACATTTTAAGGCATTGTACAAATATTAAAGTAAAAAAAAATTTAACAGGAAATTTACTGTAAAAATATTAAATTATATTAAATTTATGCAAACAAAACAAGTTTATCTAAATTAAAAATAAAGACAGTCCGCAAACTCAGTTGGCGGAGAACAGACAGCAGCTGATACGTGCCCAGCAAAAAATAAACGTGGGCCCCAACCTGGACCCACAACTTACTTGGCCAACTAAGTTGGCAGATTTTTGGCAGTGCGGTCCGCGGGTTGGGTTGAGGTGGTTTGGTTTGGTTTGGTTGGTTTGGTTTGCTTAAAGAGTTTTTTTTTTAATTAGTTATGTTTTGGTTTTTTTTATTTAGCTTTTCTCTATTTAGTTTTATTTTGGATTTTGATTTTCTTTATTTAGGTTTTTTGGTTTAGTTTAGTTTTGGAATTTGGTTTAAGAAAATTTACTTTAACGAAATAAAATTTAAATAAATTAATTGTAAAGAAAAATTTTTAAAAAAAGAAGAAGAAACGGTTTGGTTTTTTAGAAAATTGTAAAGAAATTTTTTCTTTTTGCAATGTTTGGTAAGAAAAAAAACTAAATAAAGAAAAAATATCTAATATTTTTTCCCCTCTAAACAGTGTTTCATCAACGTTCTCAAAATTGAACCAAATTTGGGTCACAGGACCAGCGTAACGCTGCGAATCCGATGACGCAAGTTTCGTTGCAAAATAACAAACACACACGAAATTATGACAAGTGTTGGAACAAGTCGATACGGTATTTTTTGACGGATACACGTTGATTCTGGTGTGCACGCACATCCAAATCAAGTTCTGTAAAATTTTACACGTCCGCATTGATGATACGCGCCTTTCGGTGTAATCCTCACGCGACAAAGTCGTCTTGTTTGGCGAGATGCACCCCGTATCGAAATTTTTTGGAGTTTTAAAAACAGATTTTTCTTGATTTTGGAAGTTGATTTTACAGAAATTGGGAACAAATAAAAATAAACTAAAATATGAGTTTTAAACTTGTTTATATTTTCTAAAGGTCTATGTCACGGCCCAGTCCCAAAATGTCGAGGGACTTAGCACATGAGCAATGGCCAGCAGCACGCCCCGATGGACAACCCAATTTAATGGATCCATCAGGGCATGCTTAAGCTGTAGTCTAGCAGTAAAATGTTACAAGTCTCAGGTATTTCTAATCTCAACCACAGAATAAACACAGATTAATGCCAGAAATAATGCAAAGGAAATAAATAAGCAATATCAAATAAGCTTATCTCGGGAAACAATCCGAGAATTAGTCTGTTATATTTAATGAGAATAGACAGAAAATAAAATACTGAAAATGGAAATACTGTGTAGATGAAGCCGGTGCTCAGGAGAAATCTTCGGCCAATATCTCGTTCTCTGTTCCGGGTTCTGCTCCAAGGAGTGCTCCTGTACCGTACACCTCGGGGTAGTTCTCTTCAGCTATACCTGGGGACATAGTCCATTCCAGGTCCTCAGGGGACATAACAAGGTACAGAAAATACAAGCCAAAATATATGGAGTGCAGCGATAAATGAAACAACAGGGTAAACTATATAACCAGCTAAGTGATATGCAATATGAGAGCAGCACTAGAACTCAGGCTGAAGTCACTACAAGCTCTGTGTCGGGGAGCCGGTAGCGGCAATAACTATGAACTACACTATGTTATATACTATGTTATATATATATATATATAATATCAGCCTGTAGTTTGTGTGTCTCTCCCCACCCAATGTAATCCCACGTCTCATGTCTACGATGCCTCATGTCCATGGCACGCACGATTATAACTAATGCAGCAAGTCTGATAGCTATGAATCAATGCCTAGGAATGTAATGTCTAGGTCATAAAATATGTGTCCTATGCAGAATCACCTTGAATGTCTCAGGAAGACTCTGTCTCATGAAATAGTGACAAGTGTCCTGGGTTCTGGTGTACTTGATAAGACAAGTACGAGAATTATCGGGTATCGATATCCATCTCTATGTGACGTTACACAATCTCGCGTACGGAGTTGGCACCCGACTATGATTGGACACTAAGCACGTCACCCGTTTCCTAGGTTAAGCAGTTAAATCAAGTTTACATTTAATTCCACAAGAAATCAAGTAAAATACTATGTCAAGAATTACTGAGATTTGGCCAGCTTTACTTGCCCACTAATGCATAATTAAGTCCAAAAAAATAATTAGCAAGCTACAGGGTTTGGCAAGGTACACTTGCCCACTGATGTATAACTAAGTCCAGGAAATAGGTAGCAAAGCTGCAAGTTTCGGCAAGGTACACTTGCCTGTGGTTCCGGCTCTGATTTCGGCTCTGACTTCAGTTGGATTTGCAGGCGGTACTCTGGTTGCTGAAACAAACATCACCATCAGATCCAGAAAATATCAATCAGCTAGAAACGCCTGTCCTTGGTCCAATTTGGAGACAAGGGCAAAAACGGCAGTTTCGGGTCAAAATGGGGTCCACATGCGGGTCCGCTTTGCACCGAAAAATGTGTCAGGGTTAAAGGTCTCCAAATTCACCAAACTTAGTGTCAACAGGTCAGGAACGATAATACGAACCCAACGAAACTTCTAGAATTGGATTCCGATGAGCCGATCACAAAATCGCCCGTCGAACGGGGCCTGTGGGGCCCACGACACGCGATTTCGTCAACGTTCTCAGAATTGAACCAAACTTGACCCACAGGACCAGCGTATTTCTACGAGTCTGATGGCGCAAGTTTCGTCTCGATCCGACGTGTGTACACAAAGTTAGGGCACGTTCCAGAAAGTACGGATACAGGGCGATGTCCGCGGATACGCGTTGATCCCGGTGTGCACGCACACCCGAATCAGTTTCTGCGAAATTCCACACGTCCGTATCGACGATGCGCACGTATTTGTGAAGACCGCGCACGACCAAGTCATCCCGTTTGGCGGGGCGTACTCAGTTCCGGGGTGAAACATGGTCTATTTTTCCTGTTTTTGGATCGCGGTGTGCGATCACCACAGGATGCGATGCCCCGAGGAGTTTGTCCGGGCACCGAGAGGGTCATACAGGCTTCACAACGTAATTTGCGGAATCGAAAACAGAGCTACGAACAAAAAGTTACAAGTACCTGAAGGAGACCCGAAAACCGGGGTCTGGATCGTGTCCGACACGTGTCCGACTCGTGTCGGACACAGGGGAAGAATCTAGGGTTAGGGTTTGGGGACTCCGGCGAGGGGCGGCGCTGGGCGGCCGGGCTGAGACGGAGGGGGCCGGGGATGGTGCTGCCAGGCGGTGGTCGGGCTCGCGGCGGAGCTGGAGGCGGCGCGGCGGCGATGCTCGAGCTGCTGCGGCCTGCTGCTGTCGTCGACGGCGCTCGACGGAGGAGGAAGGAGGGGCGGCGTCCGGCGACAGCTGTAGGGAGGCGGCGAGGCGAGGGAGGCGTCGGCGACGGCGGGCAGCGGCGCTACGGGCGGTGGCAGCGGCAGCGGAGGGGAGTTGACGGTGGTGGAGGCTCGACTAGGGGGTGCTAGGGTTTAAATAGGGTGGCCGGGCGGTTGGGGAGGCCGAGACGGGCGGGGAGAGGGGCGGAGAAGGCGACGCTCGCAGGGACGTGGCCGGGCAGCGCGGCGCGAGGCGGGCGGAGCGACGCCGGACGCGGGGAGAGGAGAGGGTCGTGGGGGAGAGAGTGGGGGCCGTTTACGGGCGCGGCGGGTCGGGTTCGAGCAGACCCGACCCGATAGGGGAGCGGGTGGGCCGGCCCAAGGGCCGTGGGCCGGGCTGGGGGAATGGGTTTATATTTAAAAAAAATAATAATAATAATAATAATAATATTAAAATCAGTAATTAAATAAATAAATAAATAGTTTTTAGGTGTTTTAAAATAGGTCCGGGGTCCGATAAATTCCAGAAAAATTACCCTAAGTCCAATTTTTCATTTTACATCCAAAAATATTATTTTCATAATATTTTATATTGTTTATTATCATTTAAAAATTGTTGAATAATTAAAACCTTATTTTTAAATTACAGGAAATTCCCAGAAAATTTTAGAAAATTGTGAAAAATCCAGTTTTTAAAATTTTGAAAAAATCAGAGGGTTTACAATCTACCCCCCTTAAGAGGATTGCGTCCTCGCAATCAAAGAATAACCGGTCAGCAGAGATGACACGGTTGCAGGTATCGTTCGAAAAACATATCACAAGATACTTAGGGAATTATCGTTTCCCTAAAAATGAAAGTTATGCACTTCCAGAGAAAATCTAGTTAAACAAAGAAAACTACAACTTTTATGAAAACCAGGTTGTTATTAACAAGTTGCAATTTACTAGGTTGGGGCTGAGGTCACGAACCAATAGGCACGAGCTACAACAAGACTAGAAACGGATAACTACGAATCACTTACTCGCATCAGCGTCCTCCACAGTCATCGTGTAGGCTTGTCCTCGTCCTTGAGGTAGATTCCTCTGCTGCTGCTGAGCTTGCTGAAAAAGTGCTGCTTGAGGTGCCAGAGGTGGCCTCGGTGCTGGTAAAGCTGGTTGGTTTGCCCTTCGTGCTCCATCTTGATGCTGAGGATAGTCTTTGGCTATGTGTTGATTGGTGCCGCAAATAAAGCATAAGCCCAACTTGCGTCTGCAGTCCTTCTCGACATGGCCTATCTTGCCTCAGTAGTGACAGGTAGGAAGGGTCTGCAAAGCTGTCCTGGGTGGCTGGTTCGTGTGAGATCTCTTTGCAGATTCTTCTGGTGATGCTCTGTCTGGTGCTGAGGTGATTGGCCACTTGTGGCGAGACTCTCTCCTGGTGACGCGTTCCATGCGTCGGGCTACAGCGAGAACGTCTGAGTAGGAGGTAGGTACGACGGATCCGATGAGTCTCTGTAGCTCGAAGTTCAGTCCTTCGAAGAACTTCTCGGCCTTCTCTTCCTCTGTCGGGATCAGGGTTGGGGCGAAGCGGCTCAGACGAATGAATTCTGCGTTGTACTCTTCCACCGTCATAGAGTCCTGAGTGAAGCGATTGAACTTGTCCCGAAGTTCTGATCGAGCGATAGCCGGGATGTACATCTCTTGGAAGAGTCTGGAGAACTCCTCCCAAGTGACTCGGTCTGGTCCGAGTCGCGTCTCCTCAGACAACCACCAGTGGTGCGCATTGCCTGTCAATTGCATTCGGACGGCAGTCATCCAGCGTTCCCGTGGAAGCTCAGCTGCTTCAAGTTGATGCCGAATGTTGGTGAGCCATTCATGAACTTCTGTGGGCTCTTCCTTGCCGGAGAAAGTACGGGGCTTCAGTTGGCGGAAGTCAATGATTGAGCCCGTCGATAGCCGTCGAACTGGTAGGTTGGCCTGCTCCAGTGCAGTTACTATACTGTCCCTCCAGAAGTTAGCTTCGCGACGCTGAGCCTCATGTTGGACTTGTTGCTGAGCTTGTATCATCGCGTAGATCATTTGGAATATCTGCTGCCCGTCAATTGGCTGTTCTTGTGGGAGTACGGGCGTTGGTGGAACGAACTGCGACGGAGGTGGAATGTCATCGCGTCGGAATCGGGAGGTAGGTTGACCTGCCTGCTGGCTTGGTTGAGTTGAGGGAACTCCTCCGACTGGTGTCACTTCGTCGTCATAGGTGACACCTGTAGCTTGTGGTGTTCCGACGGGAGTCTCGGTGCATTCTTGTGGGTCCATTTCCCTGTATCCAAAATAAACAATAAGAGGCACACAGGAATCAAGGCAAGATGCAAGTCAAAATTAGTTCGAGTACGATACAGATATCAAAAACGATTCAAGCAAGTGGATGAGATCCTAAAAACCTATCCTATTCTTTATTGCAGGCATATTCGGTCCCTAAGTTGAAACCGAACAATTTAGTCGTTGACCTGCATGGGCCACCACAAAAACCATGTCACGCCCCAGTCCCAAAATATCGAGGGACTTAGCACGTGAACAATGGCCAGCAGCACACATTGATGGACAACCCAATTTAATGGATCCATCAGGGCATGCTTAAGCTGTGGTGCCCCGTTTCCCCTATTCGGGGAGCGCGGCTAAGAAATACAAGACGGTATCGTTCGATCGGGATAGATTGAATCAAGAACTCATCCTCGTTATGGATTTGTCTCTTCGGAATCGATTCCCATATTCAGTGGACCGTGCCCCCGGGATCGACTTAGCGGCAGAGTCAGGAGGGACCTCTCCGCTGCATTCTTTGTTGCCTAGTTTTTGCTGTCGCTTGTTGCTTTCGTGCCTTGAGTTGGTTTTCGGATTTGCTTGGTTTTCTTGAACAGTTTTGATGGATTTTATTGCTTTCGTTCTTAGGACTGCTCTTCAATTCCGATAACGGAAAGAGAGAAAGAAGTATTGATCAGCTGTTCGTGGCAATGCAGGTGATCAAGCAGTAGGCGTCGCTCGAGCGGACTCCTAAAGCACTTCTTTCTTTTTCCTTCCAACTACCAAAGTGAGTGGCTACCAACCCGATTAGCTAGCCCTTCTTGCTAGTCTTCACATTCTAAATCTTGTGTTCGTGCTTGCCCCGATCAAACGATACCAAGTAAATAACTAAAAGATATCAAGACAATAAGGGAATAGACTTGGGAAATATTGCTTGTCAAATGAAACTTGTGAACGGTTACTTACTTAGATGCTTGCTCATTTGGAATGTTCATCATATGCATAAATTATATGTTAGAATGTATATTTCTTCTTAAAACTGTGCTATGTATAGAACTCATTTTCAATGCAATAACTCAACAGGAAGACTATACAAAAGTAAATCTTGCCTGTTACTGCCATGCTCCTGATATGCCCTGATTTGCCTCGATGCTAACTTAGTGTACTGCGTTGATCACGGACAACTTGTGCACAAGGTCTTAGTTCCTGCGGACGGTCGCTGGGGCACCGGCACCGATCCGATCCGGACGGAACTCATGATAGTCGCCTGCTATAGGACGAAATGCCTGGGGACGTCCTGATCTATGCGTCGCACGGCACTCCATACTGAGACTAGCCCGTCCATTATGGCAACGTGCCAGTGATCCCCTTTGTATATTTAAACCTGTTGCTACTAACTTGTGTCTTCTTGGCAGGGAAGGCAAGGTAAGTATTATGCAGGTGGTTCAGACGGGCAGGTAAATGTCACCGAGCGGTGGCAGGTTATTTTATTAATTTCTATATTTAATTCTTGTTGTAAAAATGAACTAAGACAAGATAGAAACCCACAAATATGCATGCTTCATTAAAACAACGTGTTGATTGGTATAGTTGGGTTAGCTTGCCTTCACCAGTACGTTTTGATGTACTGACCCTCGTTGAAACAGGTTCCCCGCGCTAAGGAGAGCCGAGCGAGGAGCAGGAGACAAACCCCCAATCCAGTCCAAGCTGTAGGCACGCCTCGACCGTGCCAACCTTTTGAAGAAGCATTTTGAAGAAGAAGCTAGCCACCAAGTAACCATGCAACTTCGTGGCAAGGCAGTCGTTCTGACACAAGGTCTTATATTTTGAGTTTAGTAAGGATGTAATGTACAGGACTGCTATCTCATTTTGTGTCAACACTTTTGTAAGCCCATAGAGGCAATCCTTATGACTCAGTTCAAGGAGTTTGTAATAGATGTTCATATTATCAATAAAAAGAGAACTTTTCCATGTTTCAATATGTGTTTCAATTATCCGCGTACTCTGAATATGTGCTCGCTATGCGAAACAAAAATACTTAGTCTTATGTGGTGTGCAACCTAGGCCCGTACGGCGGTCACGCCCGGGGGACGACTATCGATTCCGCGGGATCGGGACGTGACATGTTGGTATCAGAGCACAGATTCAAGTTCCTTTGACTCTTGAACTGGAAAAGTTCCCTTAACGATAAATCCCTGTGCGAACTCCTGAACTCGTTAAGGCCAAAATGAGATACGTTCATGCAATAAGTTCATAATACATTATGATCCTGATATAATTTACTTTCCTTACAAGGAACGACGCAAGCGCAACCATCAGCGCTAGCGCCAGGCGAGACAAGGACTCAGGAGAGCAGTTTCGGAACTTCAGGAAGCATTCGGAGCCAACGGGGCATGTCTCGATCAGATTTACTTCAACAGGTGATGCAAATGTTCACGGAGCAACGACAGAGGGATGATGCCCACCAAGCCAAGTTCGAGAGCAACCTAGAGGCCCGGCTCTCAGTCCAGCAAAAGCAGGTAGATACCCTGCAACAGCTTGTTCAGACCCTGGCCTCCAACAATTCTGCCGCAACGACAGCTACACCAGTGGAGCAGCCAGCGCTTGAAGTCGAGACACCGCTAGCGCCAAGGACGAGGGAAGTTGTAAACTCTCTCACCAAAAATAGGTATTTTGTGTATATTTTATATTATTATATTTATTATAGATGTTGAATTTATTTAGAATATTCTCTTAGTTAATTAGAAAATAAAATTTTTAGTATTTTACTTATATAAATATTCATTTAGAATTATTTTAGGTTATTTTAGATTTTTGGAGATTTTTCTAGAGTTTTTTGTAATTAAAACTTAGAAAACATAAATTTTTAGGACTTCTATGATTTACTATACGACCATACTTGCATGTCGTTCCTACCAAATATTTATTTTAGTTTAAAATATTTAATTATATTTTTGTAATTTATTTAGAATTTTAAGAAATTTATTTAGATTTTAAAATTATTTAGGATTTATTTGGATATATATATAGTCTTAATCTTAGATAGATGCTAATTTAGTGTTAATAGATATTAATAAGATTTTATAAATTATTTGTATTATCTTTAATTATATTTAAGATTATAAATTATTGAGATAAATTCAAACTCTATTTTAAATTAATTCAAATCCTGAATCTACTAGGAAATCAACTTCATGCATATCCTATCCTTATTTAAATTCATCATAATCCTATCCAAATTAACCAATCCTAGTCGTATTTAATTAAATAGTATCCACCATTATAAATACCTCATCCTTCATTTTTTTTCCCCAAATTCCTCTCTTTTTCGTCCAAAAATAGTCAAAATTCGTTATAAATTCAGCCTTATTTTCTACTAGTTATGACGAATTAAAAAGACGATATCTCCTAGCTCCGGACTTCAAACGTGCTCCAGTTTTTTTTGTTAGAACGATAATGAGGTTAGCTTTCTGATTATATAAATTGTTTTTCTAAATTATGAGTATTAAATTCTGGAAAATTCGTAGAGCACAGTATGTCTGAAAATAGATGTATTTTGATGTTTTCGCGATTCCGGGAGAACCAGGAATCAGAATCATGAACCGTTTAAAGTTTCAGAAAACTAATATCGAGATCATCGACATATATTTTTCCCAGTATTTATTTCAAAGTATTTACATACTGTTAATTCTATAGAACTTCTAGATTAGAATTTAACCATCGGTGCATAATACAAAATTTGTATGTGCCATAATTCCCAAACGAATTTGAATTCGGACGAGCCGTAAATTCTAGTATGTTTTTGATGCTGAAATCTACAGGAAATCATGCATAAAAGTCGAGTTTGTATCGGTTGACTTTTCGGTCAATAGATCGTCTCGATTTGTGTGCCATGAGTCTCGAGTTGATAAAATTTAATTTCTTTGGACAAAATTTAGGAATTAACATAAAAATCAGAATAATAAGATTAAAATAGGATTTTAGAGTAATTATTCCAGAATTAAATAAATTAAAATAAATTATCTTTTGACGTGATAAATTTGTAATACATAGGCTATTTGGACTGTGACTTGGACTCTGATTCATACCAACAGCAGGACCCCAGGCAAGATACCTTGCCAAATTGTTTACAGTACTTTGCATGCTATTTATTTTTCTGTTTATTTATTGCATGTGTAGTTCGTTCAGTCATTACTATATATATTAGATATGTTGACACACACTTGACACCTAGTATCATGAGAAGACAATCATTAGGCGTATGGGCTTTTAACCACTCTGGTAAACCGTAGTATATAGTTCGCACTACGGGCGTATGTCACGCTGGTCGCTACCCCCGCGGTATGTCGATTTTTGGAGTCTCGCTGGTCGCTACCCCCGCGGTATGTCAATTTTTGATGTCCATTGACGTGTGTGTGAGTTGTGAGGTAGATCGAGTAGCCTACCCTTGCCCATACATTAAAAAGTTATCCTTATTTGCATTCATATAGATTGTCTTATACAGCGTACTTATTTATTTTCAAACCATATGCATGTTTACTGTATTCAAATTGGCTCGTATTTTCTGTATCTTGTTACGTCCCTCTGAGGACCTGGTCCGCTGCCAGGTGTATCTTTTCTTGAGTATTTGCAGGAGCGCAGATTTGGATGGTTACATATGATCCGAGGATATCTTCTCTTCGAGCTGTGATGGATAGCTGGTATTCTTATATTGTGTTGTGGTGTTGTACTCATATTGTATTTGCTCTTATATTCGAGTTGGTAGTGGATTTGTTTCCATCCAACTATCATCCTTAGATTTTCATCCAACTATCATCCTTAGATACTTCTTATTGAGATCTAGTTTCATAGATACTGGTTATTTATTTCTATATAATTTTGGTGGATGAGATTTAGATTTTACCCTGTGACTTGTATTACATTTTATACCACTTGTGGATTTTATATTCATATTACAGCGTACGTATGGATTTGGTTTCCATATATTGGAGTTGTCATATCCATGCGGCTGGCATGCTTACGTGTCCTAGTCCTACGTATTTTTGGGACTGGGACGTGACATATTTTTGTGGTGGTCCATGCAGGTCGAGAGCATATTGTCTCGGTTACGTTACTGTACCGAACAAGCCTGCACCTAGGACTAGAGTATAGGATCTCATCCACAATTGACTGTGATTTATCTCCTCCTATCTGTTCTATTTTGAACAATTGTATCCTGCTTGATTCATGTGCTTCCCTAATAATTTTTTGAATATAGTCTTCTGCTAGAATATAGGAACCCCTGTTATTAGGATGATAATTAGAGTAGCACACCTATTAAGAATACAACGAGAATATAGACACACCACTAAGTTTAGAATATCTAGTGAACCTAGAATTCCTTATCTTTAGATTGTTATACTATTACCCCTTGATGTATTAAGAAGACTTGAGAGTAGTATAGACACTACTAGAGTTAGTTAGAAGTTTTACCATAATGTTTGACACCTAGTATCACATAGTCTTTTGACCTATTAATTGAAGTGTAACCGAATGATATTTATCACATGCTAGCAAAAGACGACAGTGTTTATTCAGACCATAGAATTTAGAGGTCCTTACCCTATTTGGTCAACTAGCGACTTAGATAAGGAGGTTGTATGATAACTGTAGAGATTGTAGAGTCTTTTATTATTATTGCTTATGTTATTTTTGCTTTTGCGAACTTGAATTATTTTGTACATTCTCTCATCATAATCCAGCGTTATATTTTCTGTGCTACCTTGAATTATGCTGCTATTATAGCCTAGTTTTTGCAAGCTTAACTTATATCGAGCTTGTTCATGACATATGTGTTATTGGGGCCTGATCAACCACACTAATACAAATTGTCTAATCAGAATCAGTATATTATGGTCTAGCTAGCCATAATGCGCTTGATTCGCCCTTCGCAATAGTATTTTACGTGGATTGAGATGTATAGTGGACCAGTAGACAAATATACTTACCCTCTAGATACGACAAAGCATATCATATCAAGTATATAACTGCACCGATGTGAGCATGCGAATAGGAAATTACCAAATTAAGATTTTAATCCACAACTGTCTTGACAATTCCCATTTGAATTCTTTAAACGCTTTGATTCCCATACTTCCATTCTATTACCCCTCCTTGAACTCTTTTCCGTTGCTTTCCGTCTTCCCTTGTTTCGGAAAGACGAAATCTCGTGCTTGGATATAAGTGATACACGGATAGTACAAGATATACCCCATAGGCCAATCACATTATTTGGTGACTATCTTTCATAATTGATTAAGGGCATATCACATATGGTATAGTTGGTGTTAAAGTTTTGAGATTGAATGACATGAGAAAATAAATTGAGGAATATTTTTCTTAAGTGTAAGAGCCTTATGTGATAGATGGGTAAATTCTAAGTTGGGTAGAAATTACATTATTAAACTTGAAGAGAATTCTTTTAGATTGTGATCAAGTAGGATTAGATTGAGAGATTAAGTCCTTTTAAATATGGAGAATTTTAAAAGAAGGATTAAGATAATGAGGATTTAATGAATTTTAAAAATCTTGATATTGAGGACCCAATATTTATACTTTGAGCACATGATTTAAATTTTGAATATTAAAGGATAAATCATCGATTTAAATTTTTAGGATAAATATAGAATTTTAGACTTGAACAACTGGTGAATTAGATTTAAATTTTACAATTTGATGATTTGAATTAAACGTTTAATTTTGATTGTTGGGTCACCTATTTAAAATATTGAGGATGTAAATTGAGTTTAAATATTTGAAGAGTACAAAATTCTTAATTTGAGAATAGGAATAAGATTTGATTAGAATTGTTTATTGCTCAAAGTCTAGAGGAGATTATGATAGTTGGAAATGGTGATATAAATTTTGATGTGGGATGTCATATAGACTTGAGTTAGATTTGAATGTTGATTAAAAAAAAAAATCGAGAAGAGATTACGACAGGTTCAATTTTGATTTAAACAGTGGTTATCTTAATTTTGAAGTGATCGCGATAGATTTGAATAGATTTTGTTATTTAAATTTTGGAAGAGATTGCGATTGACGTACCTTATGTATGAATGTGAAGGATTTAACAAATTATGCTTTATTTTAATTTCGAGGACGAAATTATTTTAAGTTTGGTAGATTGTAAACTCTCTCACCCAAAATAGATATTTTGTGTATATTTTATATTATTATATTTATTATAGATGTTGAATTTATTTAGAATATTCTCTTAGTTAATTAGAAAATAAAATTTTTAGTATATTTACTTATATAAATATTCATTTAGAATTATTTTAGGTTATTTTAGATTTTTGGAGATTTTTCTAGAATTTTTGGTAATTAAAACTTAGAAAACATAAATTTTTAGGACTTTTATGATTTACTATACGACCATACTTGCATGTCGTTCCTACCAAATATTTATTTTAGTTTAAAATATTTAATTATATTTTTGTAATTTATTTAGAATTTTAAGAAATTTATTTAGATTTTAAAATTATTTAGGATTTATTTGGATATATATAGTCTTAATATTAGATAGATGCTAATTTAGTGTTAATAGATATTAATAAGATTTTATAAATTATTTGTATTATCTTTAATTATATTTAAGATTATAAATTATTGAGATAAATTCAAACTCTATTTTAAATTAATTCAAATCCTGAACCTACTAGGAAATCAACTTCATGCATATCCTATCCTTATTTAAATTTATCATAATCCTATCCAAATTAACCAATCCTAGTCATATTTAATTAAGTAGTATCCACCATTATAAATACCTCATCCTTCATATTTTTCTTCCCCAAATTTCTCTCTTTTTTCGTCCAAAAATAGTCAAAATTTGTCATAAATTCAGCCTCATTTTCTACTAGTTATGACGAATTAAAAAGACGATATCTCCTAGCTCCGGACTTCAAACGTGCTCCAGTTTTTTTTGTTAGAACGATAAATGAGGTTAGCTTTTTGATTATATAAATTGTTATTCTAAATTATGAGTATTAAATTCTAGAAAATTCGTAGAGCACAGCATGTCCAAAAATAGATGTGTTTCGATGTTTTCGCGATTTCGGGAGAACCAGGAATCAGAATCATGAACCGTTTAAAGTTTCGGAAAGCTAATGTCGAGATCATCGACATATATTTTTCCCAGAATTTATTTCAAAGTATTTATATACTGTTAATTCTATAGAACTTCTAGGTTAGAATTTAACCATCGGTGCACAATACAAAATTTGTATGTGCCATAATTCCCAAACGAATTTGAATTCGGACGAGCCATAAATTTTAGTATATTTTTGATGCTGAAATCTACAGAAAATCATACATAAAAGTTGAGTTTGTATCGGTTGACTTTTTGGTCAACAGATCGCCTCGATTTGTGTGCCATGAGTCTCGAGTTGATAAAATTTAGTTTCTTTGGACAAAATTTAGGAATTAACATAAAAATCAGAATAATAAGATTAAAATAGGATTTTAGAGTAATTATTCTAGAATTAAATAAATTAAAATAAATTATCTTTTGACGTGATAAATTTGTAATACATAGGCTATTTGGACTGTGACTTGGACTCTGATTCATACCAGCAGCAGGACCCCAGGCAAGATACCTTACCAAATTATTTACAGTACTTTGCATGCTATTTATATTTCTGTTTATTCATTGCATGTGTAGTTCGTTCAGTCATTACTATATATATTAGATATGTTGACACACACTTGACACCTAGTATCATGAGAGGACAATCATTAGGCGTATGGGCTTTTAACCACTCTGGTAAAGCGTAGTATATAGTTTGTACTACGGGCGTGTGTCACGCTGGTCGCTACCCCCGCGGTATGTCAATTTTTGGAGTCTCGCTGGTCGCTACCCCCGCGGTATGTCAATTTCTGATGTCTATTGACGTGTGTGTGAGTTGTGAGGTAGATCGAGTAGCCTACCCTTGCCCATACGTCAAAAAGTTGTCCTCATTTGCATTCATATAGATTGTCTTGTACAGCGTACTTATTTATTTTCAAACCATATGCATGTTTACTGTATTCAAATTGGCTCGTATTTTCTGTATCTTGTTACGTCCCTCTGAGGACCTGGTCCGCTGCCAGGTGTATCTTTTCTTGAGTATTTGTAGGAGCGCAGATTTGGATGGTTACATGTGATCCGAGGATGTCTTCTCTTCGAGCTGTGATGGATAGCTGGTATTCTTATATTGTGTTGTGGTGTTGTACTCATATTGTATTTGCTCTTATATTCGAGTTGGTAGTGGATTTGTTTCCATCCAACTATCATCCTTAGATACTTCTTATTGAGATCTAGTTTCATAGATACTGGTTATTTATTTCTATATGATTTTGGTGGATGAGATTTAGATTTTATCTTGTGACTTGTATTATATTTTATACCACTTGTGGATTTTATATTCATATTACAGCGTACGTATGGATTTGGTTTCCATATATTGGAGTTGTCATATCCATGCGGCTGGCATGCTTACGTGTCCTAGTCCTACGTATTTTTGGGACTGGAGCGTGACAGAAGTGTCTGCCTTCGCTTTTGGCAACTTCAAGAAGGTCTGCAATACGACATTTGATGGGACTGAGGACCCGATCGTGGCCCTAGGTTGGCTCGCCGAGCTTGAAGATCATTTTTCTCTCCTAGAAGTGCCGGAAGACAAGCGCGTCACCTGTGCCCAACTATTGCTTCGCCTCAACGCGCACGACTGGTGGGACGTGCATCGACGATCTCTTCAACTTGGCCATGGAGAGGAGGCGATCGCGTGGATGACTTTTCGTGCCACGTTTGAGGAGGAGTTTATACCCCCACCTCTACGCCGTCAACGGGAAAATGATTTCGTTCAGCTCTGGCAGGGCAGCATGACGGTAAAGCAATATTCGACAGAATTCAACAAACTGGCCAAATTTGCTATCGCTTATCTACCGGATGTAGCAAGTCGTGCCAGACGATTCAAAGGAGGGCTACGTCCAGGCATCCACGGGCACGTAGCCGTTCCGCAGTATCAGACGATAAGGGAAGTCTTAAACCATGCCCTCTTCCTGGAACCGCAGTATCCTCACGTTGCTGCCGGCGCTGTGCAAACTTCCAATCACAAACGCCAAGGCAATGATAGAGGAAACAACGCTGCAAAGCGTCCAATTAACGGCGGTAAACAGCGTGGAGACACCAACAATACCTGCAACTTTTACAGGAAGCCGGGGCATATCGAAAAAGATTGTCGCCGCAAGCTTGGGACTTGCCTCCGTTGCGGCGATCCAGGCCATCAGATTAGCAGCTGTCCGCTTCGTCCACCGCAACAACCAGATCAGACTCCGGCTCCTCAGGCAAATCGAGCGGCGCCTCAGCAAGGGCGTAATCAAGCTCAGGGCCGGGTCTACACCATGACACGGGAAGAAGCTCTAACTTCGAATACCGTCGTGTCAGGTACCTTACTTTTCAATAATATACCTGCTCGCGTTCTATTTGATTCAGGTGCAACCCATAGCTTTATTTCTACAAACTTCGCCACGGAGAACAATGTGAAAATGACTCCGTTGTATTTAGATTTAAGCGTTAGCACCCCATCTGGTACAAAAATACCTGTCTGTTCAGCATGTCTAGGCGGTTATATCTGTATTGGGGAGAGAAAGCTGTCACTTGATGTTTTAGTTCTTGATGTACGGGACTACGATATCATTTTGGGAATGGATTGGCTCAGCGCGTGCGCGACAACTATAGAGTGTGCAGAGAAGCGAGTTATTTTTCGTCTGCCCGGAGAAGCCGTGTTCTGTTATACCAGTAGTCCAGCGAACGATGCGAACAGGGCCTGCATGGTGATTTCGGCAAAATCTGCTCGGCGAATGCTCTACACAGGCTGCGAGGGATTCCTAGCGTCAGTTCGGGACACACGGCAGGACTATGCAAGCATCGAGTCTACTTCCGTTGAGGCAGAGTTTCCCGATGTATTCCCGAGCGAACTACCCGGCATGCCGCCAGACCGAGAGATTGAATTCACTATCGATACATTCCCAAATACGCAGCCAATCTCCAAACCTCCGTACAGAATGGCACCTGCAGAGCTGAATGAATTAAAGTGCCAACTCCAAGAATTACTTGATCGTGGGTTTATCCGTCCGAGCGTGTCTCCTTGGGGCGCTCCTGTGCTCTTTGTGAAAAAGAAGGACGGAACGCTACGCCTCTGCATTGACTATAGAGAATTGAACAAGGTCACAATCAGAAACAAATATCCTCTGCCACGGATAGACGACTTGTTTGATCAGTTACAAGGGGCAATGGTGTTTTCTAAGATTGATCTTCGCTCGGGTTACCACCAGCTGAAGATTAAGCCAGAAGACGTGCCCAAGACTGCTTTTAGAACCCGCTACAGCCATTACAAGTTTTCTGTGATGCCGTTTGGACTGATGAATGCCCCTGCTGTATTCATGGATGTTATGAATCATGTATTTAGGCCTTTCATCGATAAATTCGTGGTGGTTTTTATCGATGACATTTTGGTGTACTCGAAGACTAGGGATGAGCACGCAGGACACCTGCGGATGGTGCTGCAGACCCTTCGAGACAACAAGTTATACGCCAAACTGAGTAAATGTGAATTCTGGTTGAACAGTATCTCATTTTTGGGGCATATCATCTCCTCGGAAGGCATCTCAGTTGATCCGAAGAAGATAGAAGCAATTACACAGTGGAAACGACCGGAGTCAGCTAGCGACATCCGAAGTTTCCTTGGTCTGGCAGGTTACTACCGCAGATTTATACAAAATTTTGCTATAATTGCTTCACCCTTGACTCAGTTGACACGAAAGGGTGCTAAGTTTACTTGGACAGAGGACTGTGAAGCTTCATTTACGGAGTTAAAGCAGCGCCTCGTCTCTGCCCCAATCCTCACTCTGCCGAACGGACCGGATGACTTTAAAATATATAGTGATGCCTCAGGAAAGGGTCTAGGATATGTCCTGATGCAGCGCGATAAAGTCATAGCCTATGCGTCGAGGCAGTTAAAGCCTCACGAGAAAAATTATCCGACGCATGACTTAGAACTGGCGGCGGTAGTGTTTGCGTTGAAGCTGTGGCACCACTACCTTTATGGTGTACCGTGTGAAATCTATACGGACCATAAAAGCTTGAAATACTTGTACACTCAAAAGGATTTGAATCTTCGGAAGTGGCGATGGCTTGAACTCCTCAGCGACTTCGATCTCACGATCAGATACACGCCTGGAAAGGGAAACGTAGTAGCTGACGCGTTGAGTCGAGTGTTTGTAGGGAGTTTGGTTATTGATGATAGGCTGCGCCGAGATCTTGAATTACTGGGTATTACACTAAAAATAAGATATAAGAAGTGGGCGCAAGTAGCTCAACTGCGCCTCGAGCCTGACTTGTTACACAAAGTGAAGGCCGCTCAGAAGGATGACCCGTTCCTGCAGAAGATTCATGCCCTCATCTTGGCAGGAAAGGCGTCCGACTTTGCGGTAAGCACGGATGGGATGCTTCGAGTAAAGGGAAGACTATGCGTTCCGAACGACGTGGCCCTTAGACAAAAGATACTCACGGAAGCTCACTATGCTAGTTATACTTCTCATCCGGATAGCACTAAGATGTATCGGGATCTTCGCACGATGTTTTGGTGGCACGGCTTGAAACGGGATGTGGCGCAATTTGTGTCGCATTGCATGGCTTGTCAACGAGTGAAGGCCGAACACCAGAAATCAGGCGGAGAGCTTTAGAACCTTGCTATTCCGGAGTGGAAATGGGATGATATAACGATGGACTTTATTGTTGGCTTGCCGAGGACGCAACGGGGACATGATGCAGTCTGGGTTATCGTCGATCGACTCACCAAGTCAGCTCACTTTCTGCCTATCAAATCTACTTGGAGTGCCGACCTCCTGGCTCAGATATATCTCAACGAAATCATTCGACTCCATGGCGTGCCCGTATCTATAGTCTCCGATAGAGATGGTCGATTTATATCACGTTTCTGGGGAAGCCTGCAGTCAGCAATGGGGACGAAGTTAAAGTTTAGCTCCGCCTACCATTCACAGACCGACGGCCAAACCGAACGTGTCAACCAGATCCTCGAAGACATGCTGCGACTCTACGCCTTGGACACGAAGACTAGTTGGGACCTTCATCTACCTTTAGCCGAATTTGCTTACAACAATAGTTATCAATCAAGCATTCAGATGGCACCGTATGAGGCATTATACGGGCGGAAGTATAGATCTCCTATCTGTTGGGACGAAGTCGGGGAGCGGCAAGTACTTGGCCCTGAGCTCGTGGAGCAGACCGTCCAGAAGGTTCGGCTGATTCGGGACAGATTAAAGATAGCTCAAAGTCGTCAGAAGAGCTATGCGGATGTTCATCGGAGACCACTAGAGTTTCAAGTAGGCGACCGGGTATTCCTCAAGGTCTCGCCCATGCGAGGAGTCAGCAGGTTCGGAGCGAAGGGAAAGCTAAGTCCACGATTTGTCGGCCCGTTTGAAATACTAAAGCGGGTTGCTTCAGTTGCTTATCAGATTGCCCTACCACCATCCCTATCTGACGTACATGATATATTCCATGTTTCCCAACTTAGAAAATATGTGTACGATCCAAGCCAAGTGGTAGACCTAGGACAACTGAACCTTAAGCCCGACTTGACGTATGTAGAACAACCGGTACAAATTTTGGTTAGAAAAGAAAAGCTGCTTCGGACCCGTCCGGTTTCTCTAGTGCGCGTGCTTTGGCGGAATCACTCTGTCGAAGAATCTACTTGGGAGCTCGAATCTGATATGAGGGAACGGTTCCCCTCATTATTTCTTAGTGGTAGGTTCTATTCCTTAAGTTTTGGGACGAAACTTCCAATTAGTTGGGTAGGATGTGGTGCCCCGTTCCCCCTATTCGGGGAGCGCGGCTAAGAAATACAAGACGGTATCGTTCGATCGGGATAGATTGAATCAAGAACTCATCCTCGTTATGGATTTGTCTCTTCGGAATCGATTCCCATATTCAGTGGACCGTGCCCCCGGGATCGACTTAGCGGCAGAGTCAGGAGGACCTCTCCGCTGCATTCTTTGTTGCCTAGTTTTTGCTGTCGCTTGTTGCTTTCGTGCCTTGAGTTGGTTTTCGGATTTGCTTGGTTTTCTTGAACGGTTTCGATGGATTTCATTGCTTTCGTTCTTAGGACTGCTCTTCAATTCCGATAACGGAAAGAGAGGAAGAAGTATTGATCAGCTGTTCGTGGCAATGCAGGTGATCAAGCAGTAGGCGTCGCTCGAGCGGACTCCTAAAGCACTTCTTTCCTTTTCCTTCCAACTACCAAAGTGAGTGGCTACCAACCCGATTAGCTAGCCCTTCTTGCTAGTCTTCACATTCTAAATCTTGTATTCGTGCTTGCCCCGATCAAACGATACCAAGTAAATAACTGAAAGATATCAAGATAATAAGGGAATAGACTTGGGAAATATTGCTTGTCAAATGAAACTTGTGAACGGTTACTTACTTAGATGCTTGCTCGTTTGGAATGTTCATCATATGCATAAATATAAGTTAGAATGTATATTTCTTCTTAAAACTGTGCTATGTATAGAACTCATTTTTAATGCAATAACTCAACAGGAAGACTATGCAAAAGTAAATCTTGCCTGTTACTGCCATGCTCCTGATATGCCCTGATTTGCCTCGATGCTAACTTAGTGTACTGCGTTGATCACGGACAACTTGTGCACAAGGTCTTAGTTCCTGCGGACGGTCGCTGGGGCACCGGCACCGATCCAATCCGGACGGAACTCATGATAGTCGCCTGCTATAGGACGGAATGCCTTGGGACGTCCTGATCTATGCGTCGCACGGCACTCCGTACTGAGACTAGCCCGTCCATTATGGCAACGTGCCAGTGATCCCCCTTGTATATTTAAACCTGTTGCTACTAACTTGTGTCTTCTTGGCAGGGAAGGCAAGGTAAGTATTATGCAGGTGGTTCAGACGGGCAGGTAAATGTTACCGAGCGGTGGCAGGTTATTTCATTGATTTTTATATCTAATTCTTGCTGTAAAAATAAACTAAGGCAAGATAGAAACCCACAAATATGCATGCTTCATTAAAACAACGTGTTGATTGGTATAGTTGGGTTAGCTTGCCTTCATCAGTACGTTTCGATGTACTGACCCTCGTTGAAACAGGTTCCCCGCGCTAAGGAGAGCCGAGCGAGGAGCAGGAGACAAACCCCCAATCCAGTCCAAGCTGTAGGCACGCCTCGACCGTGCCAACCTTTTGAAGAAGCATTTTGAAGAAGAAGCTAGCCACCAAGTAACCATGCAACTTCGTGGCAAGGCAGTCGTTCCGACACAAGGTCTTATATTTTGAGTTTAGTAAGGATGTAATGTACAGGACTGCTATCTCATTTTGTGTCAACACTTTTGTAAGCCCATAGAGGCAATCCTTATGACTCAGTTCAAGGAGTTTGTAATAGATATTCATATTATCAATAAAAAGAGAACTTTTTCATGTTTCAATATGTGTTTCAATTATCTGCATACTCTGAATATGTGCTCGCTATGCGAAACAAAAATACTTAGCCTTGTGCGGTACGCAACCTAGGCCCGCACGACGGTCACGCCCGGGGGACGACTATCGATTCCGTGGGATCGGGGCGTGACATGTTGGTATCAGAGCACAGATTCAAGTTTCTTTGACTCTTGAACTGGAAAAGTTTCCTTAACGATAAATCCCTGTGCGAACTCCTGAACTCGTTAAGGCCAAAATGAGATACGTTCATGCAATAAGTCCATAATACATTATGACCCTGATGTAATTTACTTTCCTTACAAGGAACGACGCAAGCGCAACCATCAGCGCTAGCGCCAGGCGAGACAAGGACTCAGGAGAGCAGTTCCGGAACTTCAGGAAGCTCTCGGAGCCAACGGGGCATGTCTCGATCAGATTCACTTCAACAGGTGATGCAAATGTTCACGGAGCAACGATAGAGGGATGATGCCCGCCAAGCCAAGTTCGAGAGCAACCTAGAGGCCCGGCTCTCAGTACAGCAAAAGCAGGTAGATACCCTACAGCAGCTTGTTCAGACCCTGGCCTCCAATCATTCTGCCGCAACGACAGCTACACCAGTGGAGCAGCCAGCGCTTGAAGTCGAGACCTCGCTAGCGCCAAGGACGAGGAAAGTGACTGCCTTCGCCTTTGGCAACTTCAAGAAGGTCTGCAACACGACATTTGATGGGACTGAGGACCCGATCGTGGCCCTAGATTGGCTCGCCGAGCTTGAAGATCATTTTTCTCTCCTAGAAGTGCCGGAAGACAAGCGCGTCACCTGTGCCCAACTATTGCTTCGCCTCAACGCGCACGACTGGTGGGACGTGCATCGACGATCTCTTCAACTTGGCCATGGAGAGGAGGCGATCGCGTGGATGACTTTTCGTGCCGCGTTTGAGAAGGAGTTTATACCCCCACCTCTACGCCGTCAACGAAAAAATGATTTCGTTCAGCTCCGGCAGGGCAGCATGACGGTAAAGCAATATTCGGCAGAATTCAACAAACTGGCCAAATTTGCTACCGCTTATCTACCGGATGCAGCAAGTCGTGCCAGACGATTCGAAGGAGGGCTACGTCCTGGCATCCACGGGCACGTAGCCGTTCCGCAGTATCAGACGATGAGGGAATTCTTAAACCATGCCCTCTCCCTGGAACTGCAGTATCCTCACGTTGCTGCCGGCGCTGTGCAAACTTCCAATCACAAACGCCAAGGCAATGATATAGGAAACAACGCTGCAAAGCATCCAAATAACGGCGGTAAACAGCGTGGAGACACCAACAAGACCTGCAACTTTTGCAGGAAGCCAGGGCATATCGAAAAAGATTGTCGCCGCAAGCTTGGGACTTGCCTCCGTTGCGGCGATCCAGGCCATCAGATTAGCAGTTGTCCGCTTCGTCCACCACAACAACCAGATCAGACTCCGGCTCCTCAGGCAAATCGAGCGGCGCCTCAGCAAGGGCTGTTCTTTATTGCAGGCCTGTTCGGTCCCTAAGTTAAAACCGAACAATTTAGTCGTTGACCTGCATGGGCCACCATAAAAACTATGTCACGCCCCAGTCCCAAAATGTCGAGGGACTTAGCACGTGAGCAATGGCCAGCAGCACGCACCGATGGACAACCCAATTTAATGGATCCATCAGGGCATGCTTAAGCTGTAGTCTAGCAGTAAAATGTTACAAGTCTCAGGTATTTCTAATCTCAACCACAAAATAAACACAGATTAATGCCAGAAATAATGCAATGGAAATAAATGAGCAATATCAAATAAGCTTATCTCGGGAAACAATCCGAGAATTAGTCTGTTACATTTAATGAGAATAGACAGAAAATAAAATACTGAAAATGGAAATACTGTGTAGATGAAGCCGGTGCTCAGGAGAAATCTTCGGCCAATATCTCGTTCTCTGTTCCGGGTTCTCCTCCAAGGAGTGCTCCTGTACCGTACACCTCGGGGTAGTTCTCTTCAGCTATACCTGGGGACATAGTCCATTCCAGGTCCTCAGAGGACATAACAAGGTACAGAAAATACAAGCCAAAATATATGGAGTGCAGCGATAAATGAAACAACAGGATAAACTATATAACCAGCTAAGTGATATGCAATATGAGAGCAGCACTAGAACTCAGGCTGAAGCCACTACAAGCTCTGTGTCGGGGAGCCGGTAGCGGCAATAACTATGAACTACACTATGTTATATACTATGTTATATATATATATAATATCAGCCTGTAGTTTGTGTGTCTCTCCCCACCCAATGTAATCCCACGTCTCATGTCCACGATGCCTCATGTCCATGGCACGCACGATTATAACTAATGCAGCAAGTCTGATAGCTATGAATCAATGCCTAGGAATGTAATGTCTAGGTCATAAAACATGTATCCTATGCAGAATCACCTTGAATGTCTCAGGAAGACTCTGTCTCATGAAATAGTGACAAGTGTCCTGGGTTCTGGTGTACTTGATAAGACAAGTACGAGAATTATCGGGTGTCGATATCCATCTCTATGTGACGTTACACAATCCCACGTACGGAGTTGGCACCCGACTATGTTCGGACACTAAGCACGTCACCCGTTTTCTAGGTTAAGCAGTTAAATCAAGTTTACATTTAATTCCACAAGAAATTAAGTAAAATACTATGTCAAGAATTACTGAGATTTGGCCAGCTTTACTTGCCTACTAATGCATAATTAAGTCCAAAAAAATAATTAGCAAGCTGCAGGGTTTGGCAAGGTACACTTGCCCACTGATGTATAACTAAGTCCAAGAAATAGGTAGCAAAGCTGCAAGTTTCGATAAGGTACACTTGCCTGTGGTTCCGGCTCTGATTTCGGCTCTGACTTCAGTTGGATTTATAGGCGGTACTTCGGTTGCTGAAACAAACATCACCATCAGATCTAGAAAATATCAATCAGCTAGAAACGCCTGTCCTTGGGTCCAATTTGGAGACAAGGGCAAAAACGACAGTTTCGGGTCAAAACGGGGTCCACATGCGGGCCCGCTTTGCACCAAAAAATGTTTCAGGGTTAAAGGTCTCCAAATTCACCAAACTTAGTGTCAACAGGTCAGGAACGATGATATGAACCCAACGGAACTTCCAGAATTGGATTCCGATGAGCCGATCACAAAATCGTCCGTCGAGCGGGGCCTGTGGGGCCCACGACACGCAATTTCGTCAACGTTCTCAGAATTGAACCAAACTTGACCCACAGGACCAGCGTATTGCTACGAGTCCGATGGCGCAAGTTTCGTCTCGATCCGACGTGTGTACACAAAGTTAGGGCGCATTCCAGAAAGTACGGATACGGGGCGATGTCCGCGGATACGCGTTGATCCCGGTGTGCACGCACACCCGAATCAGCTTCTGTGAAATCCCACACGTCCGTATCGACGATGCGCACGTATCTGTGAAGACCGCGCACGACCAAGTCGTCCCGTTTGGCGGGGCGTACTCAGTTCCGGGGTGAAACAGGGTCTATTTTTTCCTGTTTTTGGATCGCGGTGTGCGATCACCACAGGACGCGATGCCCCGAACAGTTTATCCGGGCACCGAGAGGGTCATACAGGCTTCACAACGCAATTTTCGGAATCGAAAACAGAGCTACGAACAAAAAGTTACAAGTACCTGAAGGGGACCCAAAAACCTTGGTCTGGATCGTGTCCGACACGTGTCCGACTCGTGTCGGACACAGGGGAAGAATCTAGGGTTAGGGTTTGGGGACTCCGGCGAGGGGCGGCGCTGGGCGGCCGGGCTGAGGTGGAGGGGGCCGGGGACGGGGGGGCTTAGGCGGCGGCCGGGCTCGCGGCGGAGCAGTAGGCGGTGCGGCGGCGATGCTCGAGCTGCTGCGGCCTGCTGCTGTCGTCGACGGCGCTCGACGGAGGAGGAAGGAGGGGCGGCGTCCGGCGACAGCTGCAGGGAGGCGGCGAGGCGAGGGAGGCGTCGGTGACGGCGGGCAGCGGCGCTACGGGCGGTGGCAGCGGCAGCGGAGGGGAGCTGACGGTGGTGGAGGCTCGACGAGGGGGTGCTAGGGTTTAAATAGGGTGGCCGGGCGGTTGGGGAGGCCGAGACGGGCGGGGAGAGGGGCGGAGAAGGCGGCGCTCGCGGGGACGTGACCGGGCAGCGCGGCGCGAGGCGGGCGGAGCGGCGCCGGACGCGGGGAGAGGAGAGGGTCGTGGGGGAGAGAGTGGGGGCTGGGTACGGGCGCGGCGGGTCGGGTTCGAGCAGACCCGACCCGATAGGGGAGCGGGTGGGCCGGCCCAAGGGCCGTGGGCCGGGCTGGGGGAATGGGTTTATATTTAAAAAATAAAAATAATAATAATAATAAAATTAAAATCAGTAATTAAATAAATAAATAATTAAATAAATAGTTTTTAGGTGTTTTAAAATAGGTCCGGGGTCCGATAAATTCCAGAAAAATTACCCTAAGTCCAGTTTTTCATTTTACATCCAAAAATATTATTTTCATAATATTTTAATATTTTTTATTATCATTTAAAAATCGTTGAATAATTAAAACCCTGTTTTTAAATTACAGAAAATTCCCAGAAAATTTCAGAAAATTGTGAAAAATCCAGTTTTTAAAATTTTGAAAAAATCAGGGGGTTTACAGTCTATTCAAGTGGATTTGTAAAAATTAATCGAGTAGGTAGAAAACTGGATGTGAACAAGGGTAGTTGGACTGAAATCTGACAGTTTTGAAAAATGAGTTTTCGTCCAACTTTCGATTCGATTCTCTCTTAAAATAATCTGTTTAAAATTAAAATACTTGAAGGGGATTAAAGAGGGTAGGGTTGTGAACGTACAAGCGAAGAAAGATTAGAATTTCGTCGAGTGACGGAGGAGAAACGTCACCGCAAAGTCAGGGTCGGAGGATGTCAAGCACGCAAAATCAAACCAAACCAAACCAAAATCCAAATTTCAAACCCAAATGAAAATCAAACCAAAGTCCAAAACTAAACTAAATAAAAAATATTTTAAAATCCAAAACAAAACAAAATCCAAAACTAAACTAAATAGAAAAAAACTAAATAAAAAATCCAAAACATAACTAATTAAAAAAACTCATTAAACAAACCAAACAACCATACCAAACCAAACTACTCTGACCCAACCCGCGGACCCCACTGTCCAAAATCGAACAACTTAGTTGACTGCACAAAATCGGCCAACTTGGACAGTGACCCAGGTTGGGGCCCACGTTGGCATTTTGCTGTCCACGTGTCGGCTGCGGTCTGTTCTCCTCCAACTGAGTTGGCGGACTGTGTTTTTTTTTTTTTTCTAATATATATCGGTATATGCATTATTTAGTATTCAGAAATTGAGAGTCAATCTTTTTCTTTTCTACTTCCTTCTAGATGAACTCTAATTTCTACTGCCAAAAATCTTAAGTTGCAATAAAGGAAAAGTTTTCAAAGTAGCAACATTTAATATTTTATTTAACAAAATGGTACTGACAATTTTATTAGCAAAACTGTATAATTTATTATAACATCATCATGCACTTCATATATTCTTTAATTTAATTGTCATTGCAGATCAAAACCAAAACATGGGAAGGTGGCATTCCACCGAAATTATGGAGCCAATTAGTATATAGTGTTGGACACAATATATAAAATATGGCAGATTTTATATCCGTCTTAGAGAAAAATTTGTCTATAAACTATTGTGCGTAAATGTTTATAGACAAATTAAAAAACAGCATATACAAAAAAACAAATAAGGAAAACAGATACAAAATCTGTCATGCTTTATAGATTGTGTTGGATAATTAAAAAATAACAAAAACATAAAAACAAATAGAGTAAAAATAACAATGCTAAGATGGATGAATAGATACCACACACATACACTTAATAGATATGCATTAGGGAATGAGAGGTAAATACAAATTACTCATAGGAATATATTAAAAAATAGGATAAAAGAAAATAAAGTTATTCAAAGTAAGTTAGAGGTGCTGAAAATTAAAGACAACATGAAAAAAAATCGTCAAAGATAGTTTGGACGTATACAACATAGACTAGTAGATGATTTAATTAAAAGGCGTAATAAGATGTAGTTAACAAGAAATAAACAAAAACAAGCATACATACATTTAGGTTATATATAGGACATGACCCTTAAACATAACAAAATGGAAGAAAAGCACCCCCTCCCAAAAAAAAAAAGGGATAAATGGTTTGTTTGTTGTTAGTTCATTGACAACTTTCCTTTTTCTTGTTATTTTAAAAATATTAATTTATTATTTTTAAGAAAGAAGTAAGTTGGGCTGAGCTGGGCTGTCTCAGAAGTGCACAAATAAAAAAGCAGCTCATAAAAAAATTTAATCGCCGTTGCCGGGGATCGAACCCGGGTCACCCGCGTGACAGGCGGGAATACTCACCACTATACTACAACGACATTGTTGCTATATTTTATGCCTCTATTCTTGATAGGCACTAGAAAAAATATTTTACTCTCACTTTGTCACATAAATATACTCAAAATAGATTAAATATCATATATTTCTACTATTATAATGTGGCTTAGAACCGGCTCCAAATTAAGCCATCTAAGCCGAATGTATATCATCAATCAATTAATTTTAAAACTTAAAAATCTTTTTAAGTATTATAACTGTAGTTGTTTTCTCACGAAGTGGGAAAAAAAAAAGTTAAAAACCTAAAATTATCCTAACTACTTGAGATATGTAAATCCTAAAATATTTTATATTTTATATTTTATATTTTATATTTTATAGTATATTTAAATTAACTAAATGATATAATCTAACTAAACACATATCCAAAAATTTTAAAACATATTTATAACAAATCATAACTAAAATTAATTCAAATTATATTTAAAATATTCTAACATAATTTAAATTTCTATATTTCAATAATATCGTACATTTTTTTCCTTTTCTATATTTCAATAACATTTAAAATATTCTAAACATAATTTAATTTTTATATTTCTATATTTTAATAATTTGTAAATTTTTATATTTAAATTTATTTTACGTACAACGTATGTGTATTTACTAGTCTGTATCATAAGTTGCTTCTATACTGTTGTTATATTTAAATTTATTTTACATACAACGCATGTGTATTTACTAGTCTGCGATTTTTTTTTCCAATCTAATCTATACCCAAGCAAACTCGATATATGGCTTCTTCCTGATTTTACCAAATTAGTCGTTGTTGTATGCGCATAATAATTAATACAACAATGAACAATATCGACACGATGATGCACCATTTAATTGGGTATCCTATCACATTTCTGTATCCATATTTGTGCAACATAATATTTGTGCAACATAGACAATGAAATACCGGCGGACTATAACCTTCATTATTTTCTACTTAGTATCATACACGTACATAAAAAAATTAATAAAAAAATTAAATATTAATTTATTATAAATAATATCGTTTTTAGGAATTGAACTTAGACAACCAAAAAATATGCATGCCACCTTAACCACTTGAATTAGAGTTGTTTAGTTATTAATAAATCATATTAACTAGTTAGATAATTAGTTAATTATTTTTTAAATAATTAATGAAATATTTACCACTGACTAAGTCGGTTCAATTTTGAATCGTTTACAAACCACCTTATATTAGTAGAGATGGAGACAAAGCAACTTCTCGTAGGTAGAAGAATAGTTGATTCCATTTGAATTGATTCCGTTTGTTTCCTGAAATAATATAATACATCCATGGTATAAGTATTGGTTATTTTATATATTACAAAAAATCGTACAAACTTTTATAAATTTCAATCACGATGAAGAGATTACAACATCTAGTACTTGGACAATTACAAACCACTAAATAAGGAAGAACTTTGACTAATGTAACCAAATTGCTTATGTAGGGACAAAAATACAAAAGTTTGCTGGAGTGATAAGAAACATTGTTGTTCAAAGCAAGATTCGACCCCCTCTTTATTTTTTCTTCTTCTTCTTCATTTCTTCTTCATTCTCCTTCTTCTCTCCACTCTTTCTTCTTCCATTCTTCTTCCCAAGTTCAAGTAAGCACCCATTTCTCTTCTTTCTTCTTCTATTCTTCATGGTTGTTAACCCTAACCTTGTATTCTTCTCCAACCTAGGTGGGTAGAGTCTAGATTTGGTGTTGGAGCTAGATTTGGGAGCTTGGAAGCTTGGTTTGGTGGATTTGGAGTATTTTGGAGATTTTGGCTTGGGATTCCAACTTCCAAGAGGTAAACTCTAATTTTTCCCTTGTAATTACTCTTTTATAGTGTAATTAATAGTTTAGAACCTTTCTAGACCCTTAGGCTACCCGTGGGAGGAAGTTGGAACTAGTTTGGTAGTGTTTGGAGACTTTAACACTAGGTTTTGTGTCAATTTCGGGTGAAATCCGAAATTGGCCCAATTTTAGGTGATGTCCTAGGTTAGACGGACCTAGGTAGACGTTGTCGGGTGTCTTGAGGGTGAGTGTGTGTCTCCGTTCGGACACGGGAAGCCGCGTCGCGGAGAAACGGGCGTTTCGGACGTTTTCGGAGTTTTTGTCGTCGCCGATTCTAAGCGCGTGCACGTTTTCGCCACGGACCTAGAATCAATGCGGTAGCATTTTTTCTAGGATCTAGACATCGTTTAGGATCCGTGGATAAATTTTGGGCCAATTCCGAGTTCGTTTGGTGTGCGTTTCAGGAGATTTTCCGAACCGCGCACCGCGTGTTCGTCGAAATGACCGAACGGCCATTTCGACTTGGTTTTCTTGTTTCGGACTTGTGCGCGCGTTGGATTAGTATCGGGGAGTGTGTGCTAGAGTTTTCGAGTTATATTTTATATATTTTAGGGTGTTGGTGAGTGTCGGGGTCGTTGGGCGTGAGTGGGACGTGTTGTTGTGTGTTGTGGTTGAGTGGTGTTGTGTCTCTCTCTATATATTTATAAGTATATATATATATATATATATATATATATATATATATATATATATATATTTATATATATATGTGTGTATTTATATCTATGTGCTTGTGTATGTATATGCCTATGTGTATATATATATATATATGTAGATGTGTAAGAGTGTGTGTGAGTGAGGATATATATATATATATATATATATATATATATATATATATATATATATATATATGTAGATGTGTGTTTATATATATATAGATATGTATATAATTATATGTATGTGTGAGAGTGTGTGTTAGTGTGTGTGAGAGTGTGTGTGTTAGTGTGTGTGTGATTGTGTTTGTGTGTGTGCGTGTGCTTGTGGGGTTGTCGAGGCGGCTGTGCAGCGGGGTGCACAGCAGAGCAGCACAACGGGGCATCCGCTGCAGCAGCCAGCAGGGCGCTGCAGGCGCCGCGGCAGCAGCTCGCTCGAGCGCAGCAGCAGCAGCAGGCGCTGCAGGCGCCGCGGCAGCATCTCGCTCGAGCGCAGCAGCAGAATAGCATCACAGCAGCAGTAAAGGCAGCAGCAGCAGCAGTTTAAGCAGTAGCAGCATACGCAGTAGCAGCTAGCAGCGTTCGCACAGCAGCGAGATAGCTTTTAGCGAGGGAGAGAGAGTGATATATATATAAATATATAGTTAAATAGGTAGATATATAGTTAGATAGATTGATAGGTAAATAAATACTAGATATAAATAACTAGTTAGACAGAATTTAGTTAGATATATAGATAGATATAAGATAGATAGATAGATAGATATAGAAAGGTAAATAGATAAATAGATGCATAGATAGATGGATAGTAGATAGATAGGTAGAGGAATAGAAACATAGATAGATTGATAGTTAGATAACTAGATAGATAATTAGATGGATATATGAGATAGATATATAAATAGATAGGTACATAGATAGATAGACTAATAGATATATAGATAGGTATAAGATAACTAGTTAGATAGTCAGATAGATAACTAGATAGGTTGATACTAGATAGGTAGATAGATAGGTAGATGAATAGTAGATATCTATATCTATATGCATAGATATATATATACATATAGCTAGGTAGATAGTTTAGATATATATATATATATATATATATATATATATATATATATATATATATATTTGTGTATAGGTAAGGTAAGGTATTGGGTTTATATATATAGGTATATGCCTATATGTATTAGATATATATATATTTTAGCCTAGATTATAGCTAGATATATATATATGTTTATGCATAGTTAGTTAGCTAGAGGGGTAGTCGGGTTGAGTTTAGAGCGGTATCTCAATACCTTGAGATACCGAGGTATCTCAATACCTTGAGATATCCAAGGTATTGAGTTTCGAGCGAGGTTTTTGAGCAATAGCCTAGGAATAGTATTGGAGTAATTTTTATATGCTTATGTGTATATATTTACGCGTGCTAGCATAGGTTTTAGCGGATATAGGCGGGGTGCGTAGCCTAGGTTGAGGTAACGGATACCGAGGGTATCCCGGTATCTCAAGGAGGCGAGTTTGAGAGTTTTCTAGCTTAATGAGCTTGGTTTGACCTAGAATTTCAGGAGCACCCTAGTTTGACCTAGACTTGACCGTAGTTGACTCGGTTGACCACCAAAGTCAACTTTTGACCTAGTTTTGACCCAGAGTTGACTTTTTGGACATAGAGTTGACTTTTTGACCCAAATTTTACCGGTTTGACCCGTTTGACCTAGAACGACCCTAGAAGCCTATTTTTTAGTTATTTTATATTTGTTTAACTCATTAGAACCCTGTTTAATCTTGCTTTTCGCAATAGGTCCTTGCGACACCGGTTCGGATCGCTAGTTGCTCAGGACGTCAGACGAGTACATTCTCTGATAGTTTTCATTATCTAATGACTATTATGATTCAGCTTCTAGTATAGTATCATATGATTATTCTGGCACAACACGGGACACTGACTGGTATTTCTGGATTTATTTACTTGCGATACGTACATTTCATGTTTCTGGCCTCTATTTTGGAATCACTACTGGCATCACCTACAGGCATCACTACAGGCATCATTCATGTTCAGGCTGGACTCATCTTGATTTGCGTGTCGGGTCTTGGATCCACTTATATTAGCCGGGGCGGGAAAATACTCGAGTAGACATGTAAATATTCCCATCTGGAATCATCAGGAATTACTCCCTCTGGTCTAATCTGGAATGATAGCAGCCGCGCACCCAGTGCGCGGTGAGCCGTACTTACCCCTAGCCATTTACATATCGAAACAAGTATTTCAAAGACACCGAGTTCATTCTTTATAGTCTGGACTCACTTGCATTCTTGTTGGTCTCACTTACATGTTTCTGGACTTGACTTACTACATATTTTTTATGCTGGACTCACTACACATTCTTGTACACAGACTTACTCTTAGTTTAGATTTCTTGTATCTTACAGTTATTTCTATCTTGCTCTGATATCCATGCATCTTTACCTTTATGCACTAGTAATTTATATATTTCTTGTTTCATACTTGTTTTATTCTTCTCGCTACTTGCTATAACTGTTTTATAGTTTTTATCATTTAAATGGAACTGCTGTTAGAGATGTACTTACTCCAGTCCTGACTGGACATATTTTTCAGAGTATCCGGAGGAGTGGTGTCCGACGTTTTATGGACCTGAGCCTGTCGATGGTGCAGACAGGGACCCTCTACTTTAGGGGTGATTTTCGGGTTGGTAGCCGGGATCACTAGGACCTTGTTATTATTTTTATTAGTTTTAGCACCGGATTTGTCTCCGATTTTGGTTTGAGACCTTGTTTGTATATTATTTTGGATGATGTATTATTATTATTGATGTTGTGGTTGTTGTAATAGTTGTTGTTGGTTAGACTTTGGAGTTGTTAGTCTTCTTTGTTATCTTATCGTGCTTAGATTCGTGATTGAGTACTTGATTATCATTATGATATTGTTCCTCCGTTTGAAGTTGAGATCTTGACAGGTTTATATATTGATTGCGTGGTTGCCCTCCTTTTGGAGAGGTCATGGCAGATTTTTTTGTGAATTATCTAGATGTTGACCTAGACAGCGTTCTACCGCCGATGCTGCGGCGTAGGCTGGACGTACCCACGACTCATGCCCGATTTTTCGGGTGCGGGTCGTGACACGTTTTTGGTGGCGGCCCCATGCAGGTCTCGATTCGCAATTAGTGCAATATCGTGATGGTACAACAACTTAATTGTACTGCTGCGAGCCTGCTATAGGATCTAGGATCTAGGATGAGAGTGTACTCAATCACGACTAGGAACAATTCCAATCTAATGATTCTAAAATTGTTTTCTTTTGAAATATCACTGTCCTTCTTTGATGATATCGTATCTTGTGCCGTATTGACATCTTTTGATCTGTGTTCAGGATGCCTCCGAAGATACGATCCCATCGTACCGTTCCAGCATTTGCCACCGAGAGGTCTGCTATCTCTCGTCCAGCTCGTATTCAGGCAGCTGCTACCGCTCCACTCACCACTCCTGCGGTTGAGGGAGCATCTGCTTCTCTCAGGGATCCTCCTTCGCCTATCGATTCGAGGACTACCCCAGTCGTTCCGGTGGTTCCTCCACCACTTCCTGCTCCAGTAGATGCGGCGCAGTTGTTTGCGTTCTTCAGGGAGATGATGGACGTACAGCACCGTCAGGTGGATGTGATGAGGCTGGGCATTGAGAACGCCCACCAGGTGGCCATGATGGCAGTAGATAGGGTGGCACAGATTCAGCCACAGGCAGATCAGATTCAGCATCCGAGGCCGGGCAATATTATCGACTTTCAGAGGATGCGGCCCAAGGAGTTCCGTGGTACAGAAGGGATTTGTACGCGGATGACTGGATAGAGCAGATCGAGGGGATCTTCAGGCTGGCATAGATTCCAGACAGCATGCAGATAGAGGCAGCGGGCAGTCAGATGTTCGACCTCGCTTTGACATGGTATCGTACAGATACGAGGATCGCGGTGCCAGGGCTTACTTGGGAGGCTTTCAAGAGGCTTTTTAAGGAGAAGTTTTTCTCAGATGTGGCGCTCAGTGCTTTGGAGAGCCAGTTTGAGGCACTCGCCCAAGGGAGCATGACGGTGGACGAGTACGCAGCGGAGTTCTGCCGTCTGGGCAGATTTGTAGATGGCTTGAGTGAGGCAGCCAAGGCGAGGAAGTTTCGCAAGGGCTTGGTTATGGCGGTCAAGTCTTTGACTAGGAGCGACCGCGAGGCGACTTTCGAGCAGATAGTAGGAGATGCTCAGAGAGCAGAGGATGACTTGGAGCTCAAGTCCAAGAGAGGCAGGGATGATTCAGGCAGTGCGAGTGGTAGTGCGGGACCAGCTAAGCGTCCCTATGTGCAAAAGGCAGCGCAGCAGGGCCAGGATCAGAGGGTTCGCACTTGTGCCTACTGCAGGAAGGCAGGACACACTTGGAATGTTTGTAGGAGGAGGCTGAAGGTGTGTTTGTTCTGTGGATTCGCTGCTCACCAGATGCGAGATTGCCCCACTGCACCTCCATTGGGTGGAGCACAGGATCAGAGAGTTGGAGCTAGGCCACCTGTGGCACAGCATCATGCCCCGCACCAGCAGAGGGATACACCCCAGCAGGGCAGGGCTTATGCGTTGACGGTCGAGGAGGCCGATGCTACGGGTGTCGGGTTAGCAGGTCTGTCTCTTTGTTCTTCTTTTTGTCCTTTCTATTCCTTGTGGTGTGCTTCATTAGTACCTGTTAGATTTTCTTTGTATTGTGGTAGATGGTGTAGTGACCCTGATTAAGACTGTGATAACACGACCAATAGGACCATGATCTTGCATGTTGTTTAGGTAGAAATTCTTGACTGTGATTGTTGGGGGTTTGACCTAGAGGGAGTGTGATTGACTTTAAATTTCGAGGACGAAATTTTCTAAGGAGGATAGGCTTGTCACCACCCCATTTCCAAAGTCGGGTATTTTTTTATTTTAATTTAGTTAATTATGTATTATTTATAATTAATTGTATTTATATTTAATTATTTATTGTATTATTTTTATATTGATTGTTTTAGGATTTTGGCTAGCCTGGACTCATGTCAGACCCTAGTGGACCCATGTTCGACCCAGCCCACACCCCTGTGAGACCTATTTTTGGGTTTAGAATATTTATTATATTTTTAGTGGGTTAGTTGGAGAGATTTGGAGTTAGTTTGAGTGCTTTTGGAACCCGAAACCTAAAACCGAGTTACGGGAGGGCATTTTGGACAATTGCCAACTTGTGGAACCCTTTATTAGGCATGGTCGGCCCCTATTCCAGCCCCTCACCCATGGAACCAGCAGCCCCCCTCTTCATTTTTTCTTCTTCTTCACTTCTTCTTCATTCTCCTTCTTCTCTCCACTCTTTCTTCTTCCATTCTTCTTCCCAAGTTCAAGTAAGCACCCATTTCTCTTTTCTTCTTCTTCTTCTATTCTTCATGGTTGTTAACCTTAACCTTGCATTTTTCCCCAACCTAGGTGGGTAGAACCTAGATTTGGTGTTAGAGCTAGATTTGGGAGCTTGGAAGCTTGGTTTGGTGGATTTGGAGCATTTTGGAGATTTTGGCTTAGGATTCCAGATTTCAAGAGGTAAACCCTAATTTTCCCCTTGTAATTAATCTTTTATAGTGTAATTAATAGCTTATAATCTTCCTAGACCCTTAGGCTACCCGTGGGAGGAAGTTTGAACTAGTTTGGTAGTGTTTGGAGACTTTAACACTAGGTTTTGTGTCAATTTCGGGTGGAATCCAAAATTGGCCCAATTTTGGGTGATGCCCTAGGTTAGACAGACCTAGGTAGATGTTGTCGGGTGTCTTGAGGGTGAGTGTGTGTCTCCGTTCGGACACAGGAAGCCGCGTAACGGAGAAACGGGCGTTTCGGGCATTTTCGGGGTTTTCGTCGTCGCCGATTCTAAGTGCGTGCGCATTTTTACCACGGACCTAGAATCGACGCGGTAGTATTTTTTCTAGGATCTAGACATCGTTTAGGACCTGTGGATAAATTTTGGGCCGATTCCGAGTTTGTTTGGTGTGCGTTTCAGGAGGTTTTCCGAACCGCGCACCACGTGTTCGTCGAAATGACCGAATGACCATTTCGACTTGGTTTCCTTGTTTCGGGCTTGTGTGCGCGTTGGGTTAGTATCGGAGAGTGTGTGATAGAGTTTTCGAGTTATATTTTATATATTTTAGGGTGTTGGTGAGTGTCGGGGTCGTTGGGCATGAGTGGGGCGTGTTGTTGTGTGTTGTGGTTGAGTGGTGTTGTGTCTCTCTATATATATTTATAAGTGTCTATATATATATATATATTTATATATATGTGTATGTGTGTTTATGTATATATATTTATATATATATGTGTATATTTATATCTATGTGCTTGTGTATGTATATGCCTATGTGTATATATATATATATATATATATATGTAGATGTGTAAGAGTGTGTGTGAGTGAGGATATATATATATGTTAAGTGTGTGAGTGTGTATATGTATATATATATATATATATATATATATATATATATATATATATATATATATATATATATATATATATATATATATATATTAGTGTATAGATATATATATAGATATATGTGTGTATATATATATGTAGATGTGTGTTTATATATATATAGATATATGTATATAATTATATGTATGTGTGAGAGTGTGTGTTAGTGTGTATGAGAGTGTGTGTGCTAGTGTGTGTGATTGTGTTTGTGTGTGTGCGTGTGCTTGTGGGGTTGTCGAGACGGCTGTGCAGCGGGGTGCACAACAGAGCAGCACAGCGGGGCAGCCGCTGCAGCAGCCAGCAGGGCGCTGCAGCAGCTCGCTCGAGCGCAGCAGCAGCAGCTCGCTCGAGCGCAGCAGCAGCAGCAGCAGCAGCAGGCGCTGCGGCAGTGCCGCGGCAGCATCTCGCTCGAGCGCAGCAGCAGAATAGCATCACAGCAGCAGTAAAGGCAGCAGCAGCAGCAGTTTAAGTAGTAGCAGCATACGCAGTAGCAGCTAGCAGCGTTCGCACAGCAGCGAGGTAGCTTTTAGCGAGGGAGAGAGAGTGATATATATATAAATATATAGTTAAATAGGTAGATATATAGTTAGATAGATTGATAGGTAAATAAATACTAGATATAGATAACTAGTTAGATATAATTTAGTTAGATATATAGATAGATATAAGATAGATAGATAGATATCTATAGAAAGGTAAATAGATAAATAGATGCATAGATAGATGGATAGTAGATAGATAGGTAGAGGAATAGAAACATAGATAGATTAATAGTTAGATAACTAGATAGATAATTAGATGGATATATGAGATAGATATATAAATAGATAGGTACATAGATAGATAGACTAATAGATATATAGATAGGTATAAGTGTCACGCCCCAGTCCTAAAATATCGAGGGACTGAGCACGTGAGCAATGGCCAGCAGCACGCACTGATGGATAACCCAATTTAATGGATCCATCAGGGCATGCTTAAGCTGTAGTCTAGCAGTACTATGTTACAAGTCTCAGGTATTTCTAATCTCATCCCTAGAATAAACACAGATTAATTGCCAAAAATAATGCAATGGAAATAAATAAGCAATATCAAATAAGTATCTCGGGAAACAAATCCGAGAATTATTCTGTTACATTTAAGGAAAAGACAGGAAATAAAATGCTGAAAATTGGAAATACTGAGTGGATGAAGCTGGTGCTCAGGAGAAATCTTCGGTTCCTGGTTCTGTTTCGAGAAGTGCTCCGGTTCCGTACACCTCTGGGTAGTTTTCTTCAGCTGTACCTGGGGACATCATCCATTCCAGGTCCTCAGGGGACATAACAAGGTACAGAAAATACAAGCCAAAATATATGGAGTGCAGCGATAAATGAAACAACAGGGTAAACTATATAACCAGCTAAGTGATATGCAATATGAGAGCAGCACTAGAACTCAGGCTGAAGCCACTACAAGATCTGTGTCGGGGAGCCGGTAGCGGCAATAACTATGAATTATACTCTGAAATATACTATGTTTATATATAATATCAGCCTGTAGTCTGTGTATCTCTCCCCACCCAATGTAATCCCACGTCTCATGTCCACGATGCCTCATGTCCATGTCACGCACGATTATAACTAATGCAGCAAGTCTGATAGATATGACTCAAATATCTAAGAATGTAAAGTTTATGTCATAAAACTTGCATCCTATACAGAATCACCTTGAATGTCTCAGGAAGACTCTGTCTCATGAAATAGTGTCAAGTGTCCTGGGTTCTGGTGTACTTGATAGGATAAGTATGAGAATTATCGGGTCTCGATATCCATGTCTATGTGACGTTACACAACTCCGCGTACGGAGTTGGCACCCGACTATGATCGGATACTAAGCACGTCACCCGTTTCCTAGGTTAAGCAGTTAAAATAAGTTTACAATTAATTCCACAAGAAATTAAGTAAAATACTATGTCAAGAATTACTAAGACTTGGCAAGTTGTGCTTGCCCATTAATGCATAATTAAGTCCAAAAAATAATTAGCAAGCTGCAGGGTTTGGCAAGGTACACTTGCCTGTGGTTCCAGCTATGTTTGCGGTTCTGACTTCGGTTGGATTTGCAGGCGGTACTCCGGTTGCTGAAACAAATATCACCATCAGATCTAGAAAATATCAATCAGCTAGAAATGCCTGTCCTTGGGTCCAATTTGGAGACAAGGGCAAAAACGACTATTTTGGGTCAAAACGGGGTCCACATGCGGGCCCGCTTTGCACCGAAAAATATGTCCGGGTCAAAGGTCTCCAAATTCATCAAACTTAGTGTCAACAGGTCAGGAACGATGATACGAACCCAACGGAACTTCCAGAATTGGATTCCGATGAGCCGATCACAAAATTGCCCGTCGAGCGGGGCCTGTGGAGCCCACGACACGCGATTTCGTCAACGTTCTCAGAATCGAACCAAACTTGACCCACAGGACCAACGTATTGCTATGAGTCCGATGGAGCAAGTTTCATCTTGATCCGACGTGTGTACACAAAGTTAGGACGCGTTCCAGAAAGTATAGATATGGGACGGTGTCCGCGGATACGCGTTGATCCCGGTGTGCACGCACACCCGAATTGACTTCTGTGAAATCCCACATGTCCGTATCGACGATGCGCACGTATCTGTGAAGACCGCGCGCGACCAAGTCGTCCCGTTTGGCGGGGCATACTCAGTTCAGGGGTGAAACAGGGTCTGGTTTTTCCTGTTTTTGGATGGCGGTGTACGATCACCACAGGACGCGATGCCCCGAGCGGTTTGTCCGGACATCGAGAGGGTCATACAGGCTTCGCAACGCAATTTGCGGAATCGAAATCCGAGCTACGAACAGAAAGTTACAAGTACCTGAAGGGGACCCGAAAACCGGGGTCTGGATCGTGTCCGACACGTGTCGGATTCGGGAATTTAATTAGGGTTAGGGTTTGGGGATGCTGGAAGGCGGAGCTCCGGCGGAGACGGCGGCGTGGGCGGCTGGGCTGCGACAGAGGGGGCCGGGGGCAGCGCGGCGGCGGTGGCTGGGGACTCGCCGGCGGTCGGAGGCGGCGCGGGGCCTGCTGCGGGGAAGAGGGAGGAGGAGGAGGGCCGGCTGGGGAGAAGGCTGTGCGGCTGGGCGGCTGGGCCGGGCGAGACGGTGCTGCAGCGGGAAGCGGCGGACGGAGGGCGGAGCTGGCACGGCGGGGAGGGGCGGTTCGATGGCCGGAGGGAGGGGAAGAAAGGGGGTTTTATAGGGTTGCGGCGGGGTCGGGGAGGCCGAGGGAGGCGGCGCCGAAGGCGGAGACGTGGGGTGCGGGGCCGGGCTAGGCGCGGCGTGGCGCTGGAAGCGGGCGGCGCGGCCGGAGGCGCGGGGAGCGACGGCAGAAGCGGTCGCAGGCGATCGTGCGGAGGGGAAAGAGGGAACGGGTCGGGCGGGTCTGCGGGTGCGGGTGCGGGTGTGGTGGACCCGACCCGACCCGATAGGGGATGGGCCGGTGCGGGCTGGGTTGGGCCGAATGGGCCGCGGGCTGGGTTTAATTTTTAAAATAATAATAATAATAATAATAATATCCAGTAATTATTTAATAAATAATTAAATAATTAAATAATTAAATTTAGGTGTTTTAAAAATAGGTCCGGGGCCCAATAAATTCTAGAAAAATTGCCCTAAGTCTAGTTTTTCATTTTACACCCAAAAATATTATTTTTATAATATTTTAATATCATTTATTATCATTTAAAAATCATTGAATAATTCAAACCCTGTTTTTAAATTACAGAAAAATTCTAGAAAATTCCAGAAAATTGTGAAAAATCCAGTTTTTAAAATTTTGAAAAATCAGGGGGTTTACAATCTACCCCCCTTAAGAGGATTGTGTCCTCGCAATCAAAGAATAACCGGTCAACAGAGATGACGCGGTCGCAAGCATCGTTTGAATACACAGCACAAGATATTTAGGGAAATACCGTTTTTCCTAACAATGAAAGTTATGCACTTCCAGAGAAAATCTAGTTAAGCAAAAGAACTACAATTTTTTTTTGAAAACCAGGTTATTATTAACAAGTTACAATTTACTAGGTTGGGGCTGAGGTCACGAACCAAGAGGCACGAGCTACAACAAGACTAGAAACGGATAACTACGAATCACTTACTCGCATCAGCGTCCTGCACAGTCAGCGCATAAGTTTGTCCTCGTCCTTGAGGTAGATTCCTCTGTTGCTACTGAGCTTGCTGGAAGAGTGTCGCCTGAGGTGCCAGAGGTGGCCTCGGTGCTGGTGAAGCTGGTTGGTTTGCCCTTGGTGCTCCATCTCGATGCTGGGGACAGTCCTTGGCTATGTGTTGATTGGTGCCGCAAATCAGGCACAATCCCAACTTGCGTCTGCAGTCCCTCTCGACATGGCCTATCTTGCCGCAGTAGTGACAGGTAGGAAGGGTCTGCGAAGCTGTCCTGGGTGGCTGGTGCGTGTGAGATCTCTTTACAGATTCTCCCGGTAATATTCTGTTTGGTGCTGAGGTGATTGGCCGCTTGTGGCGAGACTCTCTCCTGGTGACGCGTTCCATGCGTCGGGCTGCAGCGAGAACGTCTGAGTAGGAGGTAGGTGCGACGGATCCGATGAGTCTCTGTAGCTCGAAGTTCAGTCCGTCGAAGAACTTTTCGGCCTTCTCTTCCTCTGTCGGGATCAGGGTTGGGGCGAAGCGGCTCAGACGAATAAATTTTGCGTTGTACTCTTCCACCGTCATAGAGTCCTGAGTGAGGCAATTGAATTTGTCCCATAGTTCGGATCGTGCGATAGCCGAAATGTACATCTCCTGGAAGAGCCTGGAAAATTCTTCCCAAGTGACTTGGTCTGGTTCGAGTCGTGCCTCCTCAGACAACCACCAGTGGTACGCGTTGCCTGTCAACTGCATTCGGACGGCCGTCATCCAGCGTTCCCGTGGAAGCTCAGCTGCTTCAAGTTGATGCCGTATGTTGGTGAGCCACTCATGAACTTCGGTGGGCTCCTCTTTGCCAGAAAATATACGGGCTTCAGTTGGCGGAAGTCAGTAATAGAGCCTGTAGATGGACATCGAGCTGGTAAGTTGGCCTGCTCCAGTACAGTTACGATGCTGTCCCTCCAGAAGTTAGCTTCGCGACGCTGAGCCTCGTATTGGACTTGTTGCTGAGCTTGCATCATCACGTAGATCATTTGGAATATCTGCTGCCCGTCAATTGGCTGTCCTTGTGGGAGTGCGGGCGTTGGTGGAACGAACTGCGGCGGAGGTGGAATGTCATCACGTCGGAATCGGGAGGTAGGTTGACCTGCCTGCTAGCTTTGTTGAGTTGAGGGAACTCCTCTGACTGGTGTTACTTCGTCGTTATAGGTGACACCTGTAGCTTGTGGCGTTCCGGCGGGAGTCTCGGTGCATTCTTGTGGGTCCATTTTCCTGTATCAAAATAACCAATAAGAGGTGCACAGGAATCAAGGCAAGATGCTAGTCAAAATTAGTTCGAATACGATACAGATATCAAAAACGATTCAAGCAAGTGGATGAGATCCTAAAAACCTATCATATTCTTTATTGCAGGCCTGTTTGGTCCCTAAGTTGAAATCGAACAATTTAGTCGTAGACCTGCATGGGCCACCACAAAAACCATGTCACGTCCCAGTCCCAAAATGTCGAGGGACTGAGCACGTGAGCAATGGCCAGCAGCACGCACCGATGGACAACCCAATTTAATGGATCCATCAGGGCATGCTTAAGCTGTAGCCTAGCAGTACTATGTTACAAGTCTCAGGTATTTCTAATCTCATCCACAGAATAAACACAGATTAATTGCCAGAAATAATGCAATGGAAATAAATAAGCAATATCAAATAAGTGTCTCGGGAAACAAATTCGAGAATTATTCTGTTATATTTAAGGAAAAGACAGGAAATAAAATGCTGAAAATTGGAAATACTGAGTAGATGAAGCCGGTGCTCAGGAGAAATCTTCGGTTCCTGGTTCTGTTTCGAGAAGTGCTCCGGTTCCGTACACCTCTGGGTAGTTTTCTTCAGCTGTACCTGGGGACATCATCCATTCCAGGTCCTCAGGGGACATAACAAGGTACAGAAAATACAAGCCAAAATATATGGAGTACAGCGATAAATGAAACAACAGGGTAAACTATATAACCAGCTAAGTGATATGCAATATAAGAGCAGCACTAGAACTCAAGCTGAAGCCACTACAAGCTCTGTGTCGGAGAGCCGGTAGCGGCAATAACTATGAATTATACTCTGAAATATACTATGTTTATATATAATATCAGCCTGTAGTCTGTGTATCTCTCCCCACCCAATGTAATCCCACGTCTCATGTCCACGATACCTCATGTCCATGTCACGCACGATTATAACTAATGCAGCAAGTCTGATAGCTATGACTCAAATGTCTAAGAATGTAAAGTCTATGTCATAAAACTTGCATCCTATACAGAATCACCTTGAATGTCTCAGGAAGACTCTGTCTCATGAAATAGTGTCAAGTGTCCTGGGTTCTGGTGTACTTGATAGGACAAGTACGAGAATTATCGGGTCTCGATATCCATGTCTATGTGACGTTACACAACTCCGCGTACGGAGTTGGCACCCGACTATGATCGGACACTAAGCACGTCACCCGTTTCCTAGGTTAAGCAGTTAAAACAAGTTTACAATTAATTCCACAAGAAATTAAGTAAAATACTATGTCAAGAATTACTAAGACTTGGCAAGTTTTGCTTGCCCACTAATGCATAATTAAGTCCAGAAAATAATTAGCAAGCTGCAGGGTTTGGCAAGGTACATTTGCCTGTGGTTCCAGCTATGTTTGCGGTTCTGACTTCGGTTGGATTTGCAGGCGGTACTCCGGTTGCTGAAACAAACATCACCATCAGATCTAGAAAATATCAATCAGCTAGAAACGCCTATCCTTGGGTCCAATTTGGAGACAAGGGCAAAAACGGCTATTTTGGGTCAAAACGGGGTCCACATGCGGGCCCCGCTTTGCACCGAAAAACGTGTCCGAGTCAAAGGTCTCCAAATTCACCAAACTTAGTGTCAACAGGTCAGGAACGATGATACGAACCCAACGAAACTTCCAGAATTGGATTCCGATGAGCCGATCACAAAATCGCCCGTAGAGCGGGGCCTGTGGGGCCCACGACACGCGATTTCGTCAACGTTCTCAGAATCGAACCAAACTTGACCCACAGGACCAGCGTATTGCTACGAGTCCGATGGCGCAAGTTTCGTCTCGATCCGACGTGTGTACACAAAGTTAGGGCGCGTTCTAGAAAGTAAGGATACGGGACGGTGTCCGCGGATACGCGTTGATCCCGGTGTGCACGCACACCCGAATCGACTTCTGCGAAATCTCACACGTCCGTATCGACGATGCGCACGTATCTGTGAAGACCGAGCGCGACCAAGTCGTCCCGTTTGGCGGAGCGTACTCAGTTCCGGGGTGAAATATGGTATGGTTTTTCCTGTTTTTGGATCGCGGTGTACGATCACCACAGGACGCGATGCCCCGAGTGGTTTGTCCGGGCATCGAGAGGGTCATACAGGCTTCGCAACACAATTTGCGAAATCGAAATCCGAGCTATGAACAGAAAGTTACAAGTACTTGAAGGGGACCCGAAAACCGGGGTCTGGATCGTGTCCGACACGTGTCGGATTCGGGAATTTAATTAGGGTTAGGGTTTGGGGATGCTGGACGGCGGAGCTCCGGCGGAGACGGCGGCGTGGGCGGCTGGGCTGCGACGGAGGGGGCCGGGGCCAGCGCGGCAGCGGTGGCTGGGGACTCGCCGGCGGTCGGAGGCGGCGTGGGGCCTGCTGCGGGGAAGAGGGAGGAGGAGGAGGGTCGGCTGGGGAGAAGGCTGTGCGGCTGGGCGGCTGGGCTGGGCGAGGCGGTGCTGCAGCGGGAAGCGGCGGACGGAGGGCGGAGCTGGCACGGCGGGGAGGGGCGGTTCGATGGCCGGAGGGAGGGGAAGAAAGGGGGTTTTATAGGGTTGCGGCGGGGTCGGGGAGGCCGAGGGAGGCGGCGCCGAAGGCGGAGACGTGGGGTACGGGGCCGGGCTAGGCGCGGCGTGGCGCTGGAAGCGGGCGGCGCGGCCGGAGGCGCGGGGAGCGGCGGCAGAAGCGGTCGCAGGCAATCGTGCGGAGGTGAAAGAGGGAACGGGTCGGGCGGGTCTGCGGGTGCGGGTGCGGGTGTGGTGGACCCGACCCGACCCGATAGGGGATGGGCCGCTGCGGGCTGGGCTGGGCCGAATGGGCCGCGGGCTGGGTTTAATTTTTAAAATAATAATAATAATAATAATAATATCCAGTAATTATTTAATAAATAATTAAATAAATAAATTTAGGTGTTTTAAAAATAGGTCCGGGGACCAATAAATTCCAGAAAAATTGCCCTAAGTCCAGTTTTTTATTTTACACCCAAAAATATTATTTTGATAATATTTTAATATCATTTATTATCATTTAAAAATTATTGAATAATTCAAACATTGTTTTTAAATTACAGAAAATTTCCAAAAAATTCCAGAAAATTGTGAAAAATCCAGTTTTTAAAATTTTGAAAAACCAGGGGGTTTACAATAAGATAACTAGTTAGATAGTTAGATAGATAACTAGATAGGTTGATACTAGATAGGTAGATAGATAGGTAGATGGATAGTAGATATCTATATCTATATGCATAGATATATATATATATATACATATAGCTAGGTAGATAGTTTATATATATATATATATATATATATATATATATATATATATATATATATATATATATATATATATATATATATATATATATATATATATATATATATATTTATGTATAGGTAAGGTAAGGTATTGGGTTTATATATATAGGTATATGCCTATATGTATTAGATATATATATTTTAGCCTAGATTATAGCTAGATATATATGTTTATGCATAGTTAGTTAGCTAGAGGGGTAGTCGGGTTGAGTTTAGAGCGGTATCTCAATACCTTGAGATATCCAAGGTATTGAGTTTCGAGCGGGGTTTTTGAGCCTAGGAATAGTATTGGAGTAATTTTTATATGCTTATGTGTATATATTTACGCGTGCTAGCATAGGTTTTAGCGGGTATAGGCGGGGTGCGTAGCCTAGGTTGAGGTATCGGATACCGAGGGTATCCCGATATCTCAAGGAGGCGAGTTTGAGAGTTTTCTAGCTTAATGAGCTCGGTTTGACCTAGAATTTCAGGAGCACCCGAGTTTGACCTAGACTTGACCGTAGTTGACTAGGTTGACCGCCAAAGTCAACTTTTGACCTAGTTTTGGCCCAAAGTTGACTTTTTGGACCTAAAATTGACTTTTTGACCCAGATTTTACCGATTTGACCCGTTTGACCTAGAACGACCCTAGAAGCCTATTTTTTAGTTATTTTATATTTGTTTAACTCATTAGAACCCTGTTTAACCTTGCTTTTCGCAATAAGTCCTTGCGACACCGGTTCGGATCGCTGGTTGCTCAGGACGTCAGGCGAGTACATTCTCTGATAGTTTTTATTATCTGATGATTATTATGATTCAGCTTCTAGTATAGTATCATATGATTATTCTGGCACAACACAGGACACTGACTGGTATTTCTGGATTTATTTACTTGTGACACGTACATTTCATGTTTCTGGCCTCTATTCTGGAATCACTACTGGCATCACCTACAGGCATCACTACATGCATCATTCATGTTCAGGCTGGACTCATCTTGATTTGCGTATCGGTTCTTGGATCCACTTGTATTAGTCGGGGCGGAGAAATACTCGAGTAGACATGTAAACATTCCCATCTGGAATCATCAGGAATTACTCCCTCTGTTCTAATCTGGAATGATAGCAGCTGCGCACCCAGTGCGCGGTGAGCCGTACTTACCCCTAGCCGTTTATATGTCGAAACAAGTATTTCAAAGATACCGAGTTCATTCTTTATAGTCTGGACTCACTTGCATTCTTGTTGGTCTCACTTACATATTTTTGGACTTGACTCACTATATGTTTTTCATGCTGGACTCACTACACGTTCTTGTGCACAGACTTACTCTTAGTTTAGATTTTTTGTATCTTACAGTTATTTCTATCTTGCTCTGATATCCATGCATCTTTACCTTTATGCACCAGTGATTTATATATTTCTTGTTTCATACTTGTTTCATTCTTCTCGCTACTTTCTATAACTGTTTTATAGTTTTTATCATTTAAATGGAACTGCTGTTAGAGATGTACTTGCTCCAGTCCTGACTGGACATATTTTTCAGAGTATCCGGAGGAGTGGTGTCCGACGTTTTATGGACTTGAGCCTGTCGATGGTGCAGACAGGGACCCTCTACTTTAGGGGTGATTTCCGGGTTGGTAGCCGGGATCACTAGGACCTTGTTATTATTTTTATTAGTTTTAGCACCGAATTTGTCTCCGGTTTTGGATTGAGACCTTGTTTGTATATTATTTTGGATGATGTATTATTATTATTATTGATGTTGTGGTTGTTGTAATAGTTGTTGTTGGTTAGACTTTGGAGTTGTTAGTCTTCTTTGTTATCTTATCGTGCTTAGATTCGTGATTGAGTACTTGATTATCATTATGATATTGCTCCTTCGTTTGGAGTTGAGATCTTGACAGGTTTATATATTGATTGCGTGGTTGCCCTCCTTTTGGAGAGGTCATGGCAGATTTTTTTGTGAATTATCTAGATAGTTGACCTAGACAGCGTTCTACCGCCGATGCTGCGGCCTAGGCTGGACGTACCCATGACTCATGCCCAATTTTTTGGGTGAGGGTCGTGACACCCCTAGGCGTCGGGTACAATATGGATACATTTTCTTCTACAACTACTGCTTGTTGATGTTGCCAACTATCCTTTTATTTGACATATAGTCTCCCATTTTCAGTGTGTATAGCACAGAAAAACTTAGAGAAATTTTAGGGGAACCAAGCCCCCAGCAGCTATAATCGTCCACAACTAATGTGGACAGAAAACCAGGGTATAACTTCCCATAATATGAACGGTTACATCAGTAATTATCCGTTAAGTGAGCAATCACAACGTTGAAATATCCATATAGCAGTAGTCGAACAATCGTGCCACTGAAACAGAGGTTTCGGTGGAGGACTCATTCATGTTGGAATAATAATATACACAGAGCGCACGGAGCCGCTGGACCAACTGGTTCCACTGGAACGTGCTGACTTTGCATCTGCTGCATACATGAAAAATACAAAGTGCACCATCAAAGTGCCACTTTGTGTCTTTTGTCCACGTCCGTGTGCTAGTAGGCCCTTTTGGGACTTAGACCCCAAGACATTTTTTTCCATAAATATGTGATAATAATTGTTTCTTACAGGATTTGAATCTCAGCATTTAGTAAAAAAAAATTCACCATACTAACCATATGAGCTACAACTTCCCATGTGTACAAAGACAATAAAAGATAATTTTTATATTGAAATAAAAACATAGGATTTGCCACATAGTTGACGTGGGACCAAATTTCTAGAGAGCAATTACAAATAAACCCCCACAATCCCCTACATATTTTAATATATGAGCTGAGAGTTCCCCACAATGATTGTACATCATGCATTATGATAGATGACACTTATAACTTAAATCTTTTCACATGAGTTAAACAATAGTACGGTATAAAATGGACTAAGCCTTGAATTTAGTATCATAGCTATTATTCTTTTCACTCACATAATAATATCAAGTGTGCCTCTGGTCGCACGTTAAATGCCTTATGTTGATTTGGTGTATGTGTATCTATTTTGGGTGTCTACAAGTTTACCCTCAAGTGACGACATGCATCTCTATTCATACACATAGGTTAGTTCTTAGATGATTTTTTAAAATTTTTGAGCACGAGGTCTTTCGCCTCCTTGTGGTGCTACATCATTGTGATATAGCCTGTAGCTGAGGTCTAGCCTCTTGGTGGTGTCACCCCAAAGTAGCATGAGATCATAGCCTCTTTGTAGTGCTATACTACTACTACTACTACTACTACTACTACTACTACTACTACTCCTCTGCCTTTCAATATGAGACTATAAGCCTCTATGTAGTGCTACGCCACTGTGATATGACCCAAAGCCGAGGTTCCATCTCTTGTGGTGTCACGTTATTATAGCATGTGATACTAGCCACTTTATCGTGCCCACCTACCCGTTCTTCCTGTAAAATGCGTCGAGCATTCCAAACAAGGACTCATTAAGGCTTAAAGCCATCTTCCCATATAACTTGTTCTTTATCTAGAGCAGAAGATATGTCACGCCCCAATCTCCCGCTAGCTCAATAGTCCCTGCTGAACATGAATCACCACGTTGCAGCTCTCCCATAGGACAATCGTTCTCATCGGGATGTGATGCCGTACGAGCCTGGAGTTGCGCTCGTATAAGGCGATGTTGTTAAACACCAAAGTTATCGTTGAAACAACCAAGTTGCAATCGAAAGTCAAGTATTGTGTACCAAGCACACATCAGAGTAATACGCAGCGAAGCTCTCGATAGGGTCCAAATGAAATACCACGAAGGCAATGCCACGAAGACTATGCCACGAAGGCGATGAATACTCTTGCTCTTTCTCTAGCCCACAAAGGTACTTACAGTTCATATATTATGTCTCGTATATTCAATCAGCGCCACTACGCCTGCGTACCTGAAATATTGCCCACAAATGTGGATCAGTACACAATCGTACTGGTGAGCGGGGTAACCCACTCGTCTAAGCCGACACTAAGTAAATAGTGAATGCAAACAGTTATATGATGATCTTTCTAGTTTAATCCTAGATTTATTTTATGGCATAGGGATGACATGTTAAGGAAAACTGTAAAGCAGTTTAAGCAATGCAAGCATTCAGCTCAATCCAAACGACAAGCAATATATAACCAACTCGAGGGATTCTAGCATGCAACCCGTCCTACTCAAGCCATCGCTTGCACGATAACAATCGAACCATCAACCAAGCCTTAATATCCTTCCTCAACCAACTTGTACAATCCAATCTCAAAGTGCACACTCTTGCCAAGGCAAGGTGGCCGCGCCTATACGAAGCACAAACCAACCAAAGTAAAGCAAACCAACTCTTATCTATATGAAGTCACAGGCTGTAAGCCCCCTGATTTTCAGAAATTATTAATTTGGACTTTTCACAAATTTTCTGGAATTTTTGGGATTTTTCTGTAATTAAAATCTAGGCTCTTGGTAATTAAATGATTTTTATTTGCTGTTAATTACTATTAAAATATTATGAAAATAATATTTTTTGGTGTAAAATGAAAAACTAGACTTAGGGTAATTTTTCTAGAATTTATTGGGCCCCGGACCTATTTTTAATCACCTCAAAACTATTTTTATTATTATTTACCTATTATTATTTTTATGTATTTAGAAATAATCCAGCCCAGCCCTGCCAGCCCAAGCCCAAACCCTAGCCCAGCCCATGGGTTATCGGGTCGGGTCGGGTCTGCCAGACCCGAACCCGACCGACCCGCTTCCACCTTCTCCCCCCTCCGCGTCCCCACGCCGCCCGCGTCTCCCGGCGCTGCCCGCTTCCTCCGCCGCCCCGCCCGCGGCCACGCGCCCCCGCACCCCTCGGCCCATCTCCGCCTCCGCCGCCGCCTAGCCCGGCCTACCCCGCCTCGCTCCGCCCCCTATATAACTCCCCCCAACTTTTCCCTCTCCGGCCACTACCCGACTCCGACCGCCGCTCCTCACCGCACCCACACCGCCGTACCCGCCTCTGCTCTGCCGCACAGCCCCCGCCCGCAGCTCCCTCCTCCGTCTCCTCCCTCTCCTCTTCCTTCCCCTCAACACCAGACCCCGAGCGCAGCCGCAGCGCCTCCGGCCGGCTCCGTCCGTCCCTCGCCCGCTCCGGCGCGCCGCCAGCGCCGCCCCTCCGGCTCGCCCTTGCCGTAGAGCCGCCCCTCCGCCTCAAGCTCCGGCCAGCCTCCCCGAACCCTAACCATAGGTCGCTCGGACACGGACGCTTCGCGTCGTGTCGGACATGAGAAACTTCGGTTTCTCGAGCCCTGTTCAGGTACCTGTATCTTTCTCCTCGTAGCTCTATTTTTGATTCCGTCTGTTGCGTCACGAACCCTGCGTGACCCTCTCGGTGCCCGTGCAACCCGCTCAGGGCATCGCGTCCTGTGGCGATCGTGAATTGCGATCCAAAAATAGGAAAAATAATGCCCTGATTCACCCCGGAACTGGGTACGCCCCGCCAAACGGGATGACTTGGTCGCGCGCGGTCTTCACCGATACGTGCGCGTCGTTGATACGGACGTGCAGGATTTCGCAGAAGTTGATTCGGATGTGCATGCACACCGGAATCAACGCGTATCCGCGGACACCGTCCCGTATCTGCCCTTTCTGGAATGCGTCATAACTTTGTGTACACACGTCGGATCAAAACAAAACTTGCGCCATCGGACTCATAGCAATACGCTGGTCCTGTCACCCAAGTTTGGTTCGATTCTGAGAACGTTGACGAAATCGCGTGTCGTGGGCCCCACAGGCTCCACTTGACGGGCGATTTTGTGACCGGCTCATCGGAATCCAATTCTGTAAGTTCCGTTGGGTTCGTATCATCGTTCCTGACCTGTTGAAACTAAGTTTGGCAAATTTGGAGACCTTCGTCCCTGATACGTTTTCGGTGCAAAACGGGCCCACATGCGGACCCCGTTTTGACCCGAAATAATCATTTTTGCCCTTGTCTTTAAATTGGACTCAAGGACAGGCATTTCTAGCTGATTGACATTTTCTGGATCTGATGGTGATATTTATTTCAGCAATTGGAGTACTGTCTGCAATCCCCACAGAAGTTAGAACTACAATTGGAGCCAGAACCCCAGGCAAGTATACCTTGCCAAACCCTGCAGTTTTGCTACTGATCTCCTGGACTTATTTATACATTGTCGTGCAAGATACTTGTACAATATTTGTATGCTTCCCTTTTCAGTAGTTATTTTCTTGTCGTATATAGTTTCTTGATGCATTTTTCATATTGATTTATTCCTGCTGCTATAGTCTTATTTCTCGTTTACGTGCATGTACATTATTTGCTCTTTTCCATGGATCACTATTTGTTCCTTAGATATATTGTGATGGTACATGTTTACTCTACATTCCTTGAGTTGACTCGGATGGTTACTTTAGTTCCTAGATGATCGTTATCAGGCACTGACTACACTTGAGCATTCTCGATTATGAGTACCCATTGTGCTGCGATAGAGACTTGTTCATTTGACTACCTCATTCGTGAGCTCCTATAGGGCTGTAAAAGAGCGATACTATAGATTGGGAGTCCCTATTGGCCTACCTTCTATAGGACTGTGATCTTCCATTGAGTTACGGTCACCCCGATTTGTTAGTAGTCATGTTTGATAGCACCATCGGTACGCCACCATCTTAGATGTAGTGATTTCTTGAGTCTTGTTTGCTTTCTTGTGTTTACTTTCCTGTCTATCTTGCATGTTCATTTACTGTACTTTTGGCTCGTATTCTTTTGTATCTTGTTACGTCCCTCTGAGGACCTGGTTTTATTCTCCAGATTTAGCAGACGAGGAGCACCCGCAACTTTATGGATCGACACCAGACGAGGGTACGATTGCAGTTGATGGCCCTGCTTATACGTAGTTATTTTCTAGCATGTCTTAGTTATATTTTCTTGTCTCTGTTTTTCCATTTATCGGTAGTGGATTTGTCTTCACCCGACTCAGTATTATTTTTTGCTGGATATTCGACAGTAACTTGACTTCCAGCAGTTATTCCAGTTTGCTATTTAGTTCTTATACTGTTCTGTTGGATGAGATCTAGATACTTGACATTTATCATTGGACCTACTTATTGTTATATTACAGCTTAAGCATGCCCCGATGGATCCATTAAATTGAATTTGTCCATCGGTGTGTGCTGCTGGGCATTGCCACGTGTCCAGTCCCTCGATATTTTGGGACTGGGGCGTGACATGGTTTTTGTGGTGGCCCATGCAGGTCTACGACTAAATTATTCGGTTTCAACTTAGGGACCGAGCAAGCCTGCAATTAGGATTAGAGTATAGGATCTCATCCACACTGACTATGACTCATCCTCCTTCCAATCCATTCCATTCGGATAAATTGCATCCTGCTTGATTCATGTGCTTCCCTATTAGTTTCTTGAGTATAGCCTCTCTTAGAATATATAAGTCTTGTTATTAGATGATAAGCAGGGTAACCTTCCTATTAAGAGTACAACTAGGATATTGACACACCCCTAAGTAGAACGCTTAATCAACCCTAGCGTCTCTCACCTATAGAATAATTTACCATTATTTCTTGTTATAGTCATAAATGACCTAAGAAGTAGTATAGGCACTGTTAAGAGCTAGTTAGAGATTGGACCCTAATGTTGACCCCGGTCTTGAGGAACCAATAGAAATCCGAGATTGAATGTTATGACTGAACCTAATGTGCATAGTGAGATAGTGTTAGGATATATGTTCGTGTCGTGATATTAGCAGACAGTACCTTAGAAAGCCAAGAGCAATGTATAGAATATTTTCCTAATCATACCTCAAACCTAGAAACTAGCATACCACTTTCCCTTAGAAAATTCTGATGCTATCTAGAGCCCTATCCTAATTTCATATGTTGCTCCTCTGCGACCCTAGCGCTCGTTAGAGTGCGACGACTGATTACATTTCTTCTCTTCAACTCGTGCCAACTAACCCTTCTGATTTTAGACTAAGTGATTTTATTCTATACTAGGATATATATATAGCTTGCTAGGATTAAAGCTGTAGTCTTGAATTTGAAATTTTTGTGCTTGGTAGTTAGAGTTCGATAAGTTTGAGTTAATCTTGTAAATTGTGATCCGATGATTACCCCTTAGTGTTAAATCATATAAATTGTACCCCCACCTCGATACAAGTTATATTCCCTTTCCCTTGAGACGAATAACCTTTCCATTCTCGCTATTGACACATGTTCTATGAGACTATGATTAAGACTTAAGGTGACCCTTACCTATATAATGCAATAGGAGACCCTAATAAGTACCAAGATCTTTCCTCATATACCCTAATAAGAGTTTCTATTCTATATTACATGTGCAAGGTTATTTGCAGGATCCTCTTAAGACTGTCACAGTAGTAGTTTAATTCTTATAAGTTGGGTAGTATGCTTCACAACCTAGTACCACATAGTCCACTTGACCCATCGAGATAGTGTAATTGAATGACATTAATTGTATGATAGCATAAGACGACAGTGTTTATTCAGACAATAGAATTTAGAGGTCCTTGCCCTGTTTGGTCGACTAGCGACTTAGACAAGAAAGTTGCATGATAACTGTAGAGATCGTATAGTCTTAACTTCTTGTGGACTCGAAATATGCTGTGACTTCTTCCATCATGATCTAGCGCATTTATATTTCACAACTACCTTGACTTATGCTGCTATTTTATAGCCTAGTTTTGCAAGCTTATTCTTTATCGAGCTTGTTCATGACAAACGTATTATTGGGGAGGCCCACAATAATACATTTCAGAATCAGTGTATTAAGGTCTAGCTAACCTTAGTGTGCTTGATTCGCCCTTCGTAATGCTACTTTACGTGGATTGAGATATGTAGTGATTAGTAGACGAATATACTTGCTCTAGACATGTCTGACATATCGTATCGGTTACATAGCTGTGCTAATACGAGCAGTCAAACAAAGGATTACCAAAATAGAATTTCAATCCACAACAGTTTTGACAATTTCTATTTGAATTCTTTAAACGCCTTGATCCCGATACTTCTATTCTATTACGCTTCCCTTGAACTCTTTATTATTGGCCACCGTCTTCCCTTATTTCGGAAAGACGAAACCTTGTGCTTGGTAAAGTTTGATACGCGGAGAGTACTGGATATACCCCATAGGCCGATCATATTATTGAGGATTATTCTTTCGAAATTAAGGACATATCATCTATGATATAATCGACATTAAAGTTTTGAGGATTGAATTACATGAGTAAATAAATTAAGGAATATTTTCTTAAAGTATATAGCCTTATGTGATAGATGGATAAATTCCAAGTTGGGTAGCAGTGCATTGTCAACTCGAGGGAAATTTCTTTTAGATTATGATCGAGTAAGATTAGATTGGGAGAGATTTAAGCCATTTTAAATTTTGAGAATTTTAGAAGAATGACTAAGATGGATCAATAAATTTTAAAATTTTGATATTGAGGACCCCATATGTATACCTTAGGTACATGATTTAAAATTTGAATAATGAAAGTAAAATCATCAATTGGAGTTTAGAGGGTAAAAATATAGAATTTCAGACTTGAACATTGGTGGACTGCATTTAAATTATTTTTCAATTTGATAATTTAAAATTTGATGGTTGGACTACCTATTTAAAATATTGAGGATGTGAATAGAATTTAAAAAGTTGAAGAATACACAAATTTATAAGTGAAAATAGGAATAATATTGGACTCGAATTACTTCTCGAGGAGATTATGATAGTTGGAGATCGTGAGGTAAAATTTGATATGGGTTATTTAAATCTTGAAGATATTATATGGATTCAATTAAAAATTGGATATTGATGATTTGGAAAAGTGAGAAGAGATTACAATAGGTTGAATTTTGATTTGAACAATGATTATCTTAATTTTGAAATGATCGCGATAGATTTGAATAGATTTTGTTATTTAAATTTTTTGGAAGAGATTGCGATTGATGTACCTTATGTACGAATGTGAAGGATTTAACTAAGTATGCCTTATTTAATTTCGAGTACGAAATTTTTATAAGTTGGGTAGATTGTAAGCCCCCTGATTTTCAGGAATTATTAATTTGGAGTTTTCACAAATTTTCTGGAATTTTTCGGGATTTTTCTGTAATCAAAATCTAGGCTCTTGGTAATTAAATGATTTTTATTTGCTGTTAATTACTATTAAAATATTATAAAAATAATATTTTTGGGTGTAAAATGAAAAACTAGACTTAGGGTAATTTTTTTGGAATTTATTGGACCCCGGACCTATTTTTAATCACCTCAAAACTATTTTTATTATTATTTACCTATTATTATTTTTATGTATTTAGAAATAATCCAGCCCAGCCAGCCCAAGCCCAAACCCTAGCCCAGCCCATGGGCTATCGGGTCGGGTCGGGTCTGCCAGACCCGAACCCGACCGACCCGCTTACACCTTCTCCCCCCCCCCCCCCCCCCCCGCGTCCCCCGTGCCGCCCGCGTCTCCCGGCGCTGTCCGCTTCCTCCGCCGCCCCGCCCGCGGCCACGCGCCCCCGCACCCCTCGGCCCATCTCCGCCTCCGCCGCCGCCTAGCCCAGCCTACCCCGCCTCGCTCCTTCCCCTATATAACTCCCCCCGACTTTTCCCTCTCCGGCCACTACCCGACTCCGACCGCCGCTCCTCACCGCACCCGCGCCGCCGGACCCGCCTCTGCTCCGTCGCACAGCCCCCGCCCGCAGCTCCCTCCTCCCTCTCCTCTTCCTTCCCCTCAGCACCAGACCCCGAGCGCAGCCGCCGCGCCTCCGGACGGCTCCGCCCGTCCCCTGCCCCCTCCGGCGCGCCGCCAGCGCCGCCCCTCCGGCCCGCCCTTGCCGCAGAGTCGCCCCTCCGCCTCAAGCTCCGGCCAGCCTCCCCGAACCCTAACCCTAGGTCGTTCGGACACGGACGCTTCGCGTAGTGTCGAACACGAAAAACTTCAGTTTCTCGAGCCCTGTTCAGGTACCTGTATCTTTCTCCTCGTAGCTCTGTTTTTTATTCCGTCTGTTGCATCGCGAACCCTGCGTGACCCTCTCGGTGCCCGTGCAACCCGCTCGGGGCATCGCGTCCTGTGGCGATCGTGAACCGCGATCCAAAAATAGAAAAAACAACGCCCTGATTCACCCCGGAACTGGGTACGCCCCGCCAAACGGGACGACTTGGTCGCGCGCGGTCTTCACCGATATGTGTGTGTCGTTGATACGGACGTGCAGGATTTCACAGAAGTTGATTCGGATGTGCGTGCACACCGAAATCAACGCGTATCTGCGGACACCGTCCCGTATCTGCCCTTTCTGGAATGCATCATAACTTTATGTACACACGTCGAATCAAAACGAAACTTGCGCCATCGGACTCGTAGCAATGCGCTGGTCCTGTCACCCAAGTTTGGTTCAATTCTGAGAACGTTGACAAAATCGCGTGTCGTGGGCCCCACAAGCTCCACTTGACGGGCGATTTTGTGACCGGCTCATCGGAATCCAATTCTGGAAGTTTCGTTGGGTTCGTATCATCGTTCCTGACCTGTTGACACTAAGTTTGGCAAATTTGGAGACCTTCGTCCCTGACACATTTTTGGTGCAAAGCGGGCCCACATGCGGACCCCGTTTTGACCCGAAATGATCATTTTTGTCCTTGTCTCCAAATTGGACTCAAGGACAGGCATTTCTAGCTGATTGATATTTTCTGGATCTGATGGTGATATTTATTTCAGCAACTGAAGTACTGTCTACAATTCCCGCAAAAGTCAGAACTACAATTGGAGCCAGAACCCCAGGCAAGTATACCTTGCCAAACCCTGCAGTTTTGCTACTGATCTCCTGGACTTATTTATACATTGTCGTGCAAGATACTTGTACAATATTTGCATGCTTCCCCTTTTTATTAGTTATTTTCTTGTCGTATATATTTTCTTGATACGTTTTTCATATTGATTTATTCCTGCTGCTCTAGTCTTATTTCTCGTTTACGTGCATGTACATTATTTGCTCTTTTTCATGGATCACTATTTGTTCCTTAGATATATTGTAATGGTACGTGTTTACTCTACATTCCTTGAGTTGACTCGGATGGTTACTTTAGTTTCTAGATGATCGTTATCAGGCACTGACTACACTTGAGCATTCTCGATTGTGAGTACCCATTGTGCTGCGATAGAGACTTGTTCATTTGATTACCTCATTCCTGAGCTCCCATAGGGCTGCGAAAGAGCGATACTATAGATTGGGAGTCCCCATTGGCCTACCTTCTATAGGACCGTGATCTCCCATTGAGTTGCGGTCACCCCGATTTGTTAGTAGTCATGTTTGATAGCACCATCGGTACGCCACCATCTTAGATGTAGTAATTTCTCGAGTCTTGTTTGCTTTCTTGTGTTTACTTTCCTGTCTATCTTGCATGTTCATTTACTGTACTTTTGGCTCGTATTCTTTTGTATCTTGTTACGTCCCTCTGAGGACCTGGTTTTGTTCTCCAGATTTAGCAGACGAGGAGCACCCGCAACTTTACGGACCGACACCAGACGAGGGTACGATTACAGTTGATGGCCCTGCTTATACGTAGTTATTTTCTAGCATGTCTTAGTTATATTTCTTTGTCTCTGTTTTTCCATTTATCGGTAGTGGATTTGTCTCCACCCGACTCAGTATTATTTCTTGCTGGATATTCGACAGTAACTTGACTTCCAGCAGTTATTCCAGTTTGCTATTTAGTTCTTATATTGTTCTGTTGGATGAGATCTAGATACTTGACATTTATCATTGGACCTACTTATTGTTATATTACAGCTTAAGCATGCCCCGATGGATCCATTAAATTGGATTTGTCCATCGGTGTGTGCTGCTGGCCATTGCCACGTGTCCAGTCCCTCGATATTTTAGGACTGGGGCGTGACACAGGCCAAGCCATAAAGGACATTGATCGGACCAAATCAATAGGGCAGTCCTACCCGATCTAGGGCTGGACAGCTACTCCCTCCTGGTGCTATCGGACTACCAGCACCGCGCCCAAGACGTTATACCCATTGTCTCCTCCATGGCAGAACGGTCCCGGTGCCCCGGTGCCTCATCCTGTTCCAGGAAACCAAACCCTGTGCAACACATGTTGTCCGTGACATGCAGACACCAAGTAGGTATGACGAGAGGATCGAACGTTCTCGCCCCACCAAGCGATCCTAGACTCGTTCAACCAAATATCCAACCAAAATATCCAACCAAAGAATCCATAACCATTCTTCCAACATATTGCCCAATGCACCAAATCTCAAGTTATGCCATAGGCACAATGCCGCTTCTCAACACAGTATTTCAAATTGGGTGCAACACCCCAACTCAGAATAAACCCATGGCACAATGCTCCAACAGTGGCACAATGCCTCAACAGTGGCACAATGCCCTATCAGTGGCACAATACCCTCGCCGATGTAGTTGTTCAGTTTCGAACCACAATAGCTCGCTTTGCAAGACTAAGCGACCAAGTGATACTCGTGCACGGATGCACGCTCGCTCGCCCGAATTCTCGATATTTCCAATGCCTCAATGTATCATTCCAACTGTCCAAGCATAATCCCAATTATTCAACCAACTGCCTCAAATGATATAATCCAACTCTAGCTCCAACTATCCAATGCGCAAATCAATTCAAGCCACAATCCTATCCAAGCAAACGACGTACACTCTATGCATGCCTCAATGTAGTGATTCCTAAGTTTCAGCCCAAGTGCTCAAGCCTTTACGTATTTTCTATATTATTAGGCATGAAGGAGTAGAGGAGAAGGGAAAGAGCCCACTCATAATGTTTGATCCCGTTAAGCATCCTGTCCTACCGATACGGCCAATCCCTTGAACCCATGGTCCGATGCAAAGCACGATCTACTCAACTGGTATGACCGTGCGAGCAGGCCGTGCTTTCCAAATCATCCGACCGTTCGGACTAAGGAAGACGGGATTATCGCTCCCATCCAGTTATCTCAGTACTGTTCTGAACGAACACCTGATTCCCATCGAACTCCGCTATCCATCTGCACATGAAACCAACTCAATCAATACTTCTTCCCAAAATCTAATAAATCAAATATAACTAGCATTTGTTTTATTCAATCCGGCTCAGTGTAACGTACCGTACGGTTGCGGGGCGTTATATAATATACCACTTAGAATCAGGTTCGTCCACGAACTGTGCTGGTACTCATTCCTATCACATGCCGCTTGTCCCATTTCATAGATCTGCTCTATGCAACTCTCATACTCATGATCCGGACTCAGCATCTCGCTCTGCTGAACGCTCGTACAAATTCTACGAATTCCCACATCCTCCTTACAGCTCAATACGAATTCCTCGTATCGCTTAGTTTTGGATCGTACACATATTTAAGACGTCCCTAAAATACATGCATTCAGCCGAGCTTTGTGATAGCAAATTTGAACAAGTTACAAGGGTATCTTTATGTCCGAGGCATCTATTTACTTTACTCCCAATTGAAACAAATCCTGATTTTCATTCCAACATGTTCGCTTGAGCACTAGTCTCAATTATGATAATTTCCCATCGACTCAATCAGTTCGTGTTCCAACTCAATCCATCCAACTATTTCTGAATCCATACTAGCAACATCACCAAATATATCTCATGCACTTAACGATCATCACAACTGATACTACCCCAGCTAGGCGACTTACCCAAATATCAACTTTGCTTTTAGATCAGCTCAGCCCAACACCTATTCCTCAATCTCAATACCTCGCTGGGTGAATATCTATATTGAGGTTCGTGTGATCCACGAAGATCTCGTCGCCACGCCAAAGGGATAGTGCCACCATGTTTTCAATGTGGACACACTCGCCACAATTCTTAGGTTGCGCATGGAATAGTTCTTCGTGCTGCTTCCACTGCCTCGAAGCATAGAATATCACCTTTGCCTTCCGAACGAGCATGCTTCCTAGACTAAGTTCTGATGCATCTTATAAATCTGAGGCACATCTGTCCCTTCCAGTATTCGCAAAGATTTGATCTAAATGAGCCGCTGCTTTAACTTCACGAGCTAGTTTCACAGTCGTCAATTCATATGAATGCTATTTCCTTCAAGGGCACGATGAGTCAGAGGTGATGCCATCGATAAAAATCTGCGACTCTGAATCTCATCAGTTGACTTAGGCCAATCCCACCATCGCTTCGGTCTTCCGGCTGCATCATCAGCTGAAGACTATCCCAAGGGTCTCTCAAATCCAACACTCAGACAATAGGCCAAATATTATCGCTCACATCCACCCTCGACGCATCCCCAAATACGCCGCCGCAAGGGTCGTTCTATGGGTCTACCATATTCATCTCTGACTTGACGGTCAAGTCGCTAGGGTCAGCCATCCCGAAGCTACGTTCGATAATTGTAAGTCATCACGATGGACAGTTACTATGAACCATGCTATATCTCATCTGCAAATCCGAACCAAAATCCAACCATTCTATCCGAGCGAACTTCTGAATTCGAGCAATTCATGCACTACCTTTGATGATCTGTCAACCAATGTCGCTTAGCCACCTAAAGTCTTGCTATCTATCCGAGCCACAGTTTGAGAATTGCACTCGTTGAAACCGTCTTCCATCAATCCGTCATTCTGCCCTGAATCCATCAAATTTTCGAATTTCCATATTCGTCTACTTGCACTACGACTTACAATGATTCTCGAAACTCGAGACTTGCTCAAATTCCTATCCGTTTGCCGTATCCCACAATGCACGTCCAACTTACTCGAGCAGCACAGTGATTTGCTTAATTGTTGCTCCCATATTTAGCTATCTTTAAAAGTCTGTCCGCCATAATATTTGTCTTTCGTTGTTGTCTCAATCCGTTCACGTCTTCCCAGAGAATCCGTCTACTCTTGTTGCACCATTTTGCCCAAAATTCTACTTCCGCTAAACCTGAGTTGACTTCTCGAGCAGCAATATCCAAAATCCTTTAACTCGTGTGAAACTATCGCATTGCCCCTCCAAACCAAAATTGTGTTTCATTACTCAACCAACAGCTCAAATGTGTTGCCCAAAATCGTAGTTCATGCTCGCTATCCATTTTTATTCTTTCCAACTCAGTTGAGGTGCACCAACCAACTTGCATTCCCGTTACCCGAGTCCGTTCAGGCAATTCCCATTGATGTCCAAACCAAAATATTTTCAATGCCTTGCTCAATATGTGGTATCCCATATACCACTCCGAATCAAGTCGCTACTCGCATTACGATTGCTTTGCACCAATCCAAAATCCGTTTAAACCATCCCTTATGCGTTTATCCTACCATTCCTAACTCAAGTCTAACACAAAAACTCAGCCAATGCCTGAATTATCCAACTATTTCCATCAATCTCGTTATGCAACTTGTGCTATGTTCTATTCTCAATGCTTTCAGCTATTCTTAAACCGTCCGATACTTTCGTAACACGAGCAATCCCGTGCAATGATCTCTCTTCCAAGTGATCCAACCCAATACCCAACTGTTTCACACATTCGTTGTACGAGCAACTCGTGCAAACGTATCATGATATTCCTAAGCCAAACTCAAGCCTGCTCAACCGATGCTCTATGTGATATACCCAGCCAAAAATCAAAATCCGTCCAACAATTTGCTACACGAGCAACTCGTGCAACGATCCATTCTCAATCGATGCTTCTACTCAAAATATGCCACATAACCAAATCTCGTATGCCAACTAACTGATCCATTAATGCAAATCAGAAACTCCCTGAACGACAAGCCAAGCCAACCCAACGACAGCTCTCAACTTATTGCACAAATACAACAACGCCACCCAACTTGTTGTACGAATGCAATAATACCTAACGAGGATAAGCGATCTAACGAAAACCAACCAAAGTAACACAATGAAGCACAACATGCAGCCACAACCAGCAATATATAGACTTATTGCATGAAACATCCAATGCGGCACCGAGAAGAGCCAAGAGCTAAACGACACGCAGAAGCTATTTAGAGTTTGTGATGAAGCGAAGGACCAAGTCCGAGAAAATGAACCAGGCGCTCTGATACCAATTGTCATGCCCCAATCTTCCGCTAGTGTAAAACCCCTAATTCTGAAAACCATATTTTTATTATTTTATTATTATTTATGATAATCTAAATAGAGAAATAGATTTTATTCTGAGGTATTGAGCATTTAGAGGATTTATAGAGCCATTATAAATTTTTTCTAATTTATTCCATGTAGGAGAGCCGTTGGACAGTTGCTACCTTATCCGTATACCCCAATACACTTTCCAGATTTCCTATGTATAAATATACATATAGATATAGATATTATTAATAAAGAAAAAGAAAAGAAAATAGAATTTCCTATTGGATCAAACCCGCAACCCGTTAAACCACACTTCCGCGCGTAAAATAAGAAAATAGCAACAGCAGCCACCCCGCGTAAACAGACAACAACAACTGCTTATTACCGCGTATATTTCTCCGTGCGTAAACAGCAGCAGTAGCAAAATACTACGTAAAACTCTTCCTTTCGCTATACGTAAAACCAACCCCTGCGTAATTTTTTTTTACCGCGCGTAGAACCCAAACCATACACCATTAGGAGAAGAAAATATCAGCAGCAGAAGCAAAACCCAACTTTGCTTTGCTTTGCTTTCCTATACGTGTAAGCTTCTCATTCCACCGCTCCTTAACACTATTATTACTAAATACCCCCAACCGCACCCCTAAACTAATAAAAGGAAAACAACAGTAGCAATAGTTTCTTACCCATTAAGTAAATTTCACCGCTTCCTTATTCCTATATATATCACAACTTTCCTAAAAATCTAATTCCACTTCTTACACCAAAGTTTAAATACTGTTGTGGACATTTGCACTTTACAGAACTTGCTCGGCAAGTATACCTTGCCATTGTATAATTATTTACATTACAGTTGATACATACATGTTTAATTCTGCTTATATATAGATGTTTATTTTGTAGATTGGACCTATTTATGAGACCACCCAGTTTTAGGGAGCATCAGTAGGTTCATTGGCCGTGACACAGTTGCTACACGATTTGTGAGTCTCATATAGACCTCGGACTACGTATCGGGTTGGCTTCCTGTATAACTGCTGATAGAAACTTTGTATGCTAGTAGACCTGGCAGTTATTTAAAGGATTTATCATATCATGGATATGGCCTGCTTAGAGCATGGGGTGGGGAGAACAATAAGTAAAACATTTGGGCTCCTTTGCGCTTTTTTCCTGTACGTCCAGATTCTCCACCGGAGAAACGGGTGATGATGACCACTATATATTACTAGCGGCCTCTGCCGTTCAAAAGATGACATGCTTTGAGGCTCCTGATTCTCTGAGAGGGTCACGCCAATCCCATATTTTAGCCAGATAGCCCACTTGGTGAAAAGTTGTTCTCAAACTGCATTCACTTAGACGGTTAGGCAAACCATTGGATGTTTATATTTCAGTACTTATTGGCATATTTTTATATATCTTGTTACGTCCCTCTGAGGACCTGGTCCCTTTCCAGATATGGACGAGCAGGAGTACCCACAGGAGTATGGACCGGGACCTGACTCCACTTACCAGACTGAGGAGATCTTACCCTCAGAGTATCTATGATTTTATTACCGCTGTTTAGAGATCTTTTTGCTACTTCAGTATAGTCATTTTATAGTGGATTTATTTCTACCCGACTATCAGACTTGATACTATCTTTGATATCCAGTTATTATCCAACTCTTTATTTCCTACTAATTATTTGTGCTGTGGATGAGATCTAGTTTGCATGTGACTTGTTGTGACAGTATATTACCACTAGTGGATTGAATATTCATAAACAGCGTACGTGTGTATATGGTTTCCATATGTTGGAGTTCATATACATACGGCTGGGCGTGTTACATACTCCTAGTCCTACGTATTTTGGGACTGGGGCATGACATATTTTTGGTGGTGGCCCATGCAGGTCAGAATATATTGTCTTGGTTACGTAACTGTACCAAACAAGCATGTATTTAGGAATAGAGAATAAGGATCTCATCTACACTTGACTAAAACCTCATTCTTCCTCAAGTTTTACGCCAAAAACTCTTTACCTCTGTTGGCGTAAAAAGCCAACTGACTGACTTGTTAGCATAAAAAGCCAAGCTATGATTACCTACTTAAGTTACAAAAGATTTTCTATTTTACGCTGTAATTATGTCTATTTTATGCTACAGTACTAAAAACTGCTAACCATGTTCCAATAGTGTTTCTAAATCCAGCGTATAAGACGACATGTAAGCCACATAGATAAATATCCAGCGTAAACCTGATGATTCCTAAAATCAGCATAAATAGCTTGATTAGGCGTAATATGTAAGGATAGGATGTGAGCGTATTTTTCACAATTTTAGTTTTTCCCAGTCATGACTAGTTGGAACCGAATCTCTTGCATTAAATGCAGAGAGATATGCCTCGAGCCCTGTGCAGAAACAGCTTTTGACATAGCGTCTGATTTTGTCTCATCTTGAGCGTAAAACTCATTTCTGTAGATAGCGTATGCAGAAGCCCCAACTTTTCTTCCTCATTGGAAGCGTAAAAAGGATTTTGTATTAAATATATTACTAAACAACGACCTAGGTCTCTGTGCAAAATCATCATCACAACCATCCTCTCGATCATCGTGCGGTACTTTTGTCAGATGTCAGGATCACTGATTTGACTGACAAATTCGTCTGAGAAAAAGCAAAAAGTTCCTCGAAACAACTTTACGCTATAACATATGCATCAGATTTTACGCGCAGACCTTTCGCGCAAGCTTATGCGGAAAGTATAGCGAGATTTTACGCACACAGAATTTTTACACAGGCAGATTTTACGCAGTATATCTCTTACGCAGCTGATCTTTTACGCACAGAATTTACGCACGAAAACTTTTACGAAGATTTTTCCAGACAGTTCTGAAGCCCTATTTTACGTGAACAGTTTTGAAGCTCTATTTTGCTGACTTCTTTGAGTCTCTGTTTTTACGCAGACAACTCTAAAACCTTGTGCATCTCTGTTTTACACGAATATTTCTGAGACCATATTTTACGCCAATAAATTTTACATCTCTGTTTGATTCCTGCACTTCTTCTAAACATTGTGTACATCACCTGCAGAGAGATGGATATGCAGAAAGGATGTACTGTCACCGATGGTGACACAACTTCTGGAGTCAATGGTCAGACTCAAGGAGAGACCTCAACGAATCCTAGACTTTCAGGACCAGATAGACAAATTCATAATCCAGTTCCATCTGACTTTCCTGTTCCACCAAATGGGAACCTCCCAGCCTCATCAATACCGCAGGATGGTCAGGCTCAACTGTTCCAATTCTTCCAGATGATAATGAAGGAACAGCAACAACAGGCCGCCACACTAGCTGCAGAGCAGAGACAGCAAGCAGCAGAACAGAGACAAGAGTTCCTAGCAACACTTGAAAGGATGGATGCAAAGACTACTACACCAGCTCAAGCACTAGCTCTAGAACCTCAAGCTAGAGTTGGTTTGGTCAAAGACTTTATACAGATGGGTCCAAGGCCGTACAAAGGCATTGAGAGCCCAGAAGAAACTACCAACTGGATCACTCACACTCAGAAATTATTAGAAGCATCGCAGCTACCTACAGAGCTGTGGATGACAGGTGTGAGAACGCTTCTAGATGGTAATGCTCATCACTGGTGGAAATTCATGGAGCGCCAGTTGGGCACATACTAGACATGGGAGCAATTCTTGGAATGCTTTGAAGGAAGTACTTCCCGGACACCGTCAGAGATGCATTATACGATCAATTTCTCCACATGGAGCAGAAAAACCAAACAGTGGACGAGTATGATGCTGAGTTTAGTCGCCTTAGTAAATATGGCGCTGCTTTGATACCAGATGACTTGGCCAAGGCTAAGAGGTTTCATCGTGGACTGACTCAGGAGCTCCAACATTATACAAGCTCACAGTCCCGAATCTCTTATGCTGAGTTACTGACAGAGGCCAGATTGCAAGAAACTATCAGCCGAGGAAAAGGAGGCCAGCCAAGGATACAACCAGGACCGACAAGAGCACAACAAGGAGGACCTATTAGACGTCCTTTAGCTCAGCAACAACAGTACCAACACAGAGCAGGACCGTACCAGATCACAGAAAAACCTCAATACAATTATTGTGGGAGACGCGGGCACATCTCAAGGGACTGTCGGGTCCGTTTGGGATAATGCATGAGATGTGGTTTCGGACAACATATATTAAAGGACTGTCCTATTCAACAAGCATTGACCCTTCCACCAACAGCCTAGAGACTAGCACTTCCAGCACCAAAGCCATCTCAGCAAATGATGAGACCAGGAGCACCTCGACCTCCAGCAGCAGGGGGATTCCAGCGAGGACCACCACTACCTACACAGGAGGATCAATTCACGAAGGCTAGACAGGGACAAGCACAGAGGAACGGACAAGCTTTTGCAATGGAAGTGGATGATATAAATAAGGAGATTGATGTCATAGCAGGTATCACTCTTGCTTTTACTTTTCCTGCTACGATATTATTTGATACGGGAGCCGCCCACTCATTCATATCATCTAGTTTTATCGCCAAACACAACATTACCTCTACACCTTTACCTAGTTGTATTAGAATTCTTACCAGGGGAGGAGTTGTACCTATTAGTAGAATTTATAGATCGTGTCCTATAGTGATACGTGACAGAGAAATGAATGCCCGACTCTTAGTTCTTCCTATGCCTACTTTTGATATTGTGCTTGGAATGGACTAGCTAAGCAAGTACCACGCTTTCTTCGATTGCTTTGGAGGAAGCATTCTTTTCAAAGTACCAGGCCAGCCTGAACTTGAGTTTGCACGAGGATCCACCCAAATCCTTGATGGTATGCAGCTCACGATGAACGATGTTGTCTATCATCCTATTATTTCAGAATTTCCAGACATCTTTCCAGAAGAATTACCAGGACTACCCCTAGATAGAGACGTAGAATTCTCAATTGAATTAACACCAGGAGCAGCACCTATAGCATCACATGTTTATAGACTGGCAAAGAAGGAGATGGATGAACTAAAGACACAATTGAGAGAACTAGAAGAGAGAGGTTTCATTCGACCAAGTGCATCACCCTGGGGAGCACCAGTATTATTTGTACCAAAGAAGGATGGGTCAGAACGTATGTGCATTGACTATAGAGCATTGAATGCAGTGACAGTAAAGAATAAATATCCACTGCCATGCATTGATGACCTATTTGATCAACTTAGTAGAGCCAAGTTATTCTCAAAGATAGATTTGAGATCGAGATATCACCAGATAAAAGTACAGAAGGAGGACATCCCGAAAACTGTATTTCGGACAAGATATGGGCACTACGAGTTTTTGGTCATGCCATTTGTATTGACCAATGCTCCAGCTATCTTTATGGACTTAATGTATCGAGTCTTCCACCAGTATTTGGACCAGTTCATGGTCGTCTTCATAGATGACATACTTGTCTATTCAAAGAACCACGAGGAACACGAGAAGCACCTACGAATTATCCTAGAGACCTTAAGAAGAGAGCAGTTATATGCGAAACTCAGTAAATATGAGTTCTTCTTGGACGAAGTTTTATTTTTTGGGCATGTCATTACAGGAGATGATATTTCTGTTGATCCAGAAAAGATCTCGGCAGTTGAGACATGGCATGTTCCTAAATCAGCAGCAGAAGTGAGAAGTTTCCTTGGACTTGCGGGATATTACCGACGGTTCGTGGAGAACTACTCAAGGATAGCAACACCTATGACTCATTTAACTTGTAAAGATCAAGAGTTCATATGGACCAGCGAATGTCAAGCCGCTTTCGAGGAGTTAAAGAAGCGACTGACTACAGAACCAGTGCTAACTATTCTATCAGGATCAGGAAGCTATGTGATCTACAGTGACGCATCAGGGAAAGGCTTGGGATGCGTATTGATAGCAACACCTATGACTCGTTTAACTTGTAAAGATCAAGAGTTCATATGGACCAGGGAATGTCAAGCCGCTTTCGAGGAGTTAAAGAAGCGACTGACTACAGCACCAGTGTTAACTATTCCATCAGGATCAGGAGGCTATGTGATCTACAGTGACGCATCAGGGAAAGGCTTGGGATGCGTATTGATGCAGCATAGCAAGGTGATTGCATATGCATCTAGACAATTACGAGTACATGAGAAGAATTATCCAACTCATGACTTGGAACTTGCAGCCGTTGTATTTTATCTAAAGTTATGGAGACATTACTTATATGGGAAACGAATGGAAATATATACAGACCACAAAAGTCTCAAGTATGTCTTCACACAGAAGGAGTTAAATATGAGGCAACATCGATGGCTCGAGTTGATAAAAGATTTTGAGATAGAGCTACATTATCATCCAGGCAAGGCTAATGTTGTAGCAGACGCATTAAGCCGGAAGCCAACAGTTTACTTCTTGACAATACAGAAAGAATTATTGAAGGACTTGCAATGTCTTGGCATTGAAGTGATATTACCCGGAGCAGACGAAACACTAGCCAATTTGCAAGTACAATCATTACTAGTAGAAAGAATCAAGACAATATTGCCTATAGACGCCAGATTCAGAAGATAAAAGGAAAGGACAAAGGCTGTAGAGCAAACAGGACTGCGCATCCATGATGATGGGACATTACGATGTGGTGATCGTCTTTATGTTCCAAATGGGGAAATTCGACAGGAGCTGATGACAGAAGCACATAGTTCGATATATTTTATTCATCCTGGGGGCACCAAAATGTATCGAGACTTAAGACAACATTTTTGGTGGCATGGAATGAAAAGAGAGATAGATCATTTTGTAGCTAAATATTTAATATGTCAGCAAGTAAAGGCGGAGCATCAGAGAACAGCAGGGTTATTGCAATCACTTCCGATTCCAGAATGGAAGTAAAAACACATCACTATGGACTTCGTTACGGGTTTTCCCAGGAGTCCCAGTGGAAGAGATGCGGTATGGGTAATAGTGGACCGACTCACCAAGTCAGCCCATTTCTTACCTTTCAGAGTTGGTCAATCTACAGAAGCTTTAGCTGACTTATATATGAGACAGATCATAAGATTTCATGGCATACCAATCAGCATTGTGTCAGACAGAGATTCACGCTTTACATCATATTTTTGGAGAAGCATGCAAGAAAACCTTGGAACTCGTCTGAAGTTTAGTACATCTTACCACCCACAAACAGATGGAAAGTCAGAACGTACTATTCAAATATTAGAAGATATGTTAAGGGCTTGTATGTTAGACTTTGGAGGATCATGGGAGGACCACCTACATCTTGTAGAGTTTTCTTACAACAATAGCTATCAGGCAAGCATCCAGATGGCTCCATTTGAAGCATTGTATGGAAGAAAGTGTAGGTCTCCTGTTTGTTGGAGTGACGTGGGAGAACGTCAGATTCTGGGACCAGAGTTAATGGTCAACACAGTTGAAACAGTTAAGAAGATACAAGGACACTTGCGAGCAGCACAAGACAGGCAGAAACAATGGGCAGACCTTCATCGTCGTCCTTTGGATTTTAAAGAGGGCGATCATGTCTTCTTGAGGATATCACCCACTAGAGGCACTATTCGATTTGGAGGACGAGGCAAGTTGAGTCCAAGATATATTGGACCATTTGACGTGCTAGAGAGAGTGGGAGAAGTAGCATATCGACTTGCGCTACCACCTTCACTTGAGGGAATACATGACGTATTCCATGTGTCGTAACTCAGGCGATATGTGGCAAATAACAGTCATATTCTTGACCATTCGGAAATCACCATTGGGCCAAGCTTATCATATCAAGAGCAACCCGTAGGAATCCTTGATCATAGAGAGAAAGTATTGAGAAATCAGTCCATTCTCTTGGTCCGCGTAGCATGGAAGCATGGTTCGCCAGAAGAATCTACTTGGGAGTGCGATGATGACATGCGCCAACATTTTCCGAACCTATTCACTGATCAAGGTATAAAATTAACTTTGTTCTATACCATCCTTAACTTCTACCATGGCTTAGTTTTAATTTCGAGGACAAAATTTTTATAAGTTGGGTAGAATATAAAACTCCTAATTCTGAAAATCGTATTTTTATTATTTTATTATTATTTATGATAATCTAAATAAAGAAATAGATTTTATTCTGAGGTATTGAGCATTTAGAGGATTTATAGAGCCATTATAAATCTTTCCTAATTTATTCCATGTAGGAGACCCGTTGGACAGTTGCTACCTTATCCGTATACCCCAATACACTTTTCAGATTTCCTATGTATAAATATACATACATATATATATATATATATATATATATATATATATATATATATATATATATATATATATATATATATTATTAATAAATAAAAAGAAAAGAAAATAGAATTTCCTATTGGATCAAACCCGCAACCCGTTAAACCACACTTCCGCGCGTAAAATAAGAAAATAGCAACAACAACAACCCCGCGTAAACAGACAACAACAACTGCTTATTACCGCGTATATTTCTCCGTGCGTAAACAACAGTAGTAGTAAAACACTGCATAAAACTCTTCCTTTCGCTATACGTAAAACCAACCCCTGCGTAATTTCTTTTCACCGCGCGTAGAACCCAAACCATACACCATTAGGAGAAGAAAATATCAGCAGCAGAAGCAAAACCCAACTTTGCTTTGCTTTGCTTTCCTATACGTGTAAGCTTCTCATTCCACCGTTCCTTAACACTATTATTACTAAATACTCCCAACCGCACCCCTAAACCAATAAAAGGAAAATAGCAGTAGCAATAGTTTCTTACCCATTAAGTAAATTTTGCCGCTTCCTTATTCCTATATATATCACAACTTTCCTAAAAATCTAATTCTACTTCTTACACCAAAGTTTAAATATTGTTGTGGACATTTGCACTATACAGAACTTGCTCGACAAGTATACCTTGTCATTGTACAATTATTTACATTCCAGTTGATACATACATGTTTAATTCTGCTTATATATAGATGTTTATTTTGTAGATTGGACCTATTTATGAGACCACCCAGTTTTAGGGAGCATTAGTAGGTTTATTGGCCGTGACACAGTTTCTACACAATTTGTGAGTCTCATATAGACCTCGAACTACGTATCGGGTTGGCTTCCTGTACGTAAGTACCGTGCGTTAGGGGTAACTGCTGATAGAAACTTTGTATGCTAGTAGACCTGGCAGTTATTTAGAGGATTTATCATGTCATGGATATGGCCTGCTTAGAGCATGGGGTGGGGCGAACAATAAGTAAAATATTTGGGCTCATTTGCACTTTTTTTCTTTACGTCCGGATTCTCCACCGGAGAAACGGGTGATGATGACCACTATATATTATTGGCGGCCTCTGCCGTTCAAAAGATGACATGCTTTGAGGCTCCTGATTCTCCGAGAGGGTCACGTCAATCCTATATTTTAGCCAGATAGCCCACTTGGTGGAAAGTTGTTCTCAAACTGCATTCACTTAGACGGTTAGGCGAACCATTAGATGTTTATATTTCAGTACTTATTGGCATATTTTTATGTATCTTGTTATGTCCCTCGGAGGACCTGGTCCCTTTCCAGATATGGACGAGCAGGAGTACCCACAGGAGTACGGACCGGGACCTGACTCCACTTACCAGACTGAGGAGATCTTACCCTCGGAGTATCTATGATTTTATTACCGCTGTTTAGAGATCTTTTTGCTACTTCAGTATAGTCATTTTGTAGTGGATTTGTTTCCACCCGACTATCAGACTTGATACTATCTTTGATATCAAGTTATTATCCAACTCTTTATTTTCTACTGATTATTTGTGCTGTGGATGAGATCTAGTTTGCATGTGACTTGTTGTGATAGTATATTACCACTGGTGGATTGAATATTCATAAACAGCGTACGTGTGTATATGGTTTCCATATGTTGGAGTTCATATACATACGGCTGGGCGTGTTACGTACTCCTAGTCCTACGTATTTTGGGACTATGGCGTGACAGCTAGCTCAATAGTCCCTGTTGAACGTGAATCACCACGTTGCAGCTCTCCCGCATGACAATCGTTCTCATCGGGACGTGATGCCGTACGAGCCTGGAGTTGCGCTCGTACAAGGCGATGTTGTTAAACACCAAAGTTATCATTGAAACAACCAAGTTGCAATCGAAATTCAAGTATTGTGTACCAAGCACACATCAGAGTAATACGTAGCGAAGCTCTCGATAGGGTCCAAATGAAATGCCACGAAGGCAATGCCACGAAGGCTATGCCAGAAAGGCGATGAAATACTCTTGCTCTTTCTCTAGCCTACAAAGGTACTTACAGTTCATACATCATGTCTCGTATATCCAAGCAGTGCCACTACGCCTGCGTACCTGAAATATTATCCACAAACGTGGGTCAGTACACAACAGTACTGGTGAGCGGGGTAACCCACTCGTCTAAGCCGACACTAAGTAAATAGTGAATGCAAACAGTTATATGGTGATCTTTCTAGTTTAATCCTAGATTTATTTTATGGCAAAGGGATGACATGTTAAGGAAAACTGTAAAGCTATTTAAGCAATGCAAGCATTCAACTCAATCTAAACGACAAGCAATATATAACCAACTCGAGGGATTCTAGCATGCAACCCGTCCTACTCAAGCCATCGCTTGTATGATAACAATCGAACCATCAACCAAGCCTCAATATCCTTTCTCAACCAACTTGTACAATCCAATCTCAAAGTGCACACTCTTACCGAGGCAAGATGGCCGCGCCTATATGAAGCACAAACCAACCCAAGTAAAGCAAACCAACTCTTATCTATATGAAGTCGCTGGCCAAGCCATAAAGGACATTGATCGGACCAAATCAATAGGGCAGTCCTGTCCGATCCAGGGCTGGGCAGCTACTCCCTCCTGGTGGTATCAGACTACCAGC